>JAWPHD010000929.1:0-377010 GCA_037043455.1 Cyrtodaria siliqua
CCACATGGTTATCGACTTGGAACGGTCAGTGGCAAAAAGGCTGCTGGGTGTTTAAACTAGGTTCGAGGGTGCACTAAACAGTACTCTTACCCTATTGTCATCCCAATAAATTCGGAAAGTGTAAATAAAGAAATCCCCTCCAGGCTATATATCCTTACAAACTAGGCAGTATTAATAAACATTATAAGTAAAACACAAAAATGATCCTGTAAATGAATATCAAATACAAAGCCTACACAGCAAAAATATTGTATCGCTGAAAGTATAAATAAACTCAATGAAAACTTGACAAGAGTAGTAACCGTCTTGGCATTGTGACAACTAGACTAGCCTAATAAATTGGCTCCTATGCAGTTTTTTTTTTATTATTCTGACGTTCTATGTAACTGCATATACGCCTAATTTCCTTTGCAAAAAAACGACTGGAAAAAACTCTCGAACACCCATGTGATTTTCGAACGAAATTGAGCAGCTTATCAGACGTATGTGCGTAAACCATGACGATACTCTAACAAAATAATAAGTTATTTACCATTTACTTTCGGTTTTATTTTTTTCCGAAGCATATTTTACATAATATATCGGTTTTTTGTAGATCGCTACACATGTGTATTGACAATATATTGACAAGTGCGCGTCTCTCCCAACGTTGCATGCGCATGCGCATAAGTACATATTTTCCACTGTGGACAACGTGTCACGAAACTGCGTTGTGTATACTGTACCTAGTATAAAGTTTTCAAGTCTTAGGTTAACAAAAGGTAATGGGCGAAGAGTGCCGGGATATTTATTATGTATTACCCCTTCAGACATTCTCCTAAAAGAAAAAAGAAAAAAATCTCGCTTGTTTTATAGCCTGATCTGGGGGGAAAAGCACCTAACCATAGACCTACTGTATGTCCATGACTTAACTTAAGCTTGTTTATTTTGTTTTGTTATGTTCATTTCATTTAGTGTGTAGGGGGTGGGGTGAGTTTACGGGTGGATTCAGGGGGCGACCCACTAAACAAACTGTACAATATGGAAATTTATATTAAACAAGAGCTGTAGGAGAACAGCGCAGCTCGACTATTCAGAGAATACTAAATGGTATAGGCAGTATATACCATCAGAAAACAAGGCTAAAACAATGTGAGGGTGGGGTGGTGGGTGGGAGTGGGTATAGAAACTCGGGCCGATATAAAAATTATTGTTAGAATCTCATACAAATTATAGCAGGGTGTGACATTTCATTTATTTTTATCAGTTTTAATCCAAAGTTGCTGTCATTTAAAAAAAATTGTGGTCGAAAGGCAACTCGGGGAGAGAGGGAGGGGATACCTGGCGATTTTTTATTGTGGTCTCATTTCGGGTTGTGTTTTTATTGATATTTCATCTGTGTATCTGAATTAAATCTAAATTGCTTTATATGGAAAGGATTGCGTTCAAATTAAAACAAGAGGCCCAAGAGGGCCTGTGGACGCTCTACTGGCTAACATGGCTCTTATAACATCAATGAAGCGAGTGACTGCCATTTACGTTTTTTTTGAAAGTTTCGGGCAAAAAAAAACAGCTTTTTGACTAAATCAAGGGCCATAACTAAAGAATCTGGTAAAGTTTGGTAAAGATCAGATGAAAAATGAAGGCCATACCGTATTAACGAGGCAAAATATAGCATTTATTTTTAACAAAATCAAGTGCCATAACTCCTCTGTTACTGGTCCGACTGGTCCAACATAGAGCTAAAAAAAAAAATATATATATATATATATATATATGAAAAAAAAAAGAATAATTTAAAAAAAAAAAATATGAAAAAAATCAAAGGCCATAACTCCGCTGTTACTGGTCCGATCTGGTTGGTTTTAGAACTTGACCAAGCTTTCATAGACATTAACAATTTCATGAAGTTTGGTAAAGATCGGATGAAAAATGAAAGCGCTATCATCTTAACGAGGCAAAATATATCATTTTGAAGTAAATCAAGGGCCATAACTCCGATGTTACTAGTCCGATATGGCTGGTTTTCGAACTTGTCTGAGCTTTCATTGATATTAACAATCTGATAAAGTTTGGTAAAGATCGGATGAACAATGAAGCCCCTATAGTCTTAACAAGGCAAAATATAGCATTTTAACTAAATCAAGGGCCATAACTCCGCTGTTACTATACCGATATGGCTGGTTTTTTAATTTGTCCAAGCTTTCATTGATATTAACAATCTGATCAAGTTTGGTAAAGATCGGATGAACAATGAAGCCCCTATCGTCTTAACGAGGCAAAATATAGCATTTTTAACTTAATCAAGGGCCATAACTTCGCTGTTACTGGTCCGATATGGCTGGTTTTCAAACTTGTTCGAGCTTTCAACGACATTAACAATCTGATAAAGATTAGTAAAGATCGGATGAACAATGTAGCCCCTATCGTCTTAACGATGCAAAATATAGCATTTTTAACTAAATCAAGGGCTACAACTCCGCTGATACTGGTCCGATCTGGCTGGTTTTCAAACTTGTCCGAGCTTTCATTTATATTAACAATGTGGTAAAGTTTGGTAAAGATAGGAAGAAAAATGAAGGCCCTATCGTCTTAACGAGGTAAAATTTAGCAATATAGCATTATTAACTAAATCAAGGGCCATAACTCCGCTGTTACTTGTCCGATCTGGCTGGTTTTCGAACTCATCCGAGCTTTCATTGATATTAACAACCTGTTAAAGTTTGGTAAAGATCGGATGAAAAATGAAGGCCCTATCGCCTTAACGAGACAAAAGTTAACAACGGACGGACGACGGACGGACGACGGACGGACAACTCGGCATCCCATAACCTCTGCTGGCCTTCGGCCAGTAGAGCTAAAAATTAACATCCAATAATGGAAGATAAAATGAAAACAATTTTCCTCCCCCTGTCCTCCATGGGGTGGGAGGGGGGGGGGGGGGAATTTCCCTCCCCCTGTCCTCCATGTGAGGGTGGGGTGGGGGGGGGGGGGGGGGGGGGGCGCATAATTGATATAGTTGTATATTTGATAAAACAAAACAACACAGACATATGTAAAAAAAAAACAAAAAAAAACATTCGGGTGGTGTTGGGATGGTTGTGAGGCGAAACATATTGATAAACTGATAAAACAAAACAACACAGATATATGCAAAATATACAAAACAACAACAACATTCGGGTGGTAGTGATGATGGTGTGTTGGGATGGTTGGGGGTGGGGGTGTGGGGGTAACACAAATTGACCAAAACAACACAGAAATATGTAAAAAAATAAAAAAATAAAAAGTTTCCAGTGGGGGTGGAGGTGGGGGAGGGGCGAAATGGGTGGGGGTGTGCAACATAGCTTTATGTGTAAGAATTGACCAAAACAACACAGAAATATGTAAAAAAATATATAAAAATCGAGTTTCAAGTGGGCAGGCGGGGAGTGGGGAGGGTTTTGGCAGGGCCACATAAGAATTGACCAAAACGAGATAGAAATATGTAAAAAAAAAAAATATATATATATCGAGTTTCGAGTGGAAATATAAGAGCCGTAACTCCGCCGTTACTGGTCCGATCTGGTTGGTTTTCGAACTTGGCCAGTAGAGATAATAAGATTTACCAAAACAATACAGAAATATAAAAAAATATATAGTTTAGTCTGTGTGTGTGTGTGGGGGGGGGGGGGGGGGGGGGGGGGATGCGGGGGGCATAGCAATATGTGTACGAATTGACCAGAACAACAAAGAAATATGAAGAAAAAAATAGAGATTCGAGTCGGTGGGGGCGGGGCGGGGCAACATAGCTATATGTGTAAAAATTGACCAAAACAATACAGAAATATGAAGAAGAAAAAATAGTTGAGAGTCGTGGGGAGGCGGGGTGCCGGGGGGTTGTGCGGGGCGGGGACGGGAGTAGGGGCGGGGTAACATAGATATATGTGTAAGAATTGACCAAAAACAACACAGAAATATGTAAACAAATAAATAAACAAATTGAGTTTCGAGTGTGGGTGGGGGGAGGCCCTGGGGTGTTGGAAGGCGGGCGTGGGGGTGGGGGCAACATAGCTACATTTGTAAGAAACAAAACAACACAAAAATATGTAAAAAAAAATTAAATCATAGTAATGTGAAAGCGTTGATGTTTCCGAACTGATTGGAACTTAAAGATTGGGAAACTCTCTCTCTCTCTCTCTCTCTCTCTCTCTCTCTCTCTCTCTCTCTCCCTCATATATGTTGTGTTTACTATTCATCGTTCTCTCTCTTAATGTATTATTTGCCATTGTAATTTATTTCACTCAGCCATACTCATTTGTAATTTCAAGATGTTAACTGTGAAGGGTTTAAACTAATGTTGGTAGAACTTGTTACCCGACCCATTTGTCATTATAATATTTCTATTGTATATATGTGGATATTATTCTGTCTGTAAAATATTGGCAATAAAATATGTTTAAATCAAATCAAGGATTTGCTATGCGAATATGAAACCCGCCATTTTCCGTGGAATAAACAACAGTAATTCTGTTGATTGTATAATTCATTTTAAACAACAGTACTTCTGTTGATTGTATAATTCATTATAAACAACAGCACTTCTCTTGATTGTACAAGTCATTATAAACAACAGTTCTTCTGTTGATTGTGTAATTCATTATCAACAACAGTACTTCTTTTGTATAATTCATATAATGCATTTTAAACAACAGTACTTCTGTTGATTGTACAAGTCATTATAAACAAAAGTACTTCTGTTGATTGTATAATTCATTATAAACAACAGAGCTTCTGTTGATTGTACAAGTCATTATAAACAACTGTACTTATGTTGAGTGTATAATTCATTATAAACAACAGTACTTCTGTTGATTGTATAATTCATTATAAACAACAGTACTTCTGTTGATTGTATAATTCATTATAAACAACAGAACTTCTGTTGATTGTACAAGTCATTATAAACAACTGTACTTATGTTGAGTGTATAATTCATTATAAACAACAGTACTTCTGTTGATTGTATAATTCATTATAAACAACAGTACTTCTGTTGATTGTACAAGTCATTATAAACAACTGTACTTATGTTGAGTGTATAATTCATTATAAACAACAGTACTTCTGTTGATTGTATAATTCATTATAAACAACAGTACTTCTGTTGATTGTATAATTCATTATAAACAACAGTATATGTCTGTTAATTGTATAATTCATTAAACTCATAACTCAGAAGAATCAAAAAGAACAGTTATATACTGGATGATTATCGGCACATGTGGAAGGGAAATAACTCTTGTGATACTGGAAATCGGTAGTAAGTTGTGTCATATTTTCTGAGTGGATGTGTTAGGCTAACTTAGCGGCCATGTCGTTTTCAAAAGCCAGAGGCTGTAAAGGGACATGCACTTCGGTTACAGTATCCCTATTGACGAGCATTCCATATGGCCCGCGTCTGTTTCCTTTCCACATGCCCCACATTGTGCAGACGACATCACGAACCAAGTGTTCCGAAGAATTGGCGCCAATTAATTTGAGAGTCATGACACCGTCTTCGCCAATGAAGTCAGCAAACTGGTCCAGTTCAAGCTTTGAGATTGCATCGATGTCAACGTCATCTCTCAGAGATAGAGCCTTTGTTATGTATCTAAATAAATGAGAAGTAACATATAATAAATAGCATGTGCTTAATGAATCTGGAAACATGACACAACATAGCAAGTTGTTTGAATGTTATATATTTACATTATTTTTCTGTGTAAGACACTTATTTGAATTCGACAATTTTATTTTAGTAGTCAATTAATTGTTATAATTTTCTCGCTAAGGAAAACAATGCAAAACAATTAAGAGTTCTTCTGTATGCTATACCCGGCTCCATCGTAAATGGAGTGTCTGCAATAGAACTTGCAGCAACTCTGCAGTTCAGGGTGAGAAGGTTCTGGGCCCGTTCTCCATATTTTATCTCGATGTACATGGAGAATGAGCCTGGCATGTTCATTCCTGTTAGGCGCCATATAATCTTTAATGTGTTAGTGCGCCTTAAAACCCCAATTCAGTGCTGTTGTAAGCGATTCGCTTCTACGGTACTTCTTGATTGTCTTCCTGGGTAGGACCAGTACTTAGCAATGAAGATAAAGTGTCTTGCTCAGGGACACAACACATACGGTTATGGCGGGAATCGAACCCACGCCTTTTGAATCATGGGTCCAACGCTCTGCCACTAGACCACAGCGCTCCAGAATTAAATACTACGAAAAGAATAAGCATCGCAGAACACGTAAACGATACAGCAACAGTGTTGTGTGTAAGTGGAGCATATGTATGTGGTATGTGTTTTAGTTTTACTTATTCTATAATAATACACATAGTAATAACACAAGCTTCTGGTAGTGTTCATGTAATATAGGTTTGATAATAAGACATGACTGAATACGTCACATAAAGTATATTTATGAACACCAGATAAAATGGCACCTATATTCGGTATACAACATTATCTACCCTTTTTTCCACCAATAACGTGATACTGGAAAGCGGTAGTAAGGCTTAAAATACAAGCAGTAATAGCTGTGGGAATCATAGCTCTTATGGTATATACCCTGTACTTACCACAGTATGGTAACCATAAGGAATCATAGCTCTTATGGTATATACTCTGTACCGTACCTACCATAGTATGGTAACCATAAGGAATCATAGCTCTTATGGTATATACTCTGTACCTACCATAGTATGGTAACCATAAGGAATCATAGCTCTTATGGTATATACTCTGTACCTACCATAGTATGGTAACCATAAAGAATCATAGCTCTTATGGTATATACTCTGTACCTACCACAGTATGGTAACCATAAGGAATCATAGCTCTTATGGTATATACTCTGTACCTACCATAGTATGGTAACCATAAGGAATCATAGCTCTTATGGTATATACTCTGTACCTACCATAGTATGGTAACCATAAGGAATCATAGCTCTTATGGTATATACTCTGTACCTACCACAGTATGGTAACCATAAGGAATCATGGCTTTTATGGTATATACTCTGTACCTTCGATAGTATGGTATGGTAACCATAAAGAATCATAGCTCCTATGGTATATACTCTGTACCTACCATAGTATGGTAGCCATAAGAGCTATGATTCTCACAGCTACTCCTGTGAATAAGTAACAGCATGTTTCTCAAATGAAATATTAAAGAATACCTTTTACGAAAGATCGGTACTAACGTCAGTGGCAGCCATGTGATACAACTGAGGCACGTAATCAAGGCAACAATTAAAAGCCACACCCATAGAAACATGTAGACTTCTTCATTGAACTCATTCATTGGCAGATGGCATTGAACGGCGTATCTTTGAATGTTCTGCACCTGGAGTATTTGCAAATCACATAGAACTTGCCTAGGAAACACAGAGGATTGTTTCCACATGGTCGCATTGTTCCCAAAGATATTATCATTTATGACTTCGCCGTATGATGTAGAACTGTCATTTATATGTTTATCCGTTGTTTTCAGAAAACCGTCCATAAGACATAGCTGTGTGATAATATTGACGCAATATAACAATTTGACAGCCACCCATAACAGCGTTAGTAGTCGCCATGGCAAGCAGTATTCGAATTGTTTACACCAGTTGTAAACATAACGCCCAGTCTGTCTTCCCATAAGTTCTCGTTCATTCATATTCAATTTAGAATGTCCGCCAGTGAGTCCCGATAGTTTGTCGAAACTGACGCCGGAAAAACTATGAAGTATAAACATGAGAATATTCGGCAATTTAAACATGAGAGCTTGGAAACAGAGCAGGACTGGTAGCCATTGATAAAGTGTGACCGTTGTAGACATTTTGCTGCGTATGTCATCATCCTCATGATTCGAAGTATAAACAACCGGTAGTCCTCTATCTATAAACGTCTCGCCGGGAAATGAATTGCGTTCATTACCAAGTTCTTTAATCGCTTTTTCATAATCACGGGGGTAGATTATCGAGTGACTGTTCCAACACAGGTTATTTGTGTACTCTACGAAACTGGCAGTAGAGTGTGGTGGGCACAAGCAAATCATAGGCCGGTAAGCGCCTTGTTTCCAGCTAATGATACATGCTAAAATCAGCAAAAGTCCGAATGTCCAGAAATGGTTCAGTCTGTCAGCAAAGTCCTCTAGAGTGGCACTTCTCTGGAACAACCATCGGTAAATCCCGCGACTTACTGTAGGCATGATTTTGGCTGTTGTTCCTAGAAAAAAAAATGATGTAAATATAGTGACATGTACAACTTTACTGTGGCATAAATAAATCAAACCTGCAGATGGGCAAAATGAATTTGAACAGAAATGAATTTGAACAGCAGTAAACACAATGATAAAAGTAGATACAAAAATTGAACAGGAAATGTAACATTTACAGAACACAGTCCAGCATGTTTTGAAAACACTTATAAATTACAAAGAAAAAATACAAGCAAAAATAAGCGACACCACAAATATAAAACGGTTGACAATAGGGGTACTTCCTTGAAACGGTCAGCGGGACTCTGGCCACTGGGGGTTTAACCCAGGTTTTACGGTGCACAAACCTTACTCTTATCTATTTTCATCGGAGTTAAACTGGACAGTGTAAATAAAGATATCCTCACCAGGCTATCCTATTAAAAACTAGATGACATTAGTAAAAAGTATAAGTAAAACACAAAGCTGATCATGTATATATGAATATAAAAAGCACGAAGCAAGTACTCATTGACTTGACAGAAGCCATAGCAGCAAGAGATTAGAAACCATTCAGTGCACGACAAGACACGATTGAAGACACACATTAAACGTTACCTTTCTTTTTAAAATTTAAATTTTCGACCCGTATAACTTCTTTTATAGTAACAATAGCTACTATCAACGTGATGGAGTAGCTTTTTAGTTATACAAAGATTACGAAAGTTAAAGATCTCAACTCGACTGCAAGCTGTAGAAAAACGAACAAGTTCAGATGATATACCTCATAAGATGTTGCTCTGGGAAGATCTTCATCTAAATGAGGGAAAGTAACTATGTCAAACTTGAAATCATCTCTCTGGTCATAAAAATTGCTTATTATTTCACCATTTGCAATCGAAAGATGCAAATGGGCAAAACAGGCGACAGTATAAAATAAATATAAACAGAATTGTTAGTTCTTTAGAATATATATATCATTAACCATAATAAATAAGAAAATATTTTTATATCATCAAGTTATTAAAGGCTTCGACGACATCTGCCGAAGTATCTGGTGAAATCTGTTTCATATCAATTCAAAAACAATCTATACTGAACAAAAAAAGAAACTTCCGCATTTTAAGCTGTGATTTGCATAGGGTTGACTTTGTTACACTTTGTACACCAATCTAGATACAATTTCATCATTATATACTTATCACTCAATCATTCTGATTAATATTAAGAATCATCAAAAACCAGAGTTAGTGTGTTGCTGCTAAAACATGTTTTATTCAAATTGCGAAATCACTATATTTGTATTACAAAGGGAGGTAATCTGAAAATATTTATTCTTCAAAGCTGTATGGCGCAAAAGTGAGTGGACAGGTCAACTTACTTACTCCGTCTTTTTGGTGCTGGGGTTATCTTCTGTTTATTTCAGTAGAACAAAACTGTGTTAAATCAAAGTTTAAACCACAAGACCCGGAAATGCTGTTTAAACCAAAACAAGGGGAATAACTTTGCGTACAAGTTTAAGTCAAGGAAAATTGTTTTCATGACAGTGCTGGCCTTTTAACAACGTTATGTATTTTCATTGTGTCTACATGTATGGGTAAAGTTGCGGAAGTTTCTGTTTTTTGTTGAGCAGACGACAAGAGGTGCAATGTTCGTTCCCATTGGGAAAACAACAATTTTTCTGTAAACAGTAGGTTTATATCTGACGAAAATATTATATAACAGGAACTTAAGTAATTCACAAACTTCTTGATAAATCCACATGTAGTGCGTGTTTAAATTGCCGTTAGTAAAAAGGCGGACTCGGTTTTATTGAGTCTGCTCATGAGAGGTAAGTATAAGATGCAACACCTCTCACGCCTCCTAGGTCCGGCTCAAGCGATATTCTACTTTAAAACAACACAGAATGGGCTTTGTGATCCCAAAATACCAGTAAATAATAACACTACTGATATGTAGTCTGGCGACTTTTTACAGCCGCCACACAGCACTAAACAAACGCTACAAGCCAAAAATGTAGTTCTGTCATTGGCATGTATTTTGAATAAGTGCAATATGCTTGTCTTTGATAATTTTGTTTTGTACGGTTGTACATAGTGTGGAAAAGTCATAAGTACTAATAGGTGAAACTTGACCCTTATTCCAAATAATATCAAGAAATCCACCTGATATTTTATTTGGCCAAAATAAATCCCGGAGTCATAATCTTTAACACAAAGCTGTTTAGCGACAGTAAGACAAGAAGTTAAACATTTGGAGAGGTTTGCAGTGGTGCAGTCACTAGAATTAGAAATAAAACCGGCTTTATAAGGTTGGTTGTGTAATTTTGAATTCCTATACATAGTTGGAAGTTTGTTCATCTTTACCTAGCGTTGAAAACGGTGCAGTGAGTTAATTGAATACTGCAATATTGATTTCTTTTAATCTATTTGAAAATTCAGTTCAAATCAAACTGTTTTGATTTATTATTAATTGATGATTATATATATTGCACCAGCACTATATTTCAGATAATGTAGAATAGCGAAGATTTAAGCATATTTAACATCAAACGGATACTGAATTAATAAATGTGAGATGGTAATTACTTGAAGCTTACCACGTGTCCCTTTCAAACTGTATACACATGTACTAATTATAACAGGATACGACATCAACTCATTCTGCCGTATCCGGTAAAAAGAATGTAACAGATTCATGCCTGAGGACGTAACTTATAATTTATCATTTCTTTGCATTATAGAGGATCTCATTCATTATTGAATTTATTAAACGAGTTGGCAAAATGAAATACGAGGCTCTTACCGAGCATTATTTCATTTTTTCTAACGAGTTTAATAATTCAGTAATGAATGAGAACGAATGTTAGATTATATTTATCACATAACTCACATATCGACTGGTATTTATTGCATTTTGCCTGTCGCTTTAACACGCGGAACCGACATAAACCGTGGGAATTGGATCAGTCATTATCGATTTGTTTTGACATCGCATACTAGGCTTATTTGCATACTTATATAACTAATGGTATATCGAAAATATAGAATGGTGTTATTCCACTCCCACACCGCAAGTTGTGTGATAAACTTATATCCAAAAGCCATTATGTGGTCCCGCCTTAATTGACATGTCGCCATGATGTGGTCAACAAATAAAAACCGACGGGTCATAAGTGAGTCATAAGTGGGATAATAATTAGGGTCATAAGTGGGTCATAAGTCGAACATTGTCATATATACTGACATCGTCGGATACCCCCATGTGATTCGTTCCGTTACTCTCCACTATCACCCGTGGGATGTTACGGATATAACTAATTGTATATCGAAAATATAGAATGGTGTTATTCCACTCCCACACCGCAAGTTGTGTGATAAACTTATATCCAAAAGCCATTATGTGGTCCCGCCTTAATTGACATGTCGCCATGATGTGGTCAACAAATAAAAACCGACGGGTCATAAGTGAGTCATAAGTGGGATAATAATTAGGGTCATAAGTGGGTCATAAGTCGAACATTGTCATATATACTGACATCGTCGGATACCCCCATGTGATTCGTTCCGTTACTCTCCACTATCACCCGTGGGATGTTACGGATATAACTAATTGTATATCGAAAATATAGAATGGTGTTATTCCACTCCCACACCGCAAGTTGTGTGATAAACTTATATCCAAAAGCCATTATGTGGTCCCGCCTTAATTGACATGTCGCCATGATGTGGTCAACAAATAAAAACCGACGGGTCATAAGTGAGTCATAAGTGGGATAATAATTAGGGTCATAAGTGGGTCATAAGTCGAACATTGTCATATATACTGACATCGTCGGATACCCCCATGTGATTCGTTCCGTTACTCTCCACTATCACCCGTGGGATGTTACGGATATAACTAATTGTATATCGAAAATATAGAATGGTGTTATTCCACTCCCACACCGCAAGTTGTGTGATAAACTTATATCCAAAAGCCATTATGTGGTCCCGCCTTAATTGACATGTCGCCATGATGTGGTCAACAAATAAAAACCGACGGGTCATAAGTGAGTCATAAGTGGGATAATAATTAGGGTCATAAGTGGGTCATAAGTCGAACATTGTCATATATACTGACATCGTCGGACACCCCCATGCGATTCGTTCCGTTACTCTCCACTATCACCCGTGGGATGTTACGCCTGATTTCGGTCGATTTAGCCGAATAGAATAGAACAGAGCAAGCGATCCCATTGGATATCCCAATTACGATGAAAACTTAGGTAAACCAATTAGCTCTACACAGATTACGACCGAAATCAGACGTAATGTCCCACGGGTGATAGTGGAGAGTAACGGAAAGAATCACATGGGAGTATTCGACAATGATATACTGATTATCAGGACATGATTATATTTTAACTTTAGTTATTTAAATCTAACCAGGATGATGTTATTTACTCATTTAGTAATAGTCAGTTGGTGAGTTGACCAATTAAAAATTGACAAACGTATATTCATCATAATTAGTATTACTAAACCTGGTCGACATAATCATGTAGAAGCAGGAGTTGTGTGTGTGCGCGCGCGCGCGCGCGTGCGTGTGTGTGTTTGTGCGTGCGTGCGTTGTTCTAAGGATAATAGTCCCTTCGCCTTTAAACCAATAGTACATCATACAAAATAAGTGCTCCAAACATTAACTTTCTTAGCTACTTTACCAGCAGGAACTAAAATACATTGTCAATGAATTCTTAAATGCCTTATTTCATATTACCGAAAATCTAGGTCTCGGAGGAAGTAAAAGGGCCACTACTCAAGATATAACCCTCCTTAACTCCAATCCTGGAGCCGTTCCTTTCAAATAATGAATCGCAACTTGTATTACGCGACGTCCATGTCCAAGCAGTGAAACCCAAGAACATGATATTTTATTGAGGAGAATCAGTAAAAATAGAGCATTTTACTAAAAGTTAAATGGATCAATTACTGAAATTTACCTTTGATGCGCTTTTTCTGAAATCCTTTATAGTACCTAGTACAATGCAATTACAAATAACAATATATGTAAAACACAGTGAAAACAATCGACCGCTGTCAACTGACCGCTAAGAATTAATAACAACTTGAGGAAAAGTGCACACTTAAGTATTAAATACAGAAGTATGCAAGTACTGAAGTATGCAAGGAGTAGTTGTTTTTTCCGGATCTACGTTGGTCGAGAGTGTTTTAACGTGCAGATATGAGCGTTATTGCAAACTGTTATTTCAAAATAATAATAATGTACAAACATTTAATAACTAGACACACCTTCCTGTGTTGATAAGATTGTGAAACAATGGTGAATAAGTGCACATTAAAACATTTTCTTTAATATTAACACCACAATTTCTCTGATAAGAAAAAATATAATATTGCAATAAAAACGCAATAAAAACGTATCTCCGACCTGAGGGAATTAAATGTAGGGTTGGCATTAACCCTATTTTTTGTTTTTCATATTTGTGTTTTTATCGAATGATATCTTGTCAATGGTGAGTAACAATGGAATGTATGAATCCGGGTAGTATTTCCCAACATATTGATATACTGACGGTCAATGAAAACGCACCAGTAGATTATATGGGTGTTGTATTTTATTGCTAAAGTAACAATAAGTGCATATTTTGAAATTGATATCAAATATTAGAACCATGTTAAATGCACATAATTGGCCGCGAAATATGATGCTACTGCTTGATGTTCTTCTTCAACATTACAAAGTGAAAACGAAATGGCGGTCGACAAATAAAGAAAACGAGCTCGTTTCTAAACCAGAGAAATAAAAACAAATTGTCTGAGAAAGAAAACAATGCTACTGACATTGAACGGTCAGAGGCAAAAAGGACACTGCGAAAAGGCCACTGCGGGGTGTAAACTAGGATATAGGGTTCCCCCAAACCGCACGTTTACCCTTCTGTCATCTCAATAGAACAGGACAGTGCAAATAAAGTCTAAATCCTGAAAAAAAAACGACGGTAGTTTGTGTTTGATATTTGTCTCCGGTCTTGTCTTGTTGTGTCCTTAATGGTTCATTCTCTTGTGTAGAGTACTTGTGGCTTTCTGGGCTTTTTTCTTATGTTTATATAGAATTGAATTGAATTGGGTTCTACGGCGCACCAACACATGAAAGGTTATATGGCTCCTAACAGGAATGAACATGAAAGCTAATCCTCCATTTACATCGAGATAAAATATGGAGAATGGACCTAGAACCTTCTAACCTGCAGAACTGCAGAGTTGCTGCAAATTCTATAGTAGACACTCCTTTTACGATGGAACCAAGTTTCTACGTTTGCATACGCGGTGTCATGATAAAGAACTTGAATGAGCATGATAAAAAGATAAAAAAACGACAAAATGAACATGAATGGGGGTGGGGTGGTCCTACCCCTCTGCCTCTAGCGGTATTTGCAGTGGTTGTATTCTACCCCGGCTACCACACTGGGATTTATGTTAATATATACATGATCAGCTTTGTGATATACGTATATACGTATAGATGTATTGCCTATTGATGCTGCCTAGTCTGTAGGAGGATACAACCAGGTGGGGATTTGTGTTGTTTGTTGTTTGTTTGTCTTTCAGTTTGTTTTTTGTTGTTTTGGTTTTATTGCACTGTCCCGTTTTATCGGGATGACAATAGGGTAAGTCAATTCAATTTCAATTCAATTATTTTATTCAGCATAAACATCATACAATGTTCATCGCCTATTACAATGAGGCGGTTACATTACATTGAGAAGAGCATGTATAATACTATCATGGAGTAAAGCTACAAAAGAGAACTTACACCTACTATTTTAAACAAACAATTTCGAATAGTATATAGCATAACTAATACAGAGGGGAAAATCATCAGAAAAAGAAAGAGAAAGAGAGAAAGAAAACATAACAACTCTATACATATAATTTGTTTGTACAGTGGATACATTTCGGTCAAGCTTATTTACAACTCGTGCTATCAGTCCTCGCACTAGCGGTTTCACACAATAGCAATTCTTCGGAAAATAAGTCTAAGGCCAGTCGGCAAAAACTATGTGTTCAGACAGACACTTGAATAATGGTTTACAATCATAATAAATATTACGTTAATCTCGATAATTCACGTTAATTGTCTATTATACACGTCCTAAGTATTGGGTTTGGTGTACCCTAGAATTAGGTTTAAACCCACAGCGTCCTGTTCGTGTAATAGTTGTTTACATCTTTCGGGTTGACTGTGGTCCTTGAATGCTATATTATTTGACAGTCATCAATTCGTGGAATTGGAAATGAATCCGTTTTTGTGACACATCCGGTAAGTATTATCCGGTTTTGCAACTAGAATACATGGTGAACTTGGTGAACTCCATTCACTTTTACTTGTTTCAATGAAATCATTGTCCAGTAAGTATTGAATTTCTTCTTTAAAGTTGTACAGTCCCTATTTTAACTGGTAATAACTCATGAATATGAATGAGTCACGTGTGAAGTAGTTTCAAATCGACGAACACTCCAATAGGAAAAATCGATAAGGAAAAATCGATACGTAAAATTTCACATTTCTATTTAGCCTCCGTACAGGTAACATCGATAACTATACGACTCCAGAATATATGTGATAAAAAAATAGTTGCCCGGAACGGGATTTGAACCACAGGCTTGCACTTGTAAGATTTGAAAGATGTACGCTGAACCTCTAGATTACTGCTATTTATTGGTATTTTGTGGCATTTTTAACACTAAATAGGCATTACGCAATAACAAGAGCGCGCACACAAACTCATCAAGCGCTAAATAACAAGTCGAGATATGGTTGATTTGAGGCGAAGTATTAGTTTCATATTGATAAGATACAGTATTACACCAGGCAAGGTTAATTTACACGTGCGACAATATGGACTGCATATTTATTGATCCATCTTTAGTTGCGTTCAAATATGTTAAGTTATTTTGCCTCATAATATTTGGTAGTTAGTATACTATTTTCTCAAGTAGCGTTGTAGTTCAGTGGATAGAGCACAGGACTTGAAATCAGAAGGTCGTGTGTTCGAGCCCCGAAAGAAGCTAACTTTTTTTTTTCTGTAAAAATTACTGTTACCTGCGTATAGGTACGATGTGCACTGGTCGATGTATATATAGTAAATGATTTCCTGTAGTAGTAGTATAAGGTTTTATTTTTCCTCGCCGTTGGCAACTAGGCCTTTTGGCGAGGTTTTCAATAGTAGTTTATTTATAATAATCTTAGTAGTTTAAATAATTTTACTAATGCTTATCAATCACGCACGGATGGCAGGATCCAAGCAGACGCAAGACATGGCAATATATGGTTTGCAGGGACACAAGAAGATTAACTTGGCAGAGGCTGAGTGATGGGGACACAGGTGGAATAAGCTCATGTTGGTCTATTTTATATATAAAATTCAATCGAGGATTATAAATAATAATTTTATTTTCCAGCGCCAACTTAATATGTACATAAATACATAATCCATGTTGTGTCTGCTTCATGCTCCCTTCCAAAGGGAATGGACTCTTATAACTATAAGCATATAATGTTAAAAAAGAAATCGTTAAAATGTCCAGTGTCCAAATCTCTCAATATAAAATAATTCTGAATGAGTTTTACGCTTATGAGAGCAAAAACGTTAAATGGAGTGTGTCCCTCCGCCAAAGCCACGGGGAGGCCACACTGGGGAGGGCATGAAGCAGAGGTATACATAGGTTTTACATGTTAATATTATGTACCCCGTTATCCCGATGTGTGCGTCAGATCAAACTAAAAATAGCAACTTCCTAGCTGTTGATATAAAATCAATGTGAAGTAATAAGCATATATAAAACTAAATAGGACAGCCAGGAATTTCTATTAACTTAACTGTTGATATAAAACAACCAAATATTAAAATCACACACCGGGGCTGGTGGGGTCATACAAAGTAGTGTTACATGGAATTATACGACATAAGGGAGTGGGAGTGGATGGAGTGGGGGGAGTGGGGGGGGGGGGGAATATGTAACTTAGTAATATTATTGTTTATAAGATAAACATTTAGGACATATTTAGGACATATTTATTATTTAATAAGCATCTCCATGACACCAAAAGTATAGGGTTGACCCCACACTCATCCTGTCATGGAGTCCTATCAAAAGTCAGCTAGACATGTCCACGACGCCATGAGGTAGGGCAGTCCCCACACTCACGTAGTCATGGCGCATTATATATATAAAAGTATGTGATTGGTCCTGGACCGTTGTGCCTGCGTTGTCATCAGACTCAAAAATCGCCCCAACGCGTCCACCGGATCAGTCCCATATTATAACTGTATCAATTAAGTAGTTTATAATATTCATATGAAGAATAACGTACGTCTCTGTGTTGACTACCACCCAGAGAGCCAGTACAGCGACCGTCTAACCAGGTGGCAGTCAGTATTGAGTATGACCCAAATTTCGTCTACTATATAAGTATGTTATTCTTAAGAAGTTTATATATTATGTTGTTACTTACGTAGACTAATAAGTAATCATATGACGTTTATATAATGTTAAATACGACGATTATCTGCACTCTAATAGAAAGGGTTTACAATTTGGTAAAATTATACTGAATAAACGAATTTAAATCAAACCATCAGTGTTTTCGAGCCCAGCAGATAAAACATACAAGCTAATCCACTGGGCCGTCCAACATTGTAGTTTAGTCTAAATCTTCTTTTCAAATTGTGTGCCGAGGATGAAAGAACTGAGAGCGCTAAATACTTGAACTCTATGTTTTTTGATAGGATCTAAAATGTTAGTTAAATTAAAGGGTAATGATAAGTTTAGCAATTTTAATTTTAAGATATCTCTCTGTATTTCAATCTGACTACAATCTAGTAAATAATGTTCCGTAGTAAAATGGACTAGGCAGTTAGGACAATCCTTATGAAGGTCGTTAATTATGTGGCTGCCTAAACTAGCCGGTAATAGATTGTACCCCATTCTCAGTCTTGTAATTACTTTATCGATAAGCCTATTGGTAGAAAATGGTTCCTGAATTTTGAAGTTTGTTTTAAGTCTAGAGAAAGTATGGAACTTGTTAATTTGATTAGTTAAATAATGATCTACTTTGTTGTTTATTATTTTCCGAATTTGTGAGTAAATTTCAGTATGTCCTAAAGGGATTGGTTTGTCAACGGCAGTGGTGTCCAAGCCTGTTGGTCGGCTTTTTCGTTACCGACTATACCAACATGAGCCGGGCACCACTCCAAGTTTACAGAAAGTTTTAAAATATGGCAATCATTTAATTTATATAGAATATATGTCAGAAGATCAGGGCGAGTTCTACTCGTTCTGTCTTTAATAGCCATAAGACTTGAAAGCGAGTCTGAGAAAATAACTGAGAATGGAGGCTTGTATTTAATAATCCATTTAAGGGCTCTGTCTATAGCGACTAGCTCCGCGGTAAAAATTGAGAGACCGTCAGAGATTCTAGTAATTTTAGTAATATCTTTTGTTGGTATAACAAATGCTGATGCTACACGTCCTGAGACAGGATCTTTGGAACCATCTGTATACATTTGTAAAAAGTTATTATATTTACTATCCTTATGTTGTAGGAAGTTCAGTTTAATTTCTGATGCTTCATCGTTTTTTGTTTATTATAGAGGAAAGGAAAATGTCTACATTAGGTTGAATTAGAGTCCATGGAGGGACCACTCCTACTGAAAAATCTGCAATTTGATATTGGTCTAGGTCATATTCCTCTATTAAATTATAAATGGTTATGCCGAATGGCTTGGGATTTTTACTGAATCTATTAAGACATTGAGTATTTACAAAAATATTATTTACTGGATTTGATTCCTTTTTTGTCTGGACCCTGGCCCAGAAACGAAGCATCTGTTCTTCTCTATGAATATGTAATGGCAAAACGCCAGCCTCATGTTCCAAAATATGCTGTGGAGTAGAATTTAGGGCTCCCAGTGCAATTCTAAGACATTTATTTTGTAATATATCGAGTCGATGAAGTAGTGATTTTGACGCACATGAATATACATGGGATCCGTAATCAAGTTTGGATCTTATTAAGGTTTTATATAAAAGTGTTAATGGTTTTTTATCGGATCCGAAATCAATACCTTTTAGCATTCTTAATAAATTTAAATCCTTTTCGCATAAAGGTTATATATATGGGCTGTAAAATTTAACCTTCTATCCAAGATAAGGCCTAAAAAATTGACTGTGTTGCTAAATATAATTTTAGTATTACCCAGAAAAAGATCTGTAGAAGTGTGGGCGGTATTTCCAAATATAATCCCTGTAGTTTTACTAGTGGAGATTTTAAATCCCCATTTTTTAGCCCAATCCCAAATTAAGTTTAGTCCCTTTTGTGCTTTAGCTTGTAATGTATCTATACGTTTCCCAGAAATCCATGCGCCACTATCATCTGCAAATTGACTAACGACCAAGCCGGAATCTTGAACTACATTAGGTAGGTCGTTAATTAGAATGTTAAAAAGGAGCGGATAAATAATAGATCCTTTTGGAGTACCACGTTCTAATAGTTCTTCTTCAGAACGATCTTCATCAACCTTTACTTGAATTTTTCTATCCTGGAGAAAGGCCTTGACAAAATAAAAACAAATGATTTCCTGGGCTATATTTGCTCGCTTAAATACCCGATTTCGACATGAGCTGGTGAACATGAAGTTACAAATAAAGACACGCCTACAAATAAGAAATCGACTGATATAGGGACTCTGTAGCTTTAAGATATTGTTGCTTAGAAGGATTCATTCTGTGTGGATGTTGTTTTATTGGAGTAGAATTTCCAACATCGACATCATGAAATATTGTGTCTGTTCTTGTTGGAGCATCCCGAAAATAAGTGTTCATATTCATGTATTAATTGTTTCAACTCATGTCTCTGTGATGGATCTAGATGTCGATTTCTCCTCAAGATTTTTTCAACATGTCACTGTTTTGTAGTTTAACTAAACCAGGATCATTTTTGTTAAAATGTTCATTTTCATTATAACTCGGCACTGGAATTTTCAAGTGGGACACAGCAAACTACATTAACTGAACGTGAAGAAGGTCTATTTCCGTCAATGTATTCTTTTAACATATTAATATGACAAAGTTTACCTTGTTTTCGCCTTCCAGGAGTATTGATAATATAATGTAAATCAATAACTCCTTTTTCTACTGTATAAGGGCCATTATACCTAGCTCGTAAAGGCTTTCCATGAATAGGTAATAAGGCAAGAACGTTATCACCAGGTTTGAAATTTCATTCAAGTGCAGTCAAATCATATCTTGTTTTCATTATCGATTGAGAAGATTTGAAATTAGACTGAAATACCTCACAAGCTTCTGACAGTTTGTGTCCAAAATCAGACACATACTTTAGAGGATTCAAAGAAGTATCTTCTTCAGAGAGAATTGTCTATTTTAATAACTTAATTAGTCTACGAACAGTGTAACCCAAAACTAGCTCCTAACGGCGAGAAGTAAAAAGTGTATGCCTTAATTCATCCCAGCGCTTATTGTGTCAAAACAATACGACCTAATCATATTTTTCAATTTCTGGTGAAATCTTTCCAGACCGCCTTGGCTCTAAGGATGATAGGCAGAAGACTTAAACTGTTGAATGCCTAACTCATGCATTACCTGTTGAAATATACCAGATGTAAAATGTGACCTTTGATCAGACTGGATATATTTAGGAAGGTCAACTAATGTGAAAAACTTGACCACAGCCTTCACAATAGACTCTGTCTTAATTTTCCTAAATGGAATAGCTTCAGGAAATCGACGCATACATAATGGTCAAAATATATTGGTTACCAGATTCGGTCTTAGGCAAGGGTCCAACACTGTCCACAATTATTCTACTGAACGGTTCGTGAAATGCTGGAATATTTTGAAGATGGCCTAAGGGAATCTTCTGACTGGGTTTTCCTACTTTACCATTTGACATGTATTTCAAGACCTACAAGTGTGTGAAACAATTTTTTTTATGTTTGGCCAATAAAAATGACGCAAAATCTTATGATATGTCTTAATAATGCCTA
The DNA here is from genome assembly GCA_037043455.1 of Cyrtodaria siliqua. Lineage (NCBI taxonomy): Eukaryota > Metazoa > Mollusca > Bivalvia > Adapedonta > Hiatellidae > Cyrtodaria > Cyrtodaria siliqua. The sequence goes on from JAWPHD010000929.1 coordinate 21,252, forward strand.
AGTGACCAGACATAGGAGTTCCATGGGCCAATCTTAGAATTTCCCGACGATATTAACTGGGAACCCCAATTTGGTAATTGACAGTCCATTCGTCATCCGCAGGGACATCAGGTGGTCGCCACTTTCTCATCAGGATCCCATGTTGAAATAACAAACTGGGACTTGAGAAGCTTCATCTACACTAACAGCCCTATCAAATAAGTTGTCAAATAAGCTATCAAATAGCTATCAAATAAGCTAGAAATATCAGGATATCTATGCTGTTCACTTATAAATTGTTATTCAGATGGGCCAGTCTCAAGAGATGTGTTAACCTCAAAATTGACCAATAAAACGTAAAACGTAAAACGTTGTAGCTTAACTCCTCTCCTTTGCGAAACATTGACTGTGTGCTCTGTCGTACACAATATATATCTGTTTTCTTTGTAGACATTATCTAATAGGTAGTTTATATATGTATATTGTTTGTATTGTTTGGTTCGATTTTTCTTTCTCTTTTTTTTTAAATCGCATTAAAAGCAGACGACTTTTTCTCAGTTTGCAATATCAAACTGTTAACTTGTGTAGACTTATATCATGTAGATAGTATACATAGCTTTACCTTTGATTTGTTGTTTGAGATTTATTCATTTTGTTTCTTTCAATCAGGATATACATTTCATGACATTACACTGGACGCAATTTGAAAAAAATGGATGTGAATCCTGATACAAGTAACCCCGTCCTAATTTGCTTTAGTTTCATATTCAGTGTACATATACACTAAACTATAGACGCCGTACATATACACCAAATTATAGACGCCGTACATATACACTAAACTATAGACGCCGTACATATACACTAAACTATAGACGCCGTACATATACACTAAACTATAGACGCCGTACATATACACTAAACTATAGACGCCGTACATATACACTAGACGCCGTACATATACACTAAACTATAGACGCCGTACATATACACTAAACTATAGACGCCGTAAACGAGTCATTAAATTAATGTGAAATACTTATTGTGAAATTGCAATACTATGTACATCTGCTAGCAATATAAATCCCATAGGGGGCACTCCTCAGTTTCGCACGAATGTCCATCAGAAAGAAATCAACTAAGCATCTTTTAGGTCCATGGATGGCATTTATAATAATTATGAAGCACATGTTTAATGTTGTTTCAGTTTTGAGTACTTCTAAGTTTATTTTGGTGTATTGGAAAATGCATTCTTTGGGTTTTTTGGAGGCTATAAATAGAAAAATGCTCAACTAGCAAAAACTTCCAAAAAGTAGGTAAAATGGCTGGTTTTGACTCGCGAGGAGATCAGCATGGAATAACTTTTTAAAATGCCGGAGAAGGTATGTGAAACTTAGCATTGCCTGATATGCAAGACATGAGTGCAGACATGACCCTGATATTCTTATGAAAATTCTCTTTTTTTTATTTATTGACATTTGAAATATTGCTAAAATTGCATTTTTAGCATGTTTTGAGGGGTGGGGTAATCTTAAAGAAATGGGACTAAAGTTGTACAGAAAATGCTTTTTGATGCTTTTATTTCGTATGGAAACATGTGTAATTTTATTGTCTTCTAAGAAATGTATGACACAATGATGATGTGATTTATTTTTGCTCAAGGATTCAGGCTAATTGCTTGTCATGGGTTTGATTATTGAGAACTCAACATTAAACTGTGGAGTGCCCCCCCTATGAATCAATACTGATGTTTAACAACAAAAATACACCGAGTCGTCGTGTTTCTTTTTTTCTTTTATTAGTCCAAACATGTTTATAACTAATAATTCAACGGAACTAAATTGTGGCTTATTTAATGCATATGCACATTCCATATGGTATAAATGTGTGAATTAGGATTGTTGTCTCTCCCTTTTCTTGTATTGTCACCAAGAACTCTTCCAGATCGTCTCCAGTCCCTTTAAAAACAAACGACTTAATGTGGTTACGCTATTTCTCAATTCTTCTGACGTTTGGCACAATTAAATATGTTACATAATTAAGACCAATCCAAAGTATGTATTATATAATTACGTTCCTCCAGGTGTATGTTGTTGATCTATACTGAAAGTAAAAAGAAACGCGACACGGGAATTTCCGTTATATATTCTATGTACAATGTGCTGCTGTTAATCGAATGGTACATGGCTACGTAAGATATTTCCTTTCGGAAAAAAGACTAAAACAACACGTAACACAGCAAATATTACCCCTAAACATCGGATTTTGAAAACCGCCACAGATCGAGAACCGGTGGACCGATTTACTCAAAAAGACTAAAACAACACGTAACACAGCAAATAGTATTCCTGCAAAGTTTCATTATTGACAGAGTACGCGTTTGGCGCAAACTTAGGATGCAAAGTTTTGCGTTAAATACAATACTGAACTAGCTCAATTTTTCAAAGAGGAACTTCAACATTTATGCATTTCTTGTTACAACGTGTACTGTGATTAAAACGTCTGCAAAATCACAGTTGTGTCCTTTCTCTAACTAACTGCAGTTTTTTTTTTTTTACAAAACATCTTGGGATTTCCTTGGAATATATATGGAATTAAGTGTGCTGTATATACAATATATAGCGGAAATTCCCGTGTCGCGTTTCTTTTTTCTTTCAGTATATTAACATTGAACGTTGAACATTGAACAAATACCATACCTTACGCTAGTTGTTTTCTTTAGTATCAGATAGTTGCATGCACTAGATCCATAGCAGTTAAAATGTGCGATATAATCACTAACGCTTTTATGGTAATATTAAACGGATACTAAAGTGGGGATTTGTATTTGACGTATGATTAGTTGCATACTGCAATAGCAGATAGGGCGGCTGTATTTAAGTGAATGATGTTATCGCAACCACTGTTATATGTTACGAACAACCACAAGTTACATGTATTTGTATGTACTCACATACATTATACGTTATATAGTGAAGCAGCCACGTGCTTGTGGTACAATCACATCCCTGATGGTCTACAACAAATAATTAAACTACTTGTAATAAAACAAAGATTTCAATGACATTCTGGAGAACATCGTTGATGAACACATAAGAGACATCCTATTAGGGATATATCTGGGCTAAAGCTAAATGACGTCACATAGTGTGTAAACCTCTAAATACGATGTCTGACATAATACACCACTATTGTATATATACCGTGTCAGTTAAAAAAAAAAGACCCAGCAAAACAAATTGACAAAGAAAATAAAAGCACAAAAAGGTATGTTGTCTGTTTAAAATATGGGGGGAGGGGTGGGGAAGGTGTGCACTTTTCGGAAAGCTAGCCATGTTTTCCCTCAAATTACTGGGTGGTGGGGGCGTGGAGGCCAAAGCATACTCTGCCCCTCCCCACCTCCGCTCTGAACATTGTGGTGACGGGAGGGCCACCACTGCCCCCACCCAGCCCCGGCTCCTAAGCCTATGCAATATGACAATAATAATGAAATCCTATAATATTCGCCATTGTTCGTTTTATCCTAACTCCGATTTCGTCCGTATCACCATTTTTATCCGCCGTCAACCATACCCTAAATTGTGACACCACCCATAGATCACGCAATTCTTCATTCATACTCGGGTGTTTTAACGCATGCAAATTATGTTGTTTGGAAAGATGGGTGCCTGTCAATCCGTTTGAAAGATATTTAAAATCGAAAATAAACAAAGAAAGAGACAGTTTTTTGCAATTTAGAAGGACTTTATCAACAGACTTTTGCATTAAAAATAGGTTTTATAATTAACAATATACCAAACTCCATATATTTTTAAAAAAAAAATGTTGACGAGTATAAATATTAACAAACAAATGTTGCTCAAAAATACGTTTACGTGTCCACAAACATTACTTTTAAGTCACAATTAGGAAATATTTTCACTGGCGGGTGATCCGAGTTCGTCGTATCGCTCCGACGTGGTTTTATCCGGATACCGGGGGTGGTTAACACATGCGCCATTTCAACTTCACAGAGTCGACGTTATTTTATTATGTCTAAAATTTAATGGACAATTGAAGTTTAATGAAAAGCGTCAAATGTCACATTCATACCAGCTGCTTCCAAACAGTTAGGTAGGGGCTTACAGTATCCTCAACTTTGTTTGTTATTAGTTTCATTTACTAGTATTGCAATAATTCACTCATTTGAGATGATTTTTAGAGAGCTCAGCATTGATATAAATTATGAAGCATTACGATAGCATAGAACAATATAGAGGATAAGAGATATAGAGATTATTTAACTGCTGCGTTCGATTATAGGGAATCTATCACGAGATGAAAAGAGTATGTACATTTATCATCGAGTGAAAGATTTCCTAATAATGGAACTCAGCAGTTAAATAATCTGTTAATTACATTTTTACTATCCTATTTATTACATTTTGAACTTTATTTTGTATACGTTTTATCTTTTTCATTGTAGCTCAAACCAAATTATGCCACGTTAAGTCAGAATACAGAGGCGTGGCTTATTTACTACGATTTCCTTTCAAGGCAAATTGTAAAAGGTATTCATACGCGACAGTTGTAAATCGCCTGACACTACAATATATAAAACTTCAAATTTATCGCTTTTAAGGTAACAAACTATATATAAACATATAAATGTGTACTGCATTTTATTTCATAAATATCTTTTAAAACAACGTTTTATAAATTGTAATTTGTTGAACAACGGTAAACTATTCACTCCGTACTGGTCGCGTGAACAAGCAGTGTATTCATTCTGTATCTTTCTTTGTTCTGTGTAAACATTCATTCAATCCGCGCATTTTGTTAACTGATGAAAAATGTCCTAGTCGGTAGGGCATATAACAAGCTAATGTTGCAGAAACAAAATATAGTGTAAATCTGACACGATCTTGATCTCAAGGCCCAGTGAAAATACATAACATAGTTATGGTGCTTGTCAAATGTGGTTGTGTAACGACGATAAATTTGTGTGCCAAAGAGTAAAAGCTTTCTGACAATTGGTATTGGGAATATGACTACATTCCCAATTTTTGCTGAAATTCTAATTATAAAAGTGGGGATAATTCTGCTTGTCACATGTGGTTGAGCAGTGGTGATGAATATGTATGCCAAGTGTTAAAGCTGTTGGTCAAATGTTGTTTGGAATATGACTGTACATACAAACACAACGGCATATTTGGATTATGGATTAAAATTGTATTTATTTATTTGTGTGTTTAAGAAACAAATCAGTTAACTGTCGATGATCGCCTCAACAACGTATTCATTGCTTTTAGTTCATAAACTGTTATATTGACATATATGATATATGTAGTTATTTTATTTTATTTTTCCATTGTCTCCTTCTTTTATGAATCTGAAAATATAAAACAAAGAAATAGATTATTTATGAGTTTGTTACAGCAATGATATTAATAACATTAATCAAATACAAATATGTGTTGTTCAATCAGGTGCAAAATGTATCTATAACATTGAAATAAAAACGCATTTCCATAAAATTTTCAACTTTAATGATCCGATAAAGGGACTGTAGCGACACAGTCAAACAAGCTCTATTATTGAGAGTTTTGAAAACTCGAGAAAAGGTGAAATAATTATCAAAATCGGATGATAACAAAAATGATATGACCATTTTAAGGTTATTCTAAAACGGATAAGGGAGTCGCCATATTAAAAGCAATATGAGGTCATAGTTCCAAATGACCTTATATGGAATATTGATCAATACCATTTAAAGCACAGAAAATCAACAAAATGAATGCAAAATACTTTGAGAGCTATTTGACGTCATAGTTCAAAATGACCTTATATGGAATATTGATCAATACCATTTAAAGCACAGAAAATCAACAAAACGAATACAAAATACTTTACTGGTCATATAACGCATTATTACCATTAAGAATATATATATTTTATACAGTTGCTATCATTTATTTCCTATTAATCAGTATTTTTTCGTATTGATAAATATTCCATATAAGTATTGTGGTGCACCAGACATTTAGAACTGTGATGTCACAGCACTCAAAATGGCGGCTTCCATATCCGTTTCAACATAACCTTCAAATGATCCTATATTTTTTATGTATTAATATGTTTATATTTATTAAAATTTGCCTAGGCACGCGTGTATATTTAATACAAATGAAACTATTTGTTTCCTTAATTACATAATAACGCAAACCTGTAGTTAAATAAAATAGTTTTAACAACATATTTAACTCGTGTGTTAAATGTGTACGTTTGATACAATGTCCGCAAATATTTGTTTTTCCATTGAAGATAATATACTTACCACTTCAACAAAACAGCCTATGCCAGAAGCATACCCTTGGCACCCGTGGTGTATCATTAATGGTACTTGGACTAAAAGCAGAGTGTATCTCACTTCGAGAATACACTGACAGGATTCCGTAACTATCATCAGTATCTTCGTCATCACTGGTGGTCACGATACTTTGCATCACGTGACTACACGCGCGACTGTTGGCAGCTGGACAGTCGGCAGCATCATATTGGTCCCGGAAAACAGTATCGACATACTGCTCATCGTTGTCGACGGTGGTGCACTTGTTCTTCTCCTGCCCAATCTCTTGGCTGCTGGCATCCTGAACGGCATAATCAGCATATATGTCATCGATGGCGTTTGTGGGGTAGTGTGTCTCGTCGTCTGTCGTCAGGTTAGTGGCAACCGGTAAAGTATCACCAGCATCTTGGTCTTGAGTTGCGGTTGTGGTGTACTTAACCATCTGATAATTCGTTCGACCGTCGGCATCACCAGCATTTTGGTCATCATTTGCGGTGGTCGTACATTGGATTACGATTCCATTGATGTGGCCACTGATGTTATGGAAACTTGCATGATCATACTGATAATTATTGGAGAGTGTGTTGTACTTGATTACCTGACTGTTAGTAACCTGACAGTCTTCATTAGCAGATGGATAATCATGTTCGGTTGTGGTATAGTCGCCCTGGAAACCAGTCGTTTGTTTTGCTGCCAGCCGGGGAACCAGCATCATCATATTGATCATCAATGCCGTCTGTTGTAGTCTTGATCTCCTGGACCTTCGATTGGATGCGTGCAACAAGGAAATCATCGTGAGCATGTTGTTCCTTTTTGGCAAGTGTAGTATTGCGGGTCTTTCGATCAGTCGCCTGCTTGAAGCAGTCGTCTTGTTGGTGGCAACCAGGCCATCATAATCAGCATATTGGTTTTCATTGGTTGTGCAACTGATCGCATATTGGCCAGGGAAAACAGTATCGACATACTGCTCATCGTTGTCGACGGTGGTGCATTTTTTCTTCTCCTGCCCAATCGCTTGGCTGCTGGCATCCTGAATGGCATAATCAGCATATATGTCATCGATGGCAGTTGTGGTGAAGTGTGTCTCGTCGTCAGTCGTCAGGTTAGTGGCAACCGGTAAAGAATCACCAGCATCTTGGTCTTGAGTTTCGGTTGTGGTGTACTTAACCATCTGATAATTCGTTCGACCGTCGGCATCACCAGCATATTGGTCATCATTTGCGGTGGTAGTACATTGGATTACGATTCCATTGATGTGGCCAATGATGTGATGGAAACTTGCCTGACCATACTGATTATTATTGGAGAATGTGTTGTATCTGATTACCTGACTGTTAGTAACCCGACAGTCTTCATTAGCAGATAGATGATCATGTTCGGCTGTGGTGTAGTCGCCCTGGAAACCAGTCCTTTGTTTTGGTGCCAGTCGGGGAACCAGCATCATCATATTGATCATCAAAACCGTCTGTTGTAGTCTTGATCTCCTGGACCTTCGTTTGGTTGCGTGCAACAAGGAAATCATCGTGAGCATGTTGTTCCTTGTTGGCAAGTGTAGTATTGCGGGTCTTTTGATCAGTCGCCTACTTGAACCAGTCGTCTTGTTGGTGGCAGCCAGACCATCAGAATTAGTATATCGGTTTTCATTGGTTGTGCAACTGATCGCATATTGGCCCCGGAAAACAGTATCGACATACTGCTTATCGTTGTCGACGGTGGTGCACTTGTTTTCCTCCTGTCCAATCGCTTGGCTGCTGGCATCCTGGACGGCATAATCAGCATATATGTCATCGATAGCGGTTGTGGGGTAGTGTGTCTCGTCGTCAGTCGCCAGGTTAGTGGAAACCGGTAAAGAATCACCAGCATCTTGGTCTTGAGTTGCGGTTGTTGTGTACTTAACCATCTGATAATTCGTTCGACCGTCGGCATCACCAGCATATTGGTCATCATTTGCGGTGGTGGTACATTGGATTACGATTCCATTGATGTGGCTAATGATGTCATGGAAACTTGCATGGCCATACTGATTATTATTGGAGATTGTGTTGTACTTGATTACCTGACTGTTGGCAACCTGACAGTCTCCATTAGCAGACAGATAATCATGCTCGGTTGTGGTGTAGTCGCCCTGGAAACCAGTCGTTTGCTTTGCTGCCAGCCGGGGAACCAGCATCATCATATTGATCATCAATGCCGTCTGTTGTATTCTTGATCTCCTGGACCTTCGTTTGGATGCGTGAAACAAGGAAATCATCGTGAGTATGTTGTTCCTTGTTGGCAAGTGTAGTATTGCGGGTCTTTCGATCAGTCGTCTGCTTGAACAAGTCGCGTTGTTGGTGGCAGCCAGGCCTTCAGAATCAGCATAGTGGTTTGCATTGGTTGTGCAACTGATCGCATCATGCCCAGCCATCTGTTCACTAGTACATGGAAGTAGAGCATCGTCGGCCGAATTTGAACTGATGTAAATAAGTTTTTGCCTTACCCGATACGCATGTGATACACTACACTTGCCGCACGTGCAGTAGCTTATGTTGTACTGCTCAGTGAGAACAGTAAACCGAGGTGACTTTCTCTTTGGAATGCTTGGTACATGAACATAGCCTTGCTGGTCAAGGGCCTTGTTAAGTCCTGTAATAAAGAAACCGGATAAAATATATAAACAGACTAGATGCCCACGGCCTACTTGTCGAGCCATATTATAAAGGTCCTGATTTTGAATTTGACCAACACTAATGTCTATCCCAAGAGATATTAAATTAATGTCATTAATAGTGGGGGATTCATGTCGTAGCGGGGCCTGATGTGAGCTATATTTCGTCGAAAGTAGGTCACAGTCATCCGAAACTTTGAACATGACGTTAGATGCATAGAAGGAACATTCTGGTGAAATTTGGTAAAAATAATGCGAGAAAGAAACAAGATACGCATGTTGTAACGAAGACGGACGTGACTTTATTTCGTCGGAAGTAGGTCACACGGACCCGAAATTTTGTCTATGATGTTAGATGCATATATTGTTGTTTTTTCAGTTTATATATGACGGTCGATTGTTCGTGGTGGAGGCAGACCACCCATTTTTCCTGGGTGGAACCAGTACTGTACACCTCCCGCCATCCGTAAGAATAGACATTTCCTCATAAGTCGAGCTCCTACTGTAAGTGAGGAAGTGTCGATTTAAGGGTGCCCTCTGGTGAATATCAATATAACAAGAATTTTTAATGTCCCTGCTTTTTATGAAGACTAACATATTACTAGTTAGTTTCTGGAAAAATAATCAATCGATGTGTTGGTGATTTAACTTGTTAGCAATATTAATCTTTAGTTAATACACCCTCAAAGCCCGAAGTGGGGTTTTAAATTCAGAATCAGCTGAAAATTGGGTATGACTTTAGAATATTTAGAATATTTTAGATAAAAAAAAAGAAGCAAATCAATACAAGAGTAAGAAAACCCTTAAAATGATAAAAATAGGAGAAATCTTTGAATTGTTCAATTTCAACACACCTTGTAATGAAACAAAAAAAATCACAGAAAATTGCATTTTCGGGCAAATTTTGGGCAAGGCAAACTTATAGAAACTTATAGATATAATACTCTTTTTTTGTAATAAAGTGTTATGTAATAGAGTATTAAATCAATGTGATAAAAATTATAGGTTGGTGTTCATCTAAAAGAGTTAACAATTAAAAATGTTAAAGACCCATAATTTTATTACAGAAAAAGATAGCTATATGTGCTTTGGTTTTATTTATTATATCAAAAGTCATTTAAATGACCGGCATACATACACCTGATATACAAACATCACATCTAATTGATTTACAAACAGTGTATCAGTTTATAATATACACAATATGACCAAAATACGTTAAAAGAGATGCTGATTTACCCCACCCACTTTATTTTTATGGTATATTTTACTCGACTGTTGTAATTGCTTGTGTATACTGAAAATAGCATCTGCCATGTTAGAATTAAAATTGACGTTAACACAATCTTATATCAAATCCAAATAATCTATCTCTAAATGTGATATATCACACAATATACAATAGTTTGTCAATCAGAAGCATGTGGTGTTTTCAGCCGTCATGATATAATTCCTGCCCATATGATCTCAAAATTGTGGAAAAGTGTGCGATATACCATTATTAAGAATAAATCAAACCCTAAGCCGGGTATGTCGCATAATATACCAAAGTTTAACGGAATTATATCTCGAGGAAAAAGCTAGGGCCTCAGGGATGATACAGGGCTGATATTAACACTGTCACGTTCAGAACAGTCAAGAGCTATTTTTTACAGAAACGTATGTGATACTTTTAGTCTTAAGCACCTGTATAAATATACCAAAATTTAGACAAGCGTTATCCGGATTGAGACTTTCCTCCCATAATTTAGAAATTGAGGCAGGTAGAGTTTGTAACAAGATAGAAGACGAGTATCATTTTATAATAGAGTGCACAAATTATAACGGTATTAGATTAAATTACATTGATAAATATTATTGGAAAAGAGCTAATAAACTGCGAAAATAAAAACAAATTGAAAAAACTTAGTGTATTTGTATACAAAGCATTAGAAATCCGAATGGATATTATTTTCCAATAACTAATCATTACAAAAGTTTTAAATTGTGTGTAAGTAAAGGGAAATATCATGTTGTAACGTTTTTTTGTTTTTTTTTACATAGATAATGCAGATGTGTATATACAATAATTGCATATAGGCCTACACATCTGCATTATCTATGCATTGTCTTAAAGTTTGGTTTTGCTTTGTGTTTCATAATAAACATTATTACATGTGTTACTATATATAGTAACAAAAACGGCCTGTTTTTCGTGTAATACAGGCATTGTCTCTGCGGTCATATTAGATAAGCGCGTGAAACGGCGGGCCAAAAATCCATATGAAGGGCCAAAAAACCCATATGGCGGGCCGAAAATCCATATTAAATCTACTGTGCATTTCAGGGTATCTATGCGTTGAATATGAATCGAGATTTGTTTTTATTCCTTTCTATATGTTTTCATACCTGATATGATTGAATAGAATGAAAACGGACGCTCCTGAATCTGTTTTCAATCTTCGAGTAGCCATCCTCTAAGCTTCGCAAAGCCAAAAAATCATTTTGAACACCCATATTTACATGTAATTTTATTGACAGCCGAAAACCAAAATGGCGACAGCGGAACATTCCATTTTTTAGGGTAGGGTGACTTAAAATATCTGTTGACCAGCAGTGGTGTAAATAACAAAATATAAACTCAGTATACTATTTACCTAGCCTATATTTGCTAGATATAATGGTTTTCAGTCCAAAATAAAGGATAAGTATGATCGATTGCCGGAGGTGCTAAACATTGAACAACAACTTCACCCTGCGTTTTACATGGTACATCCGAACCCAGGAAACAGACATGCGCAGACGACAATTTCTAAAAATAAGGCCGCCATGTTGTTTTAATTTTTACAATATAAACAATGGAGTCAAAAAGAATTTTAGGCTTTGTGAAGCATAACGGATGGCTATGGCAAGATTGTAAACAGATCCAGGAGCGTCTACTTTCATTCTATCAGGTATGAAAACATATAATAAGTAATAAAAAAAAATATCGATTCATATTTGACGCATAGGTACCCTGAAATGCACAGTAGACTGCGTTACATACATTTAGCATTAAATTGTAGATATATTTTTAATAATCGACCACGAACCAGTCATATCGTGCATCGGCACGTGCATCCAACGACAACAGCGACGGTTGAAAATGGCAGCCAGAATGCTCGCTACCCTCTCAGTACACGCAGGAGATCGTTAGTAGCCGAACAAAGATCAGGACGGATATTAAATAATGAAATTGTGAAAAACAAGAACGACTCGGTCTAAATTAACCTACAATATGACGTAAAAAAAAATGTGTGACTGGCTCGGAGATGTTGAAAATTTTGCCGATTGTGTGATAGATTTAACCTATTAAATTATACAGTACATGTACATTTATACCAACTCGTTGTTTTTGATCGAAATGTCTTCAACAACCTATTATAATATATATTGTTTAGGGACCAGTTTCCGTCCAAGCCCAGTTTCCGTCATTCTCATTTAAAAACTGTTTTTACAATGCAAATTGCTAGCGTGATGTTACTTATCGACAGACGTTTAGCACAGACGATTGGAAACACGAAACAACCAAAAAGTAAAGAAGCGGTTCAAAAACGAAAGTGGCCCCCGACCAGTAGATCTATACAGTACTGCCGTTCGTGTCTCAATTACATTTTAAATAAAAGACATGCAGGAAACAATACATTACTGTACTGTAGTACTCTACAGTACAGTATGTGAAATAAAAAATAATCTCCTACCTTCTTATCCTTAAATTATATTTGCGAAACCAAGTGCCATTTGAAATTTCCTTTCTTCTACAACAAGCTCAAACGTAAACACAAAAACTGACAAAGTCAATGACGTGGAATAAAACGTCACTGGCAAACACGACGTCACCATTATGATGATGTTGTTACAAAGATTACGTCAGAAACGTTTCTGTGTAATTTTAATTAAGTGGGGTGAATTGGTGTTTTGGAAACAAGGTACCGAATTAGCACATCCTATTATATTAACGTCATACGTTTATTTTATTCTTGTAAATCAATCAATAAAAATGGTTCTAAATAAAGACTCATATTAAAAAAAAAATACACAAGTAGATAAAAGGTATTTAAAATGACTTTGCGCAATTTAGATATAATAATCTATCCAAAATAATAGTGTTTTGGTTACACATGTAATAAACAGGTCATTAACTGGGGTAGGTGTGCCTCTTTGTGACATTGGCCCTCGACAGCCATATGAGGCCCTCGAGCTAAAGCTCTCGGGCCTCATATGGCTATCTCGGGCCAATATCACAAAGAGGCACACCTACCCCAGTTAATAACCTCTATATACACAATATATACTCAGTTGCATTGTATATGCAAAAACGTTTGGTTATGTTTGATTGTCTAAAAGCCATATAAGTATTCGTTTTGTAATATGTTCACCTCAATAGTGTTGAATTACTATCATGTATTATACGGTTTACATTGCTCATGCCCAAGTTATGCATTTGGTGGCAAATTTCTCTTGATCATACCCAATCCATTCTATTTTTTTTATAAAGTTGGGCAATCAATAGTCCTTAAATGCAAAGATCGGCGGTATAATATCTTCCAGAATGAGGACAATACGTTTTTATCCTGTGTTTCACTTGTAGGCCCAACTGGAACCATGTGTATCAACCATAATGCGGGTATATATACCTATATATGTCATATAGTCATTTATCATACTCTATATACAGTGTATACGCATTTTTGGCCCGCAATATGCACAAAATTACCCTACAATAAAGCTCTCGAGTCCTCTCGAGAAATGAGCCGTATTCGAAATGCGGTCCGATACGCCAAATTGAGGTCATGTGACCGGGCCGAAAATGCATATCTATATTAGCCCTGTCACCTGACCGTTATTGGCCCGGTCACCTGACTGGGCCAATAACCGGTCACATGATCGTTACGAGTATTGGCGATTGCTTTTTATAGAATTGCTTTTGTTTACCCTTAATAATTAGAGGTTAATATACGGCCGTGGTGTGCCTTTTGTCGATAATGGCACACCTAGTGCCGTAATGGCCCGAGGGCTTTAGCCCGAGGGCCATGCACTAGGTGTGCCATTATCGACAAAAGGCACACCACGGCCGTATATTTGCCTTTTTATTACATACCTTACTATAAATGGAGAAGAAGTAGAAGAACAAACAGTGCACCTTTATGACAAAATACGTCGATATGTTTACAAAACGGTGTACATTAAACATGCATGTAGCATAAGATGCAAACATTTATTTGGCAAATAAATACATTTCATTAAAATTAATAATTTACGTTAAGTTAGTTTTCTTTCTTGTCTTTCGCTTTAATGATATATTTCAAAGCTTCAAACGTTTATTTACTGAGCGTGAAAATTGAAATTGCAGTTGAGATTTCAACGTCCGCTCCTCGGCCATAGCGCGCCAATATGACGTCTTTGTATTGCTTGATGACGTTGACGTCTTCGCGTGCGGACAGTCTGTTGCTACTGTGCCGATTTTCCATAATCCATAATGGCACAGTGTGCCGATTATGGATTTAGAAACAGGACTGATAATCATTGTTTTTCTACTAAAATGTGTTACTATTTATAGTAAGGTATGTAATAACACTACTGAATATTAGGGGGGAAAATGGAACGGTACCGGCTTCCGACCTTCCACCTGGCTGCGCCCCTGGTTTTCTTTCCTGTTTACGATGACGTAACGAACGTTACATGACGTCACCTTTTTAAACCATACTGTAACGTCACAACGAATGTAAATAAACAGCGGATTTAAACAGATACTCAGTAAAGGTAAACACTTTATCTTAATATTACAATCGTAACGCTTGATTATGTGTACAGTATGTCATATTATTTTAAAAAGCTTAATCAGTAAGAATAACCGATATTTAAACATTTTTCCGCTGGTAAAATGGTGCACTAGAAACATTTTTTTTAGAAAACGTAAAAATCTAGGGCGACCAGTTGTCGACAAGTAACAGTTTCCGATATTTTTGATTTTACGGTTCAATTATTACCTTTCGTGAATTTTCTCAATCTACATCATCTAGACGATTTGTGTTTATGCCAAAGCTGTCAAAACAAGAAGGAGAGGTAAATAGTTATCCTAAGTTTGAAGCCTGGGTTTTCCCATGTATAAAAGTTATTATTGACGTCACGCGGGGGGAAGCGCCCGCTACTTGGCGCGTGCGCAGATTGACCCTTATTGTCAGGGATACGAAACGGGGAGATATTTTGCTGTTGGTTGGACAACAGCAGACGATAAATTTAAGACTCACTAAATTTAATGCGTATTTAAAGAAAATGTATGGAACAATTATTATTTATCCACGAAATTACAAATACTTTAAGATGATTTAAAATAAACAGTTGATGAAATTGGAAAATACTAATGGAAGTGCCGGCCGATTTTCTAAAACAAGGGAGGCAACTTTTGCAACTCCTTGTATCTTATTATACCATGAGTAGTTCCCCTTAAATGTTTAATATATTTCATTCTATTGAATGAGCTTAGCTGTTTTAACGCTATATAAATATAATTGACTGTTCCTTCTTTGAATTTAGAACAAAGAGTTAAAGACTTGAGTTGTAGACAAGGGTTGTAGACTTGAGTATTAATCGCAGATATATACAAAATCCTGTGTGTCCCATAATTTTACGATGAAAAATCCATGTAATGCTATCTAATTATTAACTCTTGCCTCCTAGAATGCCCAAAGCTTATGCAGACGGACAATTAGCAGCCGCTGTCTCGGCTGTCCGTAGGAACCACCTTTCTGTGTCAAAGGCTGCAAGAGAGTTTGGTGTCCCTCGAACCACTGTTCATGATCATGCGAACAATCCCTCTCTGCTGACCAAGACAGGACCTGGTAGGATGTTGTCAGACGAAGAAGAGACAGGTCTCGTCAATTATATAATGTTCATGGCACAACAAGGCTTCCCCATGTCACGGTCTATGGTGCGCTGCTACATCCAGGAGTTGTTTACACGTTCTGGTGAGTGGCAATGTTGATGTTTTGTAATATTTACTTTTCTTCAACAACTGTTAAATCTAGGTTATGATTAAACATGCAGATTATATGATTAAAACTACACACACATAAAATCGTCTTAAATTAATTACTAAATTAACACATGACTATATTCTTTGTAAAACAGCTTTAACCTTAAAACATTTTATCTGTTTTAAGTAACATTTTGTAAAAGAACTAATATTGATTGTAGGTCGACCATCCTTGTTTAATTTGGAGACAGGACCCAGCGACATGTGGTTTAGAAAGTTATTGTCCAGGCACCCGGAACTTTCTGAAAGGAAACCCGAGAACCAGGACAGGGCAAGGACAAAGATGTCCAACCTGCCAATCATTACAGAATTTTTCAAGTTCTTCTCCAACGTAGTTGAGACTCACGGATTGGCAGACAAACCCGCTCAGGTAAATGAGGCTAGTTTGATATATGGCCTCGACCATTAAAATAGTTGATTTACACCCGAATAACAACATTAAAACGTTATAACATAATTTAAAGGAATATAAAAAGATCGGACAGGGAAAGTAGCATTCAAGGAGGACAGTCAACCACAAAACACAGAAATAAACATGGAAACAGACAAACAAGAAGGCAAAAGTAATAATAAAAGTAAAAGACATCACAAACACAAAATGGTTGACAATAGGGCTACCGCCTTGGAACGGTCAGTGGCAAAGTAGGCCACTGGGGGTTTAAACCGGTTCTAGGGTGCACCAAACCTCACACTTACCCTACTGTCATCCCATTAAAACAGGACAGTGTAAATAAAGAAATCCCCGCCATGATCTAATCTCTAACCAACAAGGCATCATCAATAGGCAATATAAGTAAAACACAAATATGCTCGTGTAAATATAATACAAAAAACAATAGCCTAGAAAGCCACAATAGAGGTACTCAATGACTTGGCAGAAGCCAGAGCAGTAAGAGAATACACCATTAAGGGCACGACAAGAAAGATCATGGACAAACATCAAACGCCACCGTCCCAATGGGCTTTAGGTAGGCGTCATCATAGGGTCCACAGCCTGTCCGATAAAGTTGATCTCAGATATACATGACATACATATAATTTAAATATATTTTTAAAAAAATAGTCTAGGTCTTTAATAAATAGTGAAGATATGAAGATTTTTTTTTATACATACGTTAATATGGAATTCTACAAACAGGCTACATGCAAAACAGATGTGTTTGCTATATTTCACTAAATTAAACAGATTTTTTTTATATTTGCGTTTGTTTTCAGAATCGACAGAGTGCCGCAATTAAGAAATGTATAACATGTATATCTAGAGTATCTGCATTTTAGATTTTTAACTGTGACGAGACGGGTGATGGGTCCAAAGAAAGGGCATGTATTTCGGCAGAAGGTGACAACAGTGGATCACGTGACAGCACATCTTTGTGTTTCTGCTAGTGGGTCATTTCTCCCTGTGTTTGTAATTTACCAAGTCGGACTTCCCCACCGCTGCTACAAAGATGGGATTCCCGGAAATTGGAATCTGGGTACATGGATACGGATTTATTCACCCAATGGTTCACAAAGCTGTTTGTTCCTAACTGCGGGAAGGACAGGCCAGTAATACTACTGATGGACAATCACGACTCCCACATCTCTCTACCGGTGGTTGAGACAGCGAGACGAGAGAACATCATTCTTGTTGGCCTCCCTTCTCACACTACGCACATCCTTCAACCATTAGACGTGCACATTATCGGCCCCCTGAAAGAAAAGTTCTCCTCCCTGGCTTCAAGCATGGGTATTGTTAGCCCTTCCATGGTAATTGGCAAGTCAAAGTTCCCCATAATACTGAGTTATGCTATGGACCAAATGATGCCAGCAACCATAAAAGAGGCTTTTAAGATGTCCGGTATATTCCCAGTGGATCAGTCCGTAATAGACAAGAGCCAGCTGGTGCCGCCCATGTTCATCGCTGACACTCCAGAAGAAGAACCAGTCCGGACATGCGGCGAATGTGGGCAGTTTGTCGGCCAAAATCATCTGGTGAAACGTGGATTAATACCAAAGAGTATGGCAGATGTTCTGGTTCCACCCCCGACCAAGCCCATGGCAGCTAAAAAACGTCGCATGATTACAGAAGGACGGGTCATTTCTGGAGAGGACATGCTAAATATTCTTATGGTATGTGTATAGTCTGTACCCTAGCTTAAAAAATAGAGAGAAAACCAAATTCAAATGTTTTTTATGGTTGATATAACGTTTAGCCCCGGATCTGTCGGCTACTGGTAAAACCAATTTTAATATGCCATATATACAAACTGTAAAATAGATTTTACTATAGTACCATTGATATTTTATCTTTCGATTCCTCTGTTTAATTATGGCTGATTATTATATTCTTCGTAGGCTGTTTCCGTCTATCACTGAACTCTCACCGCAACACAATTGTATTTTAAGTAAGTCACAGAAGTACTTCTACTCTATGGAACGCCAAATTAACATACATTCAATTATTTTAACCTCTCTTCAATATTCAGAGGTCTAATTCAATTGAAGAGAGCTTTTAACTATGCTGAATTGTACCTCACTTCAATTGAATTTTACCTATCTTCAATTTAATTGAACCTCTCTTCAATTGAATTGAACCTCTCTTTAATTGAATTAGACCTCTCTTCAAATAATTGAATAGAGGTTCTCAACGTGTACTCAAATTTATTTTATTTGACCTGTCTTTCAAACATTATGCATCCATAAACTAATGTGTTGAGAAGCATACTTTTTTTCTAAGGAAAAAGAGGCCGCGACAGAAGAAAAGAAGAGGAGCCACCTACAACGACAACACGAGAAGGAGATACGGAAGGAGCAGAAAAAGAAAGAAGAAGAAGAAAAACAGTTGAAAAGACAGAAAAGAGAAGAAGACAAGAAGAGGAAGGCCGCTGTGAAAAGAGATAAAGAGGAAGAAATAAAGAAGAAGAAGGAAGCAAAGATAGTGGACAGTGATGTTAGACAAGAGACAGTCACACCGGTTTTGAACAGAGATGGGCGATTGTCCTCGAAGAAGTTTACATGTGGTGTGTGTGGGGAGAGAGGGCGGGTGAATGATGAAAGTAATGGTATTGAGTGGTATGGGTGCGACGATGATCAATGCTTGTCAACTGGATGGTTCCATTTCAACTGGTTGAGTGAGCCTGAGAAAGAATTAGTGCTTGAGAGTTTAGTAGATGAAGGTGTATTTTGGTACTGTAAGTTTTGTATGCCGTACTTGTACGAGGAATGAATGATGCACTGAACATAAACAGAAAATTTACCCCACCCCACTTGGTTGAACGTGTGTGATTGTTATGTTGAGCTTTAATGGAATTGGTAAGAATATATTCAGCTTAGGCCAAATAAAATTATACCTGTGTTTACTGTAACATTGCTGAAAAAAATCGGGTAGGTAGGTAGGCATTTTATTTTATTTTTTTATTTTATTTTTTGGCGAAGTTAATTTAAGGTGGCAATGAGCTTTGATGAATGGGAAAATGTGGTATTTTAAAAACTACAATAGATAACAAATGAAATTGTGTATGTGTTATTGTTTCCCAAAAGGCAAGGCAACAACTGGCTCTTTTCTCAATCACTTGCAATTATTGCAAAGGGGAAAAACCGTTTAATTTTATTTTTTGCAAGTCCGGAAGAGGGTCAGTAATTTTATTTTTTTACATTTTTTTTTTTTTTTTTTTTTTTTCAATAAAAATTAAAGGAGTCGGGGGTGTTTTCAGCGGGACGGTCGGGTTACAGTAAACTCAGGTATAATTTTATTTGGCCTTATTTATTGCATTTTTACGAATAGGGATAATTGTATAAATATATTGCGTTATTTATTGTACTTACAGTATGAACCGAAATAGCGGAATTACGGAGTTGACGCAAAGACAGTCATTTGTATATAAATAAACAAGGAACTACCAAGACATTTCCATGGCCAAAACTGCTTTATAGCTGTCAAACAAAAAACAAAACAAAAAAAAACAAACACAACAACAACAAATAAAAAACGCGTAGCCAGGGCCCACATTAATTATGAAATTTACTTATAATTAAAAACCCCGAAAATAAACACAAGAGTTGTCTTGTCTGGATGTAATAAAAACACATTCACTCATTTACTTTCTGTCTTCAATATTATTTAAAATGTTTAAGAATATTAGCTAAATTATAGTTTTATACCAAAAATACACTATACAACTGATAAACACAATTAATTACGCTTCCGAAAGTGATTGTCGAGAAATGATTCTTTCCGGTGCTGAAATTAGCGCCGTTATACCCCGAATTGGACCCCGCGATAGGGGGCGCTTCGAAAGTGAAAGTTACTAAAGTGTGTATTAAATATGAAGGTCACAGGCTAACCTTTGTTACAGGTAAATATAAGCATAACATATTTTCGAAAAAAAAATACTAATTGGTAAACACGACCTTTTTTATCGACAACTGGTCGCCAACCAGTATATCTATTTGGAAATGTGTGATTTGGCTCATCGGTTCAACTGAAATTAATTTAATTCGGGCCGATATTGTCCGAGGGCCGATATGACGGGCAATAACGCATCACCCATGTATTAATCTCTAATTATCACCCTTTTTTTTTTAAATCCTCCGATTTTGATTGAGCCCATGTGTACCAGACCATATTAATGATATTACCCGCCGGCGACCGGTAATACGAAAGCAAACTGAAAAATGAAATCAAAATGGCGGACAGCTGAAGAAACTCACGATTAAACATTCTTTTTCTATGACTTCTATGTTTCCATTTTATCAGGATGAACACCCTGGTTTTATATATTCAATGTTTGATCATCCGCGAAAACAGGTGACCCATTTACAAATCCATTCAGCTATTTTGAAAATTCAAATTAATTGCAATATGCGCCAGTCATATCGCTTAAGATGTATGTCAGCATGCTTCTTTGGGCCGATATAAGCTCATGTTTCGTCAATCTTTCCTCAAACCGAAGAGCGCCCGACCCCAGTCGCAGAACATTTTACATTGTTAAATGCAATCTAAGGGAAATAACTTTTGTGTACTATAATTGCCATGTTTTCTACCAATACTGTTTAGACATCACTCGAAATGGTGATAAATCCGTTGCACATATTTCTAGCAGGGTGTATTGGACTATTACATACACCATCTGTGTAACTAATATTAATATATTTAAAATTGCTATATTGAGAGTTAGTTTTGATCAAGAATGTACAGACTAATAGTATATGCTTGTCTTTTTTCGATGGGTAATATTTTCGCTACTTTTTGCCGACCTCGCTCCCACCTCTCTTAAACGCGCACACACGCATGCACACGCGCTTGTACGCAAGCACGCATACATGCACAAACACACACTTGATGAACAGAAGATGTATCTTATCAATTTATAACTGGGACAGAATCAGATTAGCGCGCACATCGAGTGTAACCCGATTAAGTAGTGTATGCCGGTTCATAATTTGAATTCCCAGAATGTACAGACATATTAGAAAGATTTAATTTAACAAACATATTTATTTAAAAATTGTTATAGCTATTTAATGGCCCTCATAAATTAATTTCATAGCAGTTGTTCACCAATTAAGTAATGAGAAAGAATTACTGAAGTTGAAAGGCGCATTATTTGTCTAAATGAATAAAGCTCGTTTATTATCCATAGCAATAAGTGTTGGGAAACATGTTTGCTAAGCTTACCATGATCACTAACACTATTTAATGATTTAGTTTTTTTTTAAATACAGTTTTAGACGCAGCGTATTTACTGTCCCGTCCACGTTTAAAATTGATTTATTTTAATTATTACATGTGAATATTAATTATTATTAGTGAAAGATTAGGTTTTCTTGTAGAAATAAAATTCCCATACGCAGAAAGGTTAACTAACGCTTAAAGAATAGGAAAACTATCTCGCCATTTCCCAAACGGACACACATGCTATTTGTTTATTCCGAGTTTAGCAATTGTTCAAAAGAAGAAACTCTCATGTTGTCCTCCAAACCCGATAGGTGAGCGGTAAAATATAAAAGTGTTAGTCAGGTTTTTTTAAAGCAATGCCCCTTTAAAGGTCCCTTAGGCCAAATAAACCCCTATGTTTCCGGTGGCCCGACCGACCCTATTTTTAAGGGGCCGACCCTAAAACTTTTTATGAAAAAAAAATATATATATTAAAAAAATAAATAAAAAATAAATAAAAAAAATATTTATTTGTTCTGATTAATCACAATATATCGAGGTAAACTTACATCACAGAGAAACTTTCAGCTGTATCATCAACTTGTATAGGGTTTATGTGATAAATACATGTAGAATCTCACAATATCTTCCTCCAAAAAAAAAAAAAAAAAAAAAAAAAATGCCTACCTACCGACCCTATTTTTTCAGAGCATGCAATAGGAAACACACCTTTTTTTTTTTGGCCTTATTAGTCTAAAGGAATTAGTAGATGATTTGTCATACCCATTGATTGAGTCATGGGGGTGACTATCACCGGGTAACCTATTCCACACATAGCAAGACAAATTGTAAATTATGTGTTATGTCGTGTCTGCATCCAACATCAAAAGTAACACTCACCTCGAAGCTTCTTATACATTACACCGGAATAAACAACTCGTTCGTAAACGTCTTCAGAAGTATAATCCATGTTGCTTGAACGAGCGTTACTATTGAATAGCATTGACGTCGTTGCTATTGACGTCGTTGCAATGACGTCGTTTCGGCTGTGCGTTTATAACTTCCGCTAGTAAAAAGCCGATTCACTTCACGGATTGACATCAGTTTTCCATGTTACCCTTTGAGGTTTTAAATTGCATTCTGTCCCAGCATCAACGTTTTTTACAAAAAATAGCCTTATCATAAAAAAAACATTAAGGTTGCAACATATAGTTTTTCGACAGATTTAAACGACGCGGGTAGGTCTATTTACAGCTAAAATATTATGTTCCGCTAATATAGCCTATAATTATTTTAAATGCATGTATTACTCATCAGAAAGCTATTTACTACCTTGTTTGCGGATTTTTTTAAATTTGAAAACAACAAAACCGATTATACTGTACCACAGACATATTAATTATTAGTTATTAGGTCTGTGACTGTACCCATACCTCTTCACTTAACTGTATCTATACCTCTTCACTTGCGGATTTTCATTTTAGTTTCCGCGTAAAATTATCTTTTTTAATTTCATATTTGTTTCTAATGAAATGTATTGAAATAAATATAAAATGCACATCTTTCTTAATTCCATCTAATTAATTCCATCTAAAATTTCCATATTATGATTAGTAAAATATATTGATATATAATAATCTTGGTTAATCAATCAAACATCCAGTAGCTTATACTTTTTTTATAGCTTTCTTGTCCAGAACTGGAATCTGATGGCAAACGGTATTACTCCTCTTCGTTACAGAAAGTTTAACATTTTGTATGTATCGGCATTTAAAGTAATGATGCTGTCTGACATAATAAACCACTATTGTGTATATACCGTGTAAATTAAAAAAAATGACCAAGCAATAAAAGCACAAAAAGGTATGTTTTATGTTTAAAATATGGGAGGAGGGGTGGGGTAGGTGTGCACTTTTCATGCTAGCCATGTTTTACCTCAAATTACTGTGGGGAGGCCAAATCTTACTCTGCCCCTCCCCGCCTCCGCTCTGAACACTGGGGGGGGGGGGGGGGGAGGGGGGGGGGCGCCACCCAGCCCCGGCTCCTACGCCTATGCAATATGACAAAAATAATGAAATCCTATAATATTCGCCATTGTTCGTTTTATCCGAACTCCGATCCGTATCACCATTTTATTTATCCGCCGTCAACCGTACCCTAAATTGTGACACCACCCATAGATCACGCAATGCTTCATTCATACTCGGGTGCTTTAACGCATGCAAATTATGATAATTTGCATGCGTTAAAGCACCCGAGTATGAATGAAGCATTGCGTGATCTATGGGTGGTGTCACAATTTAGGGTACGGTTGACGGCGGATAAATAAAATGGTGATACGGATCGGCAGTTCGGATAAAACGTTAACAATGGCGAATACTCTATAGGATTATCATTATTTTTGAAGAGTGTAAATATTAACAAACAAATGTCGCTCAAAAATACGTTTACGTGTCCACAAACATTACTTTTTAGACACAACTAGGAAATATGTTCACTGGCGGGTGATCCGAGTTCGTCGTATCGCTCCGACGTGGTTTTATCCGGATACCGGGGGTGGTAACACATGCGCCATTTCAACTACACAGAGACGACATTATTTTATTATGTCTAAAATGTAATGGACAATTGAAGTTCAATGAAAAGCGTCAAATGTCACATTCATACCAGCTGCTTCCTAACAGTTTGGTAGGGGCTTACAGTATCCTCAACTTTATTTGTTATTAGTTTCATTTACTAGTATTGCAATAATAGACTCATTTGAGATGATTTTTAGAGAGCTCAGCATTGATATAAAGTATGAAGCATTACGATAGCATAGAACAATATAGAGAATAAGAGATAATGAGATTATTTAACTGTTGCGTTCGATTATAAGGAATCCTTCACGAGATGGCAAGCGTATGTACACTTACCATCGAGTGAAGGATTTCCTAATAATCGAACTCAGCAGTTAAATAATCTGTTTATTACATTTTTAATATCCTATTTATTACATGTTTTACTTTATTTTGTATACGTTTCTGATTGTAGCTCAAACCAATTACGCCACGTTAAAGTCAGAATACAGAGATGTGGCTTATTTACTACGATTTCCTTTCAAGGCAAATCGTAAAATGTATTCATACGCGATAGTAGTAAAAATCGCCTGGCACTACAATATGAAAAACTTCAAATTTATCGCTTTTAAGGTAACAAACTGTATATAAACATATAAATGTGTACTGTATTTTATTTCATAAATATCTTTTAAAACAACAACATTTATTAAGTTGTTTTATAAATTATAATTTGTTGAAATACTGAAATAAAACAACGGTAAACTATTCACTCCGTACTGGTCGCGTGAAGTAGTGTACTCATTCTGTATCTTTCTTTGTTCTGTGTAAACATTCATTCAATCCGCGCATTTTGTTAATTGATGAAATATTTCCTAATCGATAGGGCATATATCTAGGTAAGCTAATGTTGCAGAAACAAAATATACTGTAAATCTGACACGACCGCCTACAAGGCCCAGTGAAAATGTATAGCATAGTTATGGTGCTTGTCAAATGGTCATAGACCACTATTGCATGTTCCATAGACTTACTGTTTAATGTTTTCCCATCTGACATGCAAACAAAACCCCCAGGCTTACTGTTGCTTACCCTGTTACACTGATGAAGCTTAGATGCACGTATACAGGAACTTCGTGTTAGGGGTTGACCTATGTTTAGTGCCACTTCTACATGTCCGAAGGACATGACCCTACACTTTGAGGGAATCCCCAAATAAATTTATTTAAGTCACCCTCTTTCCTTTTTATTCTGCTATATCATAAAGCTAAATCATACAAATGAAAGCTATGTTAATAATAATCAGAAATAAATAACAAATTCAAGTTAACCTAATTGAATGTCCCACCTAGTCTATCATCCAATCAAAATAAGGCTTATGTATCCATTAGGCATTGGGGTTTCATATACTTTTTCCGCCAATCAGACCGGTTTTTGCAATAGGGTACTGTCACCAAATGTGGTTGTGTAATGATGATGAATATGTGTGCCAAGAGTAAAAGCTTTCTGACAATTGGTATTGGGAATATGACTACATTCCCAATTTTAGCTGAAATTCTAATTATAAAAGTGGGGATAATTCTGCTTGTCAAATGTGGTTGAGCAGTGATGAATATGTATGCAAGTGTTAAAGCTGTTGGTCAAATGTTGTTTGGAATATGACTGTACATACAAACACAACGGCATATTTCCATTTGGATTTAGATTAAAATTGTATTTATTTATTTGTGTGTTTAAGAAACAAATCAGTTAACTGTCGATAATCGCCTCGACAACGCATGGTATTTATTGCTTTTAGTTCATAAACTGTTATGTTGACATATATGATATTATACAATTATGGACTTTTCAGCTGTTATACATGATGTGATATGCACCAAAAAAATCATTATTGACCGAGGCGATAGCCGAGGTCAATAATGATTTTTTGGTACATATCAACATCATGTATAACAGCTGAAAAGTCCATAACTGTTTTATTATATAACCCTCAATTTACAATTATATAAAACAGGTCAATATCAAAAAATCAATTATATAAAACAGGTCAATATCAAAAAAACAGGTCAATATCAAAAAAACAGGTCAATATCGCTAGATATTTTTTCTAAAAAATTACTTTTTAGCCAATGAAAACGCGTCTATTTATAGGTTATATAATAAATGTAGTTATTTTATTTTATTTTTCCGTTGTCTCCTTCTTTTATGAATCTGAAAATATAAAACAAAGAAATAGATTATTTATGAGTTTGTTACAGCAATGATATTAATAACATTAATCAAATATAAATATGTGTTTGTTCGATCAGGTGCAAAATGTATCTATAACATTGAAATAAAAACGCATTTCCATAAATTTTTCAACTTTAATGATCCGATAAAGGGACTGTAGCGACACAGCCAAACAAGCTCTATTATTGAGAGTTTTGAAAACTCGGGAAAAGATGAAATAATTATCAAAATCGGATGATAACAAAAATGATATGAGCATTTTAAGGTTATTCTAAAACGGATATGGGAGTAGCCATTTTGAGAGCTATATGACGTCATAGTTCCAAATGACCTGATATGGAATATTGATCAATACCATTTAAAGCACAGAAAATCAACAAAATGAATGCAAAATACTTTGAGAGCTATATAACGTCATAGTTCCAAATGACCTTATATGGAATATTGATCAATATCATTTAAAGCACAGAAAATCAACAAAACGAATACAAAATACTTTACTGGTCATATAACGCATTATTACCATTAAGAATGTATATTTTTCATACAGTTGCTATCATTTATTTCCTATAAATCAGTATTTTTTCGTATTTATAAATATTCCATATAAGTATGGTGGTGCACCAGACATTTAGAACTGTGATGTCACAGCACTCAAAATGGCGGCTTCCATATACGTTTCAACATAACCTTCAAATGATCCTTTATTTTTTTATGTATTAATATGTTTATATTAATTAAAATTTGCCTAGGCACGCGTGTATATTTAATATAAATGAAACTATTTGTTTCCTTAATTACATATGTATAACGTTTGATATGTCCGCAAATATTTGTTTTTCCATTGAAGGTAATATACTTACCACTTCAACAAAACAGCCTATGCCAGAAGCATTCCCTTGGCACCCGGGGTGTATCATTAATGGTACTTGGACTAAAAGCAGAGTGTATCTCACTTCGAGAATACACTGACAGGATTCCGTAACTATCATCAGTATCTTCGTCATCACTGGTGGTCACGATACTTTGGATCACGTGACTACACGCGCGACTGTTGGCAACTGGACAGTCGGCAGCATCATATTGGTCCCGGCAAACAGTATCGACATACTGCTCATCGTTGTCGACGGTGGTGCACTTGTTCTTCTCCTGCCCAATCGCTTGGCTGCTGGCATCCTGGACGGCATAATCAGCATATATGTCATCGATGGCGGTTGTGGCGAAGTGTGTTTCGTCGTCAGTCGTCAGGTTAGTGGCAACCGGTAAAGTATCACCAGCATCTTGGTCTTGAGTTGCGGTTGTGGTGTACTTAACCATCTGATAATTCGTTCGACCGTCGGCATCACCAGCATACTGGTCATCATTTGCGGTGGTGGTACATTGGATTACGATTCCATTGATGTGGCCACTGATGTTATGGAAACTTGCATGACCATACTGATTATTATTGGAGAATGTGTTGTACCTGATTACCTGACTGTTAGTAGCCCGACAGTCTTCATTAGCAGACAGATGATCATGTTCGGTTGTGGTGTAGTCGCCCTGGAAACCAGTCGTTTGTTTTGGTGCCAGTCGGGGAACCAGCATCATCATATTGATCATCAATGCCGTCTGTTGTAGTCTTGATCTCCTGGACCTTCGTTTGGTTGCTTGCAACAAGGAAATCATAGTGAGCATGTTGTTCCTTGTTGGCAAGTGTAGTATTGCGGGTCTTTTGATCAGTCGTCTGCTTGAAGCAGTCGTCTTGTTGGTGGCAGCCAGGCCATCAGAATCAGCATATTGGTTTTCATTGGTTGTGCAACTGATCGCATATTGACCCCGGAAAACAGTATCGACATACTGCTCATCGTTGTCGACGGTGGTGCACTTGTTTTCCTCCTGCCCAATCGCTTGGCTGCTGGCATCCCGGACGGCATAATCAGCATATATGTCATCGATGGCGGTTGTGGGGTAGTGTGTCTCGTCGTCAGTCGCCAGGTTAGTGGCAACCGGTAAAGAATCACCAGCATCTTGGTCTTGAGTTGCGGTTGTGGTGTACTTAACCATCTGATAATTCGTTCGACCGTCGGCATCACCAGCATATTGGTAATCATTTGCGGTGGTAGTACATTGGATTACGATTCCATTGATGTGGCCAATGATGTTATGGAAACTTGCATGGCCATACTGATTATTATTGGAGATTGTGTTGGCTACCTGACAGTCTCCATTAGCAGACAGACAATCATGCTCGGTTGTGGTGTAGTCGCCCTGGAAACCAGTCGCTTGTTTTGCTGCCAGCCGGGGAACCAGCATCATCATATTGATCATTAATGCCGTCTGCTGTAGTCTTGATCTCCTGGACCTTCGTTTGGTTGCGTGCAACAAGGAAATCATAGTGAGCATGTTGTTCCATGTTGGCAAGTGTAGTATTGCGGGTCTTTCGATCAGTCGTCTGCTTGAAGCAGTCGTCTTGTTGGTGGCAGCCAGGCCATCAGAATCAGCATATTGGTTTTTATTGGTTGTGCAACTGATCGCATCCTGCCCAGCCATCTGTTCACTAGAACATGGAAGTAGAGTATCGTCGGCCGAGTTTGAACTGATGTAAATAACTTTATGCCTTACCCGATACGCATGTGATACAATACACTTGCCGCACGTGCAGTAGCTTATGTTGTACTGCTCAGTGAGAACAGTAAACCGAGGTGACTTTCTCTTTGGAATGCTTGGTACATGAACATAGCCTTGCTGGTCAAGGGCCTTGTTAAGTCCTGTAATAAAGAACCCGGATAAAATATATTAACAGACTAGAAGGCCACGGCCTACGTGTCGAGCCATATTATAAAGGTCCTGATTTTGAATTTGACCAACACTAATGTCTATCCCAAGAAATATTAAATAAATGTCATTAATAGTGGGGGATTCATGTCGTAGCGGGGCCGGATGTGAGCTATATTTCGTCGAAAGTAGGTCACAGCGATCCGAAATTTTGTCTATGATGTTAGATGCATATATTGTTGTTTTTTCAGTTTATATATGACGGTCGATTGTTTGTGGTGGAGGCAGACCACCCACTTTTCCTGGGTGGAACCAGTACTGTACACCTCCCGCCATCCGTAAGAATAGACATTTCCTCATAAGTCGAGCTCCCAGTGTAAGTGAGGAAGTGTCGATTTAAGGGTGCCCTCTGGTGAATATCAATCAGTATAACAAGAATTTTTAATGTCCCTGCTTTTTATGAAGACTAACATATTACTAGTTAGTTTCTGGAAAAATAATGAATCGATGTGTTGGTGATTTAACTTTTTAGCAATATTAATCGTTAGTTATCAAAGCCCGAAGTGGGGTTTTAAATTCAGAATCAGCTGAAAATTGGGTATGGCTTTAGAATATTTAGAACATTTTAGATAAAAAAAAGAAGCAAATCAATACAAGAGTAAGAAAACCCTTAAAATGATAAAATAGGAGAAATCTTTGAATTTTTCAATTTCAACACACCTTGTAATGAAACAAAAAAAAATCACAGAAAATTGCATTTTTGGGCAAATTTTGGGCAAGGCAACTTAAAGAAACTTATAGATATAATACTCTTTTTTGTTATAAAGTTTTATGTAATAGAATTTAAATAAATGTGATAAAAATTATAGGTTGGTGTTCATCTAAAAGAGTTATCAATTAAAAATGTTAAAGACCCATCATTTATGACAGAAAAAAGATAGCTATATGTGCTTTGGTTTTATTTATTATATCAAAAGTCATTTAAATTACTGACATACATACACCTGATATACAAACATCACAACTAATTGAATTACAAATAGTGTATCAGTTTATAATATACACAATATGACCAACTTCATTTTTATGGTATATTTTACCCGACTGTTGTATTTGCTTGTGTATACTGAAAATAGCATCTGCCATGTTAGAATTAAAATTAACGTCAACACAATCTTATATCAAATCCAAATAATCTATCTCTAAATGTAATATATCACACAATATACAATAGTTTGTAAATCAGAAGCATGTCGTGTTTTCAGCCCTCATGATATAATTCCTGCCCATATGATCTCAAAACTGTGGAAAAGTGTGCGATATACCATTATTATGAATAAATCAAACCCTAAGCCGGGTATGTCGCATAATATACCAATATACTCGAGGATAAAGTTAGAGCCTCAGGGATGATACAGTGGCTGATATGAAAACTGACACGTTTAGAACAGTCAAGCGGAGCTATTTTTTACAGAAACGTATGTGATACTTTTAGTCTTAAGCATTATTTAACCTGTATAAATATAACAAAATGTAGACAAGCGTTATCCAGATTGAGACCTTCCTCCCATAATTTAGAAATTGAGGCAGGTAGATGGCATAGTGTACTGTTAGATGAAAGAAAATGTAGAGTTTGTAACAAGATAGAAGGCGAGTATCATTTTATAATAGAGTGCACAAATTATAATGGTATTAGGTTAAATTGCATTGATAAATATTAGTGGAAAAGGCCCAGCATGCTGAAATTTTTAGAGCTAATAAACTGCGAAAATAAAAACAAATTGAAAAAACTTAGTGTATTTGTATACAAAGCATTTGAAATCCGAAAGGATATTATTTTCCAATAACTAATCATTACAAAAGTTTTAAATTGTGTGTAAGTAAAGGGAAATATCATGTTGTAACGTTTGTTTTTTTATTTTTTAACAGATAATGCAGATGTGTATATACAATAATTGCAAATACACATCTGCATTATCTATGCATTGTCTTAAAGTTTGATTTTGCTTTGTGTTTCATAATAAACAATACACAATATATACTCAGTTGCATTGTATATGCAAAAACGTTTGGTTATGTTTGATTGTGCAATGATATATGCAATGAAATAGATTCACTTGAATTAATATCCTAGACGATATATTGTGCAACGTCATATGTATTTTTTTTGTAATCGTCATGATGATTTATGTATTATTTGTTTATGTTTAGTGCTTGAAATCTTTATCAGACGATACATATAAATATATATATATATATATATATATATATATATATATATAAACTGAAAACATGATAGTTACATATTGCATTTAAATACATGTCTTTATATATGTATAGCCATATGTATGAAAAATATATAAAACAATATTCATAATACATCAAATAGAAATGTAAAATAAAATAAAATACAAATATTTAAAAAGATGCAATGTCCATTGGAATGTAAATTTTAATCTCACGTGGGCTTACTCATATTTTGTATTACATAGTGAAAGACTGTGTGTATAAAACAGATGATTTAATGATATGAACATATTTATACCATCTTCTCCATATATACATTTGTTTATGTTGTTTCATTTCGTATTACCTGTCGTTGTATTGTGTTAACTATTTGTATCCTCACAGGCCTTAAGGCCTATTGGAAGTTTGAATAAAACATATACACATAATAATCTATAATAATCGAACCTACATCAATGTGTGGGGTTCATGGTTGTGAACATGTATAGTATACTAAGTATCAAGGATGTATGACTAAGGATTTTGGAACATTTTCCCACTTTTACAATATCCACATACGCGTTGCGCGAAAATATGCGCAGATCACGCTAATTCGTCACCAGAGGGCACCCTTAAGCGGATGGCGGGAGTACTGGTTCTACCCAGGAAAAGTGGGTGGTCTGCATCCACCACAAAACAATCGACGATCATATCGGTGGAATTTGGTGAAAATCCTCAAAAAGGAAGCAAGATACGCATGTCGTAGCGGAGACCGGACGTGACCTATATTTCATCGAAAGTAGGTTACAGCGATCCGAAATTGTGCATATATATAATGTTAGATGCATATAAAGAACATTCTGGTGAAGTTTGGTAAAAATCCTACTAGTGACGAAGGAGATATTAAGAAATGAAAATCGGACGCGCGGAATAACGGACGGACGAACAAACTGACACAGATACACCCGGACCCATTGTGATCTATAAGTCGAGATCCGTAAACGTATTACTTCGAAACCACATGTCATTGAAAGAATATCTGTGTTATGTTATGATGGTGTACTTTGAAATTTGGATGAACTGATAACATATTTTATTTAGAAAGTATGTCTCGCTGGATAAATGAACTATTCTATGAACCAACTTATTTCACATAAATACAATACAATTTTGAGTAAAATTTCGGATATAAACTATAAGCCATATAAGAATTTGTTTTGTAATATGTTCACCTCAATAGTGTTGAATTACTGCCATGTATTATATGGTTTACATTGCTCATGCCCAAGTCATGCATTTGGTGGCAAATTTCACTTGATCATACCCAATCCATTCTCTTTTTTTTTATAAAGTTGGCCGATCAATATTCCTTAAATGCAAGGATCGGCGGTATTATCTTCCAGAATTAGGACAACACGTTTTTAACCTGCGTTTCACTTGTACTGGAACCATTTGTATTAACCATAAAGCGGGTATATACCTAAGGAAACACAGTAGAAAATATGCCCATGTCATATAATCATTTATCACCTTATTTTTAAAAAAATCCTCCGATTTTGATTGAGCCCATGTGTACCAAACCATATTCATGATATTACCCGCCCATGTGTACCAGACCATATTCATGATATTACTCGCACATGTATACCAGACCATATTCATGATATTACCCGCCCATGTGTACCAGACCATATTCGGGACCATATTCATGATATTACCCGCCCATGTGTACCAGACCATATTCATGATATTACCCGCACATGTGTACCAGACCATATTCGTGATATTACCCGCCCATGTGTACCAGACCATATTCATGATATTACCCGCTGGCGACCGGTAATACGAAAGCAAACGGAAAAATGAAATCAAAATGGCGGACAGCTGAAGAAACTCACGATTAAACATCTTTTTTTATGAATTCCACTGTATCCTGTTTTATCAGGGTGAACACCCTGGTTTTATATATATTCAATGTTTGATCATCCGCGAAAACAGGTGACCCATTTACAAATTCATCCATTCAACTATTTTTGTTTTGAAAATTCAAATTAATTGCAATATGTGCCAGTCATATCGTTTAAGATGTATGTCAGAATGCTTCTTTGGGCCGATATAAGCTCATGTTTCGTCAATCTTTCCTCAAACCGAAGAACATTTTACATTGTAATGCAATCTAAGGGAAATAACTTTTGTGTACTATAATTGCCATGATTTCTACCAATACTATTCAGAAACCACTCGGCAATGGTGATAAATTCTTTGCACAGATTTCTAGCAGGGTGTATTGGACTATTACAATCTGTGTAACTAATATTAATTTATTTAAAATTGCTTTAATGAGAGTTAGTTTTGATCAAGATTGTACAGACTATTAATATAATATGCTTTTCTTTTTCGATGGGTAATATTTTCGCTACTTTTGGCCAACCCCGCTCCCACCTCTCTTAAACGCGCACACACGCACACATACGCGCTTGTATGCACGCATACATGCACAAACACACACTGATGAAGAGAAGATGCATCTTATCAAACAGGTTAGCGCGCACATCGAGTGTAACCCGATTTAGTAGTGTATGCCTGTTCATAATTCCCTGTATGTAGACACATATTAGAAAGATTTCATTTAACAAATATATTTATTTAACGACTGTTATGTAAAAAAAAAACACGCATTAATTGTTATAGCTATTTAATGGCCTCATAAATTAATTGTATGGCAGTTGTTCACCAATTAAGTAATGAGAAAGAATTACTGAAGTTGAAAGGCTTGTCTAACTTAATGAATAAACCTCGATAAAGATGTACGGTAATAAAGATAATAATTGCATATTAAAAATCATTACCAACAAACAAAGAAATGAGATAGATGGCAATCCCAGCATTATAAACTGGTCTACAAAGGTACGAGGGATTCTACAAAACTCGGGATTCAATGAGATATGGTTGTACCCAGAATCTGTTAAAATAAATACCTTCACTCCATTACTACTTAATCGCCTAAGAGACATATATGTCACACAGTGGCGCGCTGATGACACTCTGTTCATCATTATACATATATAGGGATCTTAAATCCAGTTTTGAAAGATCAAGTTATCTTAAAATTCTAGATAATTTGAAGTATAGAAATATGATCGCTAAAATCAGATTGTCTTCTCATAAATTATCCATAGAAACAGGTCGACACAGAAATATTGAAAGAAACCAAGGGAAATGTTCACTATGTACTTTAAATGATATTGAAGATGAATATAACTTCATTCTTATTTGCCCTTATTGTCATGATTTGAGAAAATCCCACATTCCAGCATATTTTACAAACCGCCCAAATATATTTAAGTTCACTAATCTTTTAAATTCAGAAAAAAACACTACTGATAAAACTAGCAATGTTTTGTAAGAAAGCCTTTAAAATAAGAGATGATGCATTAAATAACCCATAAGGTTTGCACGTATAATTGACATTGTAATATGTTATGTTATGTAAATGGTAACATCCGAGAATAACACTCTCACTTCACTCAACCATTATTTCTTTTCTGTCAACTTTGTTATATTTGTTTACATGCATGCATTGGAACCATGACTTTGTATATGCTTCAGTCGAAATAAATTTCTGTTCTGTTCTGTTCTGTTTATAGCAATAATTAAGTGTTGGGAAACACGTTTGCTAAGCTTACCATGATCAGTAACACTATTTAATGATTTAGGTGTTTTTGAATACAGTTTTAGACGCAGCCTATTTACTGTCCCGGCCACGTTTAAAATTAATTTATTTTAATTATTACATGTGAATGTGAATGTGGGAATTTAAAGTTGATTTGACATACCCATTGATTGAAACGGAGCTGGTCATTGGGGTGACAATCACCGAGTAACCTACTCCACAGGACAGCTGACATTGGATAAAGGAGAATATTGGTACTAGTTGGCTGTTGCGTGAGAGATGATGCATGATGCTTATACGTGTGGGTGCATTTATATAGCCGCAACTCGTATCGGCTTACTCGTGAAAACACAACACAACTTCCATCTCGTGAATGTTTCCTCATAGTCGAACCCACAACGAAAATGAACACATAGCGAGGAAAAATTGTAAATTTGTTATGTCATGACTACATCCAACATCAAAAGTAACACTCACCTCGAAGCTTCTTATACATTACATCGGGATAAACAACTCGTGCGTAAACGTTTTCAGAAGTATCATCCATGTTGCTTGAACGAGCGTTACTATTGAATGGTATTGACGTCGTTGCTATTGACGTCGTTGCTATGACGTCGTTTCGGCTTATAGCTTCCGCTAGTAAAAAGCCGATTCACTTCGCGGATTGACCTCAGGGGACATTCCTTAGTTTCGAATTTCTTATAAAACAGAAATATAAGAGATTAAAAGCCATGTACAGGCTAGACAATAAAAAAGAAATCCACAAATGTGGTGTTTTGACTTAGTATGACATAATAGTTAATTTTGGTGTAAATAAACTTTTTGTACTGTGACCGGTATAGAGGCTGTAAACAGAAACTAGTAACTGGTGGCTATGTTGTGAATGCTAGCTTTATTTTATCATTTCCTGCATTTCTGCATTCGACATAAGATTACGAAAAGAAAGCCGGATAAGGTATGTAGAAATAGCATTTTTATGACAATTTGGAGTGTTTGTCTTTCAATTATGGATGTGTTATATCTCAAATAAGGGACAGGTATATGCTGCCGTGTGTCTATAAATGTCATGTTTTCCTTTTTTTTGAGTGCTGAGTGGGTGGGGTAAATGAATTGTATTTGTAGGCAGAGAAACTGATTTTGTTGCTTTCTAGCATGTATTTGCTATATTTTGAGAGGAAAGTATATGGTCTTTCAGGAACAGGGCATGTTTGTTAGTTTTGAAATTAGAATTCAAGTTATTTAACGTAATTAATTTGTACATGTCTGAAAATAGTCTGAATTTCAAAGAAATCTGTAGATTCCGACCTCAGTTTTCCATGTTACCCTTTGAGATTTTTAAATTGCATTCTGTCCCAGCATGAACGTTTTTACAAAAAAAGTAGCCCTATCATAAAATAAGTACATGTATTAAGGCTGCAAAATATATTTTTCGACCGATTTAAAAGACGCGGGTAGGTCTATTTTATGGAACGCCATGACTGTCTTATGATGTTGCCGATTAATATATGCAGTGCATTTCCCTTTGTATGTGGTAGATATTTCATGATATGCAGTGCATTTTTAATTATATGTGGTAAATAAATCTTTATATGTATATATATGTATTATGGGGGTTCTGGACCACAACCAAATTACCCCAAATAATCTAAAATCACCACACAAACATTTTCAGTTTTACTGAAAATTAAGTCGATTTAACTGGTTATTTAGCATGTCCCAGGCGCTAAATAACCCAAGATTTTAAGATTGAATTGTGAAAATGTTTTAAATTTGGATGTTTAAATTTTATTACAAAATAGAGGTTAAACATCAAAACTTAGATTAACAAACTTTTTTAAAATAGGGTAGTGAAGAACACAAGTTTAAATTTTTTTTACTAAAATATGATTAAACATCAATACGTCTAAATTTTAAGCACTCAGCATTATAATCTTTAAATTTCCAATACCTTGCCATTATTCTGACTGAAACTCCACCACAATCAGCACAAATTTTATTTTTTGCTCTTGTGCCTTTTTTACATATTGAGCACGGCAATACATGACTTGTTTTTAATCTATACTTATGCAAACTGCAATAATTAGAATCTTTTGTAGTCTTATTTTTACACGGATTGTGTAATCCAATTTTAAGAAATTTGCAAACATTGATTTCCATTGTTTCTTTTTGATATATTTATTTATATTAAATAAAAAAAATATATATATAACAAGAAGGAATAATGAGAACTGAAGAGATTATAGAAAAATTAATACACGTATTTGAAGCAGGTGAAATAGATAAGCAAACACTGTCTAATGGTATAAATGGAATAAAAAAAGATAATGAAAATTTAAAAGCTGAAGAAGCTTTAAAAACTCAAGAAAATTTAAGAAATAAACGACGACGCAAAAAAGAAAAGAAAAAAGAAAAGAAAAAGCAAGAAAAAGCTATAAAAGACCAAGAAGAAAAATATAAAAAAATACAAAAAAATGTTATAAACGAACTAAAACAAGTTATCAAAGATAAAAAAGATGAAGAAAAATTAAAACTAGTTGACAATCCAATATGCGGTTATTTTAAAGCATATGAAATGTCTGTTGAAAAATAGAAAGATCCTCAAAAACTATTTCGTGATAAAAAATCCATTATAGCAAAACAAATTATCAAAGAGCTAATAGAGACGAATGGATTACAATTTCAATTAGGACTTACTATAGATTTATTTAAAGATAATGGTGAAACCAAAAAAACTACTACAGCAGTATTGCATAGTGAACAAAATGCTATTTTGAGCTCTGAAAAAATAAATGAGTTTTATGATGAATCATCTGCATTTATACAAGAGAGTCTTGAAAGATTTACAAATACTGCATCCGGATTAGAAGTTGATCACTGTGTTAAGCTTTATGTGAATATTGCAAGGTATGAACCATTAAAAGGTTCTTCATATATTCCACTGCCTGTAGAATTAGCTAACAAAAAAGCAATAATAAACGTAAAAAATAACGATAATCAATGTTTGTTTCATGCTATAAATTCTGCACTAAATCCTGCCGCAGATCACACCGACAGGTTGTCAAAATACCCAAGCATAGATTTTTTAAAAAAAGATAAAATTGACTTTCCCACTCCAATTTCACAAATTTCAAAAGTAGAAAAACTAAACAATGTTGCTATTAATGTTTACGGATACACCATATCAGAAAAAAGTAAAAAAGTAAATATTTTTCCATATAAAATATCAGAACAACCCAAAGACATTAACAGGATTAATCTACTTTTGATATCTGATGAAAATGTTACAAACAGTCACTATTGCTGGATTAAAAACTTAAATAAACTGCTTTACGACCAAAACAAACATAAATGCAAAACTTATTTCTGTGATCGTTGCCTTTATGGATTTTCAAATGAAGACTTACTAACAAATCACAAAGAAGATTGTTATGGTATCAACAAAAAATCTTGCAAAATTGAAATGCCAGAAAATGGTAAAAATACTGTAAAATTTAAAAATTACCAAAATAAAATGCATGTTCCTTATGTAATATATGCTGATTTTGAAAGCATAATTAAACCACAATTAAAACAATTTGGAAAAAAATCAGAAATTCAAAATGTGCACGAAGCTTGTGGATTTGGATACCAAGTTGTTAGATATGACAACAAAGCTAATGATTCTGTTATTTACAGAGGTGAAGATGCTGTTGAAGTGTTTTTAAATCGCCTAGAATGTGAGAAGAGCAACATTAATAATATATTTGCTCACCCAAAACCATTAATAATGACTCAACAAAATGAAGCAGATTATGAAAAAGCTACACAATGTTGGATATGCGAGAATGAAATAGGCAGAAAAACTGGTAAAACTGCAAAGTAAGAGACCACTGCCATTTTACTGGAGAATACAGAGGTGCAGCACATAAAAACTGCAACTTAAAACTAAAAATAAAACCTGGCAAAACTTCAATTCCTGTCATATTTCACAACCTTAAAGGATATGATAGTCATTTGATTATGCAAAAAATACATAAAATGAAAGGTAATATAACATGTATTCCAAATAATGCTGAAAAATACATATCATTTAGTGTCGGCCAGCTTAAATTTTTAGACAGTTTCCAAATTATGGCTTCTTCTTTAGAAAAACTTGTTGATGCGACAGATAAATCTGATTTTGAAATAACCAGAAATCAGTTTAAAGAACACACAGATTTACTTTTACGAAAAGGTGTTTATCCATATGAATATTTTGATAGCATGGATAAATTTAATGAAACACAATTACCACCAATTAAAGAATTTTACAGTAAACTTAAAGACGAAGATATTACTCAAAAAGATTACGATCATGCCCAAGAAGTATGGGAAAAATTAAATTGTAAAACTCTTGGAGATTATCATGATTTATATTTAAAAACTGATGTAACTTTGTTGGCTGATGTATTCCAAACTTTTAGAAAAACATGCATGAAATCATATAAACTCGATGCTTTACATTACTACACAGCACCTGGATTATCTTGGGATGCTTTACTTAAATTTTCAAAAATAGAACTAGAACTTTTTACAGATATGAATATGCACTTATTTGTTGAAAAAGGAATGCGTGTCAGAATAAGTATGGTATCAACACGATATGCCAAAGCAAACAATCCACACGTAGCTGATTATAACCCTAACGAGGAAAACAACTTTTTAATGTATTTTGATGCAAACAACTTATATGGGTGGGCAATGAGTCAGCCACTTCCATGTTCCGGATTTAAATAGGTTGACTTAAAAACATTACAAGAGCTAAGAAAAGATAAAGGATATTTCTTGAAGTAGATTTAAAATATCCTAAAGAAATACATGATAGTCACAATGATTATCCACTTGCCCCTGAAAGATTAAAAGTAAAAAAAAAGAATGGTTATCTGAGTACCAAACAAATTTATTAGAAAATAACGTTATGACAGAACAACAAGTACCAAATCTTATGGACAAAACAAAATATGTATTATATTATAAAAATTTACAGTTGTATTTATCATTAGGCATGGAATTAATAAAAAGCCACAGGGTGCTAGAATTTAATGAAAAACCTTGGATGGCATCATACATAAATTTAAACACAGAACATAGGAAAAAAGCTAAATCACAATTTGAAAAAGATTTTTACAAGCTTATGAATAGCTCAGTATTTGGAAAAACAATGGAAAATTTAAGAAAGCGAACTGACATAAAATTAGTAAAAACTGACGGCTCTCATAATGAAAAAATAAGAAAAATAATAGCCAAACCAAACTTTAACAGACGTGTAAAATTTTCAGATGAATTATCGGCAATACATGTAAACAAAACAAAATTAAAATTAAACAAGCCAATTTATGTTGGAATGTCAGTATTAGATTTATCAAAATATATGATGTATGATTGGTATTATAATACTTTGAAAAAAGGTATGGAGATAACTGTACTTTATTATACACCGATACTGACAGCGTGCTTGTAGATATAAAAACAGAAGACGCATATAAAGATATGTCTGAAATGAAAGATGAATATGACCTAAGTGATTATCCTCAAAATCACCCAATGCACGATGATACAAACAAAAAAGTATTAGGTAAAATGAAAGACGAATGTGCCGGAGTTCCAATAGTTGAATATGTTGGGTTGAGACCCAAACTATATTCTATTTTGAGAGCGGATGAGCAGATGATTGAAAAAGTAATAGATAAAATGAAAGATGAATGTCCTGGTGTTCCTAT
This sequence comes from Cyrtodaria siliqua, assembly GCA_037043455.1. Taxonomy (NCBI): domain Eukaryota; kingdom Metazoa; phylum Mollusca; class Bivalvia; order Adapedonta; family Hiatellidae; genus Cyrtodaria; species Cyrtodaria siliqua. Next base: position 62,082 of record JAWPHD010000929.1, read on the forward strand.
AGGTGAGTATATTGAATTAAGACCCGAACTAAATTCTATTTTAGGAGCGGATGAGCAGACGATTGAGAAAGTATTAGGTAAAATGAAAGATGAATGTCCTGATACAGCTAAGACTATGGCTGATAATATTGGATTAAGATCCAAACTATATTCTATGTTGAGAGCGGATGTGCAGATTGTTAAGAAAGCAATGAAAGGTGTAAAACGTTATGTAGTCGAAAAACATATAAATTTTGAAAACTACAAGGATGCACTATTTAACAAGAAAAAATATAACCATGAAATGAATATGATGCGATCAATGAAGCATCAAATATATGGCATAACAGTAAACAAAGTTACACTATCACCATTTTACTCAAAAAGATATATACGAGAAGACGGTATTAAAACTGATGCACATGGTTTCTATAAAAACTTATAATTTGTATCAGCAGGAACAATAAGTAATTCTTCTTTGACAAATCCTCTCTGTGGCGCTGGTGCTTTCAAATAATAAACTCTTATACCTTGCGTCACCATATAACTTTTAATCTTGTAAATATCTACACTCCACATTGGATCAGTTGCTCTGCGTCTTCCACCTTCTTGTTCCCCGGGTTGATATAAATATCTTACACTTGCATTCATACAGATAGGATCATCTTTTAATGTTTTTGTTTCAACAGGAGGAGGCTTTTTTGTCTCCACATTTATTGCTTTAACAACTTCTGGTAATCTCTTTACCCATTCTCTATTACGTTTTTGTGAATCTATTTCCTTAGCATACTGATAGCCAAACAATCTTTCAGCTAATGTTCTGTTAAATCTTTCCACTAAAGCTTGGTCTCTGTGTATTTCTGTTCTGCCCCGTCTGATATTTACTTTGTGTTTGGCCATCAACTGCGATACTGCACCCATAAATTCTCTGCCTGGATCCACTTGTAATAATTTTGGAAATTTCAAATGCCGACTGTATATTTTCTCAAATGCTTTGGCAACTTCTTTACTATCCTTGGAAGTCAGTGGCTCCGCTTCTTTGTATCTACTTGCAATATCAACCACAGTCAATGCATATGTATATGTCTTGCGTCCACGACCAAAGCCAAAAGTATCATGCGGTAAAAATAACAAATCAGCTTGATGCACTCCATTCTTAGCAGAAACATCAAACCTGGGTCTAACTAATTTTTTTGGTGCGGGTAAATAAATCTGCCACACAGCTTGTTTCTTTAAAAATTCTAATGCCTTTTTTTCACTGACATCAGCCTCTTTTGCCAATTTTTTAACTGCTGAGTAACCTTTCCAAAATCCTTTTGGGCTGTAATAAATCTTTTCCATTTTTTCTACTAAAGATTAAACTTTATATAACTATAAAAAAAATGGAAATCACAACTGCACAATTCGATGAACTGCTCGAAGAGCAAAATCAATATAGCACAAAGAAATGGACAGACTTGGAAATAGATAAAATATACAAAATTACAGATACGAAAATAGTAGATACCGAATATGGTCCATCCATGGTATTGACATTATTAGACAATGGTGAAGTATGGGCGCCTGATCATCTCAAAAATAAATTAGAGAAGAGTGCTAAACCACCATATTATATGCGACCACTTGGATTGAAACCATGTAAAAACAACAACAAAAATAGGTATCATGCATATGACTTAGTCTTTTCAAAGTAAACATACTTAGTCATTTCAAATCTAAAGTAATTATAGTTTTAAACTATTTTTTTTCATGAACTCAATTTATACGCCACAAATCCAGTTGCAGCCATGCCCACCACAATAAACGTAATTTCTCTATTCTGTTGATCCGGAGATGGTGTATAAAAAACACTTAACTTGGGCTCCGGTTCCAAAAGCAAATGTTTGCCAGTTGTATAATAATACTGCTTCATAGCTTGGTCTACATCATCAAAAGTCTGCTCTGCATGATGCTGTTTTTGCAGTTGCTTATTAATAAAATCTAACCTCTCTGTTCTTTTTTTATTCCACTCCGCTTGTGCTGCGTTTAATTGTTCTACGGCTTTGTCATGCCTTTGTCTTTCCTCATCTGAATGACTTCCCTTTTTTGAAAAGAAATAATTTGAACCGCTAAACGCCAATGCGTTTGTTAATGCGCCACCTATCATCATTGCTACTGCACTTGCCATTTTTTTTATATATATTTTTTAAAATTATTTCATAATATCCGCAGGAATAATACCTTGCTTAATCAGCATATCCTTTGTAGCCATTGCTAACATTATATCCACAGACAGCATCCCAAAATCTACCATATTAAAATCCACTTTAGGGGCTGGTCTTTTTAGTAGTTTTCTGCCAATCTCAGAATATCCAATAGTTAGAAGTGTTTCCACTCCAGCGTGATACATCATATTTACAATTTGTTTTCCGTCAATACTTGCTGCCATTTTTTTTATATGATTATTTTTTTAAAATAAATTATTAAAAATCAAACGGGTCTTTTGGTGCAACATGAACAGGTTGCACAGCTACAGGTTGCGTAGCAGATTTCTTGTTATAAATATACAAACCCAACCCAGCAGTGCCTAATAAAACCAGACACGGTGGAATATAATTTTTGTATACGTTTATTTTGATTTTTTTTGGTTCTTCTTCACCTATTGTTATTTTTGTTATTTCATCTTGCTTTGCAGCATTTTGATTTGTAGCATCTTGCTTTGCAGCATCTTGCTTTGCAGCATCTTGAAGCAAAAGCTTTGAATTTCTTGCCGCTGCTCCTTTTTTCCCAGCCTATATTCGTTTTGGATTTTTTACTTTTTGTTGTTCAATAGGTTGTGTAACAACAGGTATAACTTCACTCTCTTGGTTCTCCATTTATATTATCTATATTTTTAGTTTTATTAAAATCAATATGTCTAACAGTTGTCAGTATTGCTGTAAATGGCGCTAAGCACATTCCATACCTGTAATACAACTCACAACAAGCACTTGTCAAAGCATGATTAATGGATCTTCCTCCAAATCTTCTATCAGCTTTGGTGGATTGGTTACATTAAAATATGTTGATACTCCCATCACATACAAGTTAATAAAAGAATTGCCTAAAGTCTTGGTCATACTTGCCCCAAGTCTTGCTTCATATCTGCAGTAAAGTTTGTTAATTTCATCCGGGGGCATGCTATCTATATTCGTGAGTTGTATGTCTTTACCCAAATATTGACGGCTACCACCGCCAGTTACTATGGCTGATAATCTTTCTTTTTTTGTTTCTTGTTGCTTTGATTCATCACGTTCCGTAAAACCTTCCGATATATCTTGTAATAGTTCTTCCGCATTCATTTTTATATTAATAATCTTATTTTTTATCTTGAAATAAATATAAAATACAAAACAACCAGCTGCGATATTTACCACGCAACTAGTTATGGTTAGTATTGTTAATAGCATTGTTATTAACATTGCTATTTTTTTTATTAGCATTGTTAATTTGCTGCAAGCATTGCTATTAACATTGCTATTAACATTGCTACTTTGCTATGAGCAATGCTACTTTGCTATGAGCAATGCTATAAGCATTACTATATTTTTTTATATTTCCATTATATTTTCATGTGAGTATTGCTGTTAGTATTACTATTAGCAACAAAGCAATGCTGTTCGAAAAAAAGCATTGCTGTTAAAAATTATTCAACCCAATAACCAGTTGGTTGGTCAGTCCTCAAAATTAACTTGGAATATTTAGTCTTAGCTAAAGCTTTTCTTATTCTGGTTCTCTCCTCCAGCGTTGGAATAACATCATTCTCTCTCAAACAATCTCTGTCCTTGGTGTAAAACATACACAACCATTTTGCTTGCTCCCTTAAATCTTTCAATACAGAATTATATCTCTGTGAAATAACCCACACTGATTGTTTGGCGTGGCGACCAGAGAATGCCAACTCTGATAACATATATTTTTTCTTTGTTAATTCTTTTGTGGCGGAGCAATCATCAATGATGTATAGTGTGGGCTTGCCAGCATATTTATTGAAAAATAAACGCAACGGTTCTTGCAGCATTTCTTTACCCTTGCTAACGGGATTGACAATTATTATTTTTTTATCTTTTGGGTGTCTTACATCTCCTATCCAGGATCTATTTTTATAAGCCTCGTTCCACCCTATGGTTGGACACAATATAATTATATGTTCAAAAACTCCAACATACTCTTGTTCAAGTATGTCAAGAACAAACTCTGTTTTACCGCAGCCTGTCTGACCGCAGATAATGGTACTGTGTGAATATTTAGGATATTTTTGTTGCAAACTAGTATCCTGCTTCTTTGAATCTTCCATCTTCGAAATTGATTTGCGCATCTTGTATTATATATATATAAATATTTAAAGGTTGATCTGCATCTGCTTTTTTATTTATTAGTATCGTTATGCCTTCACTGCCGTTTTCTATTCTTCTTCCACAGCCGTGTAATAAATTGTCATCACATGTTCTAAGGTCAAGCCACAAAGCATATGATTTTGTCAGATAAGTCTCAAGAGAAACATTGGTAAAGTTTAAGTCCCTCGCTACTATTTCTGTCTCTTTGTTTCTTTTTGAGGTCAAGGCAAAATATTTGTTGATTTCATCCCAATGTTGATATGCCTTCATGCCCTGACTATACAACTGATTTGGTACTCCCTCTATTGTCATTTCAACCTTTTCAATCTTTGGGTTGTAATAGGTTTCTGTGCTTGTTCTTTCAGGGTCTTCAAACAGCATTAGAATACCTTTCATGCTCCGTGCTGGTACATTAATGTTGATATTCCAAAGGGTTTCAGATTTGTTTGCTATTATTTTTCTATGTCGCAAGATACGATCATACATAAATGACATCTTACCATTGGTTTGCTGTCTTATTTGTCTGGCTAATTCAACATCACTAACTGTATCAAATTCCAAGCAGATATTTTTTATTACATAAGATGCATCAGCATCACTGCTTTTGATAACTTTGTTATAATCGTTAAACGTTAATTCATATTCTAACCTATCACCAAGCCCCGCTTGATAAAATGGCATATGACTTTCTAACATTTCAAAGTCCAGTGGAATACAAAATCTATTTCCAAAAGCTGCTGCTATAGCTTCATCTTCGGTGTCTGAGGAAGCATCTCCCGCACCAACTCTATGTTTTAACATGTTTGCTTTACCAATACCTTGGTAAGCTATGTTTACTCGTTCGGTAGGGCTTTTCCATAAATTAAATCTACATAACAATGATATATATCACTGTCATCTATTGACATGACTTCATTGCCACTTATTCTTATTGTCATTTTTTTCACAATTGCTCTACCCACATTCTGGAATAGAGTAGCGTTGGCGTCTGTTCTGCTTTTAAGTTCTATTTCAAAGGCAAGACGAGCAGTACGAGGAACTATCACATCATTAGTACTTAGATTGGGAAATCTTACAAGCAGTTGCTGGTTTTGGTCTATTGTTGATGGATTATTAGTTATTACTACACTTGTGCGGATGCCCTTGGCACCATGAGGTTCTCTTAGTTTTCTATGAGGATTGAGTTTGTTTCCGTCAGCCGACATTGTTTTTATTTTTTAAATATATTTTTTAAAATTAAATAAAATAAACAATGGCTGAAGGAGGATTTGACAATCCTACGTACGATCCAGATGATTATGATGAATATGATGATGATAATTTACCAATGGTGCCTGATGAGCCTGTTCTAAGAAGTCTTCTTAATCAAAGCAACCATATTGCTGACCTTAGAGGAGAGCTGGCAGAAGCCACACTTGAAATATACAAGAAAAATCTTGTAAAATCCTTTTATAATGAAATAGAAAAACGATATAAGATGGCACCGGACAAAATGGATTATGACCAGTTTAAAGTATCAGATGATGGTAAAACATTATACTGGGTTGTTGATGATAAAGAAAAAAGATTAACTGCCAAGCAAGGTTCTTTTACATTTCTTGCTCTTGGTTCTTTGGTAGGTGAATATAACAGGGTTATTGGCTCTGGGCGAACAAGGACAATAAGACAATTTTTGAATTTGCCGGAGTATGACAGTAAAACAAAATTATCACAAAAAGCTCGACAAGCGTTGGAAAGCACAAGAAACGATTTACCAGATAATGTGGATGCTATTCCATTACAAGATTTATCACATATTATGGATAACATAGAGACATCAATGGATAACATAGAGACATCATTTTATGACTGGGATGTGATAGAGCGTCCTGATGCTGAAACACAAACAAATATAGACAAGCGTGAAATGGATGGAATAGTAAAAGCGATGACAACTGTCAAGGAAGAACTCACCAATAACTTAGCAAAACTCACACAACTTGATAAAGACATAACAAGAGGAAAACAAAAGTTAGAACAAGCTAAGACTGATAATGATGAATTCCAGATAAAGAGAATTAGCGATCGCATCAAAGACCTTGAAGATGAGAGAGGTGCAAGAATGGATGTCATTAATGAAAACAGAGAAGCTTTTCGTAACCAAGTAAGCAGGATAAAAGAGACAATAAACAAAATGTTAAACGAGGATACAACTCTTGGTGAGAGGATCAAAACCTTGTTCAGGGAGCAAGGTATTACTATTGTTAGTATTTTAACTGCATTTGGTATGATTCTTGGGGTAATAATTAATTCTATTATTCCCACATCAAGTGCTGCTCCAACTCCAACTCCAACTCCAAAACCTGATCTATCAAGTGTAAAAGACTGGATAAAAAAACAACTACTTAATCTTGGTAAACTTCTTGCCAACCTAGCTGGTAAAGCTGCTGCAGCACTTCCAGGAGTTATTGGTGCAATAGTATCATGGCTTTTATCTGCAACAGGTAATGTTATTAATTGGCTTGGTAACAATCTATGGGCTTTGCTTATGTTTGTTTCCGGGTTGTTGTATGTGGCAGCCAAAGAGTGGTTTAGTAAATCTCGTAAATAAGTAATGCAGCAAGACCTATTACTATGGTACCAACAATTATAGTTGTTTTGTTATCTTCGTGTTCAATCGCTATTTTTTTGTATTTCTGGTGGGTTATGTTCCACAGTTTTATGTATTGATTTATCAAAGTCAGAATGTTCCGGTAAAAATGTCTTTGTTGTGGTGCCTTGAAAAGGTTGAATATTTTTTGGTGGCACTGGTTTTACATTTACATCATTATTCAATCCTAATGCTTGTGCATCGGTTGCTATTACAATTTCATTATTGTAGTCTTGTATTGTTCCAATTCTTAATTCCATGTTACTCGGAGACATGTACAATCCACTTCCATAGACAAAATTTACATTACTTCTTGCATATTTTAGGGTGGTTTCATATCTTGAAATGTGGCTGGGCAATTCGATGGGGCTATTAATTGCGTCCTCTACATTTGCTAGAAATTGTTTCTGTGCATCAAATGCTGTTCCAGTTCCAAGTATATCTGTTCTTGTTTGTGATTGTGAGCCAAGGATTGCCCAGCAGTATGTTCTTATGCTGTCATTGATTCTTTCAACTCCAGCTCTTGTAAATCCCACAGAACTATCTAGTATAAAAGTAGACCAACTATTGTCAGCCTCAAATCCTTGTGCAATGTAATCAATGTGATATGTTTTATCACTCTCATAGACTGTAAAACTCATCGTTTTGTTGTCGTATACAGTATTTACCAAAGGATGATAACCAATATTTGTCCAGTAATTATAAATTGTTCCTAGACCGTCATTATAGCTTTGTTTCTGTCTCCAGTCGGAATTTAAGTCAACGTTAAACTCCTTGCATATTCTCTCGTATGCGTTTCGGTTATATGTGTTATTAAACGCATTCCAATTTGAGTCTTGCGGCATTGCTACACTCATTTCAAATAATATTCTTCTGACTTGGTAGTAGACATGAAATCGAAATAACGAACCAACCAGTGCATCAGCTTTTAGATGATTGTTGAAATCAATGCCACATCCAGTTGTCGCACACCAAATAGCAAAATTCAACTGATTCTGCCAAAATAACATCCAATCTGTCCCCCAGCGTTGGACTATAGCATCTGATTTGACGCATGGAAGTTTGTATTTTTCAAAGACATTTGGAAATGATGCTTTAAAGACTTTACCGTCTGATGTAATGACTATGTTTTGATTTATTATATCTATCACTTTCTTGCTGAAAGTATTTGAATAGTGAGCATCTGGGTTATATTTGAATTCTTTAGAAATCATTTTTATTTGTGTTTTTATATATATATATTAAAAAAAATGTTTCATACAATTTCAAACATAGACAACTCTATTAATTTACAACAGTATATCGATAATAGATATGGAACTAAGCGCGTTGGATTAAAAAGTTTTATATACACTATCGGTTGGTATAATATTATTCATGAAACCATAAAGACACGAAACCCAGATAAAACAGAACATTTACCAGATGGACTCTATAACTTTGAAGACTTGATAAAAGGTTTTAAATTTCTAAATAAAAATATTACCCTGACCATTTATGAGCAAGGTGCTGCAGCCATTTTAAAAACGTCAATAGAGACACGAATGTCAAGCGGTCTTTCAAAAATGCTGGGATTCAAGGACAGAAAATGGTTGACAGGTACTAATTTGGGAGATCACCCAATTGATTTTGCTCCTTATAAACAGCTATATGTTCATCTGGAACAAGTTAATACGAGTAGTAATTATTTCAATGGCGCACCAAGCACTATTATAGGGGTTGTACCAGTAGTAAATAAGCAGTTTGGAGATATAGTATATACAAGTTTTTATCCTGAATATCACTGTCTTACGAATGATGCAATTACTGAATTAAAAATGGAAGTCAGAGATGAGTATGGCAACAAAATAGATCATCACGGTTTGCCTATGAGTTGTGTTTTAGAAATTATTTAAAAAATATATTTTTATAAAAAAAAAACAATGAGTATATTTGGACCAACAAGACCTAAAAAAACAGAAGACTTAGAGGCTTTGATAGATATTGTTTCAGATTTACATAGGCAAGTTTTGCCTTTTGTTGACCAGTTTAATCATTTGAGAGATAGAGTTGATAATCTTAAATATGGAATTATAACAATATTTGCGGAGGCTAAGGGCCCACTTGTGTTGAATAGAATACTCTCATTTGGTAATGGTGGAGCAGAAACAAATGTGGCGCATGTAATGACACGCCGTGGACGGATTATGGGAATAGGTTTAGCATGTGAACGATTAGTTGGTGACGTAACTGTAATAGTTTCTGTCAATGGTGTTGAACAACCAAATTATGGTATAACGCTTCACATCATCCCACGCAATCATGATAACTTTGATTGTCCTTTAGAAAGTGGTGCTGGTTCTGTTGTTAACTTTGTATGCAAGGTTGCTAACGCTACCGCTGTAAATACGGTGCCATCATTATTAATTGAATTAATTTAATTTTTTATTTATTAATAAAAAATGCCGAAGCAACCAACAGCACCAAGTTTATATCCTGAGTTGCCAGTGAAAGACGGACAAAATTATAGATTACAAAAGATTTCAGAAATTGAAAAAAAGTTAATTACAGAACGAGATATACGTCAGTCACTTTATAAAAAATATAAACGTGGTATTAATATTACAGATGGAATTGACACTACCTTAATATCTGCAGGTGTTATTATGGCTGGGACTGGATTTGTTGTTCCAGTTTTGTTACCTTTGGAAATAGCAGCAATAGTATGTGGAGCTACAGGTGTTTGTATTAATTTTATCAGACGCAAGCTTAATGCAAAAGCTCAAAAACATCATGAAATAAAAACTTTGGCAGAGTCTAAGTTAAATAGTATAAAGCAGTTAATATCAAAAGCGTTGAGTGATGCACAAATATCTGAGCAAGAGTTCAAGTTGATTTTAGATGAACTGGAAAGATACTATAATTTGAAACAGGACATCAAACAAAAGAAACTTGAAATTAGTGAAGTTCAAAAAAAAGAACTAGTGGAGCAGGGAAGAAAGGAAGCAATGGCAACCTTACAAAAAAGTCTAAAAAGTGTGTGATTTATTGTTTTAGTAGTGTGTTTGAGTATGATCCACCACCTTTGTATTCAAGATCGGAAAATTGTTAATTTGAATGTAATTTTGATAACAAATCGACAAATTTGTTTTGTATTAAAGAAACATTTTATAATATTACAAAATAAATTAAACTTGTGTTCTTCACTACCCCTATTTTAAAAAAGTTTGTTAATCTAAGTTTTGATGTTTAACCTCTATTTTGTAATAAAATTTAAACATCCAAATTTAAAACATTTTCACAATTCAATCTTAAAATCTTGGGTTATTTAGCGCCTGGGACATGCTAAATAACCAGTTAAATCGACTTAATTTTCAGTAAAACTGAAAAAATTTGTGTGGTGATTTTAGATTATTTGGGGTAATTTGGTTGTGGTCCAGAACCCCCATAATACATATATATTATGTGGTAGAAAAGTATTTATATGCAGTAGATTAATCATTATATGCGATAGATAAGTCATTGTATGCAGTAGATAAACCATTATATGCGGTCCATTTATCGTTATATGTGGTGCATTTATTACTATATGCAGTAGTTTATCTAATATATCCTTTGAACATTATATGAAGTACGTTTGTATTTATATGCAGTGCTTCTGTTGACTTTATATGTGGTACATCTTCTAATATACGTGGTGGATACGTCTTTATATTCGGTGGTTTCAACTGCATTATATTCGGTACAAACGGCTTTATACGTGGTGCATTTCTTATGATATGCAGTGCATTTTCTATTATATGCGGTGGTTTTTTCATTATGATGATGAGATCAATCGGAACACTCGTTTTTAAAGATGTTACGATTTAGACTGCTACACAGCGTTTAAATATAAAAGACTGCACATAGAACGCTGTCATTATCGATTATTTAGACCCACAGCGTATTACGTAATTAGAGGATTTCCAGTTTTATAAATAGTACAAAAACTGTCTTACTTTTTTCAGTCCAAACCAAGACTGGACTCATTTTAATAATATAAAAAAACACGAACTGTTGAATACAATTAGGTCAAACATAGACACGTTGACTAGATCGGCGTTAGAAAATGGCAAATGTTTTGATAACACCCCAGTCCCTTGGAAAATCTCGAAATATACAACAACCCATCCTGGAAAAAAATCTCGAAAAGACCCCCTGAACCCCTCTTCCCCACCACCATCGCCTTCAACATATTTTCCTTCCACAGATATTGCGTGGAAAAGTTGAATTATACCAACAACGTTGACACCAGGGTAGGGACTTCAGACAGAACTGGTATAATACCAACATTGGGGATTACCCTAAAAATGATCTCCTAGATTTTTCTTGGGTGAGCCCGTTGCGACCCTACCCCTACACCGGCGGGGGAAATAATTGATAGGTGCATAATTGTTTTGCCTGTATTCTCTCAGTAATTACTGATATCCTAAAAAAATGGAAAAATCTCCAGCCACCATACCCCGTGTGTTTTTATTCGTTAATCCATCATTCCCCTCGCAGACACTTCCCTCATGGAATTTGTGCAACCCCGCCTCAACCCCCTCCCCCCCCCACCATCCCCCCCCCCACCACACACCCCACCAAACACACACCACCACCACCACATCCTCACCGCTGCAATCGCAAGAAAAACAACACCTTCCTTACCACATTCTCACAAAACCAGGAAAATACCATCCCTTTGTGGGGCGGGGTGTGTGGATGTATTTTGTTCACAACCACACCCCCGGAAGCCACCAGCCCATTCATTCCTTATAAGGACGCCGGGTACAGAACTTGGTATGGTACGTACCAACTTGGGGGACTATCCTTGGGAATAAGAGTGATTGTGTATTTAGCGCGTACACTTCCTCAGTAATTGTAATGTATGCATTTATTATATACTTTCCAGCTAAATAGTGGATTAAACCCTATATTCACTCCAAAGAATCAAATATTCTCTATTTATTCACTCCACATCAACAAATATCCTCTATTTATGTATATCACAGGCGTGCATTGTGTAATCAATATTGAGAAAAAGCCCAACTTGCCATATCTTTTTATAGAACATAGATCAGACGAGATTCTTGACCATGATCGCAGCTGGAATGCACTTTACGTGAGCGATTTTTTTCGGCCGATAAAATCGGCGTTTGACTGTCGCTTGTTTGCTCCTCCTTGTTTGAGTGAAACGGGACATACGCAGTGAAGCAGACTAGTTAGATTTCCGATAAAATCGTAACATCTTAAAAAACCGAGTGTTCCGATTGATCTCATCATCATAATGAAAAAAACACCGCATATAATAAAAAAGGCACTGCATATCTTAAGAAATGCACCACGTATAAAGCCGTTGGTACCGAATATAATGCAATTGAAACCACGGAATATAAAGACGTATTCACCACGTATATTAGAATATATACAACATATAAAGTCAACAGAAGCACTGCATATAAATACAAACGTACTTCATATAATGTTCAAAGGACCTCATATATTAGATAAACTACTGCATATAATAATAAATGCACCACATATAACGATAACTGGACCGCATATAATTGTTTATCTACTGCATACAATGACTTATCTATCGCATATAATGATTAATCAACTGCATATCAATACTTTTCTACCACATATAAAGATGTATTTACCACATATAATTAAAAATGCACTGCATATCATGAAATATCTACCACATATAAAGGGAAATGCACTGCATATATTAATCGGCAATATCATAAGACAGTTATGGCGTTCCATACTATTTAGAGCTAAAATATTATATTCCGCTAATATATAATTAATTTAAATGCATGTATTACTCATTAGAAACTATTTACTACCTGTTTGTGGATTGTTTTTAATTTGAAAACAACAAAACCGATTATACTGTACCACAGACATATTAATTATTAGTTATTAGGTCTGTGACTGTACCTATACCTCTTCACTTGCGCATTTTCATTTTAGTTTACGAGTAAATGAACTTTTTTAATTTCATAGTTGTTTCTAATAAAATGTATTGACATACATATAAAATGCACTTCTTTCTTAATTCCATCTAAAATTTCCTTTTTATGCTTAGTAAAATGTATTGATATATAACAATCTTTGTTAATCAATCAAACATCCTACTAACATAGAACGGTCAGAGGCAAACAGGACACTAACAGGAATGAACATGAAAGGCTAATCCTCCATTTACATCGAGATAAAATATGGAGAATGGACCTAGAACCTTCTAACCTGCAGAACAGCAGAGTTGTTGCAAATTCTATAGTAGACACTCCATTTACGATGAAGCCACGTTTCCACGTTTGCATACGCGTTGTCATGATGAAGAATTTGAATGAGTATGATAAAAAGATAAAAAACGACAAAATGAACATGGAGGGGCTGGGGTGGTCCTACCACTCTGCCTCTAGCGGTATTTACCCCGGCAACCACACGGTGATTTATATTTATATATACATGATCAGCTGTGTGTACGTATATACCACTGGTACCAGAGTCATGAACACATATCAGTCTGTTATAAACCACTATTACTATCCATTTGATGAATATCTATAAGAAAATCAACAAACTAAAACGATTTCTGAAATTGTCTCCAACCCAATATATACTGTCATTCACATGGTGTGTAACCAGTGGGCGGGGTGACCCACTTTAAACGCTCGTATTTTTTACCACGGGCAAAGCTCAAAACATCCGGTTGTTGTTGTAACTTTTACACGCAATGTTCTGATTGGATGATTTGAATTGATGTTCTGATTGGATGATTTGAATTGAAATATCCCATTAATAGAATAGAATAGAATAAAAATCATCTAATCAGATCGCTGCGTGTAACAGTTACAACAACAACCGGATGTTTTGAGTGAGGCAGGAAAAATCACGAATTTTGTGTTGACAAGTTAGTCTCTGAACTTTATGAATAGATAAGCTTAAATACCCGTTGTAGCATAAAATGTGTACTGTATTTGATTTCATAAATATCTTTTAAAACAACAACATTTATGAAGTTGTTTTATAAATCGTAATTTGTTGAAACACTGAAATAAAACAACGGTAAACTGTTCACACCGTACTGGTCGCGTGAACGAGCACAATTTCCACGCAGAGTTATCGTTCCTTGCACTCACATATATCTCTGCTAACTACTACATTACACGATTTTGGTAAAACCTGTTAAATTGGAATATGTTTGCCTGAAACGTATTTATTTCTTGTGTAAATATAATTTTCAAAATATCTGCAAATTAGATGTTGCAAGATTTGAAATAATGCATGAAAACAATTTAGTTTTAATCGGGACTATTTTACTACAAATATAATACAAACTTAGGTCTCCTCAATCGAACATTTCAAACCGAAGCTCGATAGCAGAAAATTACTAAAAAAAAATAACTAAGAGGCCCAAGAGGGCCTGTGGACGCTCTACTGGCTAACATGGCTCTTATAACATCAATGAAGCGAGTGACTGCCATCTACGTTTTTTTTTTGAAAGTTTCGGGCAAAAAACATCTTTTTAACTAAATCAAGGGCCATAACTAAAGAATCCGGTAAAAAAAAAAAAAAAATAATAATAATAATAATAGTAACAATTTAAAAAAAATATCAATAAAAAAAATCAATAAAAAAAATATATAAAAAAGAAAGTCATAAAATCTGGTAAAGTTTGGCAAAGATCAGATGTAAAATGAAGATCCTATCGTATGACGAGGCAAATTATAGCATTTTTAACACAATCAAGGGCCAAAACTCCGCTGTTACTGGTCCGATCTGGCTGGTTTTCGAATTTGACCGAGCTTTCATTGACATTAACAATCTGATAAAGTTTGGTCAAAATATAGCATTTTGAACTAAATCAAGGGCCATAACTTTGCTGTTACTGGTCCGATATGAATGTTTTCGAACTTGTCCGAGCTTTCATTTATATTAACAATGTGGTAACGTTTGGTAAAGATAGGATGAAAAATAAAGGCCCTATCGCCTTAACGAGGCAAAATATAGCTATATAGCATTTTTAACTAAATCAAGGGCCATAACTCCTCTGTTACTGGTCCGATCTGGCTGGTTTTCAAACTTGTCTGAGCGTTTATTGATATTAACAACCTGTTAAAGTTTGGTCAAGATCGGATGAAAAATGAAGGCCTTATCGTCTTAACGAGACAAAAGTTAACGACGGACGGACGACGGACAACTCGACATCCCATAAGGTCTATATTTTTATCTTTGCAGATCACGCAAAAGGATTTATTATAAACATCCTCATAACATTTTTGAATAATCACGTGGCCTAACCGTTCGCCCTACTGACTTTGACAGAGTCAAATGAGGAACGAGTGTATTCTGGGTAAAGATTGGAACAAGCAGTGTAATCATTCTGTATCTTTCTTTGTTCTGTGAAAACATTCATTCAATCCGCGCATTTTGTTAATTGATCAAAAATTTCCTAGTCGGTAGGGCATATTACAAGCTAATGTTGCAGAAACAAAATATAATGTAAATCTGACACGATCGCATACAAGGCCCAGTGAAAATGCATAGAACATAGTAATTGTGCTTGTCAAATGTGGTTGTGTAATGATGATGAATATGTGAGCCAAGAGTAAAATCTTTCTGACAATTGGTATTGGGCATATGACTACATTCCCAATTTTGGCTGAAATTCTCATTATAAAAGTGGGATTAAATTCTGCTTGTCACATGTGGTTGAGCAGTGATGAATATGTATGCCAAGTGTTAAAGCTGTTGGTCAAATGTTGTTTGGAATATGACTGTACATAGAAACACAACGGCATATTTCCATTTGGATTATGGATTAAAATCGTATTTATTTATTTGTGTGTTTAAGAAACAAATCAGTTAACTGTCGATAATCGCCTCAACAACGCATGGTATTTATTGCTTTTAGTTCATAAACTGTTATATTGACATATATGATATATGTAGTTATTTTATTTTATTTTTCCATTGTCTCCTTCTTTTATGAATCTGAAAATATAAAACAAAGAAATAGATTATTTATGAGTTTGTTACAGCAATGATATTAATAACATTAATCAAATACAAATATGTGTTGTTCAATCAGGTGCAAAATGTATCTACAATATTGAAATAAAAACGCATTTCCATAAAATTTTCAACTTTAGTGATCCGATAAAGGGACTGTAGCGACACAGCCAAACAAGCTCTATTATTGAGAGTTTTGAAAACTCGGGAAAAGGTGAAATAATTATCAAAATCGGATGATAACAAAAATGATATGACCATTTTAAGTTTAACGTTATTCTAAAACGGATATGGGAGTCGCCATTTTGAGAGCTATATGACGTCATAGTTCCAAATGACCTTATATGGAATATTGATCAATACCATTTAAAGCACAGAAAATCAACAAAATAAATGCAAAATACTTTACTGGTCATATAACGCATTATTACCATTAAGAATATATATTTTTCATACAGTTGCTGTCATTTATTTCCTATAAATCAGTATTTTTTCGTATTTATAAATATTCCATATAGGTATGGTCCTTTAGAACTGTGATGTCAGTACACTCAAAATGGCGGCTTCCATATCCGTTTCAACATAACCTTCAAATGATCCTATATTTTTTATGTATTAATATGTTAATATTTATTAAAATTTGCCTAGGCACGAGTGTGTATTTAATACATTTCTTTAAAGTTTTAAACTTAAACTATTTGTTCCCTTAATAAAATATGTATTACTCAAACCTGTAGTTGAATAAAATTATATTAACAACATATTTAACTCGTGTGTTAAATGTGTACGTTTGAAACAATGTCCGCAAATATTTGTTTTCCCATTGAAGGTAATATACTTACCACTTCAACAAAACAGCCTATGCCAGAAGCACTCCCTTGGCACCCGTGGTGTATCCTTAATGGTACTTGGACTAAAAGCAGAGTGTATCTCACTTCGAGAATACACTGACAGGATTCCGTAACTAGCATCAGTATCTTCGTCATCACTGGTGGTCACGATACTTCGGATCACGTTACTACACGTGCGACTGTTGGCAGCTGGACAGTCAGCAGTATCCCGGCAAAAAGTATCGACATACTGCTCATCGTTGTCGACGGTGGTGCACTTTTTCTTCTCCTGCCCAATCGCTTGGCTGCTGGCATCCTGGACGGCATAATCAGCATATATGTCATCGATGGCGGTTGTGGCGAAGTGTGTCTCGTCGTCAGTCGTCAGGTTAGTGGCAACCGGTAAAGTATCACCAGCATCTTGGTCTTGAGTGGCGGTTGTGGTGTACTTAACCATCTGATAATTCGTTCGACCGTCGGCATCACCAGCATATTGGTCATCAGTTGCGGTGGTGGTACATTGGATTACGATTCCATGGATGTGGCCACTGATGTTATGGAAACTTGCATGACCATACTGATTATTATTGGAGAGTGTGTTGTACTTGATTACCTGACTGTTAGTAACCTGACAGTCTCCATTAGCAGACAGATAACCATGCTCGGTTGTGGTATAGTCGCCCTGGAAACCACTCCTATGTTTTGGTGCCAAACGGGGAACCAGCATCATCATATTGATCATCAATGCCGTCTGTTGTAGTCTTGATCTCCTGGACCTTCGTTTGGATGCGTGCAACAAGGAAATCATCGTGAGCATTTTGTTCCTTGTTGGCAAGTGTAGTATTGCGGGTCTTTCGATCAGTCGCCTGCTTGAAGCAGTCGTCTTGTTGGTGGCAGCCAGGCCATCAGAATCAGCATATTGGTTTTCATTGGTTGTGCAACTGATCGCATACTGGCCCCGGAAAACAGTATCGACATACTGCTCATCGTTGTCGACGGTGGTGCGCTTTTTCTTCTCCTGCCCAATCGCTTGGCTGCTGGCATCCTGGACGGCATAATCAGCATATATGTCATCGCTTGCGGTTGTGGCGAAGTGTGTCTCGTCGTCAGTCGTCAGGTTAGTGGCAACCGGTAAAGAATCATCAGCATCTTGGTCTTGAGTTGCGATTGTGGTGTACTTAACCATCTGATAATTCGTTCGACCGTCGGCATCACCAGCATATTGGTCATCAGTTGCGGTGGTGGTACATTGGATTACGATTCCATTGATGTGGCCACTGATGTTATGGAAACGTGCATGACCATACTGATTATTATTGGAGATTGTGTTGTACTTGATTACCTGACTGTTAGTAACCTGACAGTCTTCATTAGCAGATAGATGATCTTGTTCGGTTGTGGTGTAGTCACCCTGGAAACCAGTCCTTTGTTTTGGTGCCAGCCGGGGTACCAGCATCATTATATTGATCATCAATGCCGTCTGTTGTTGTATTGATCTCCTGGACCTTCGTTTGGTTGCGTGCAACAAGGAAATCATCGTGAGCATGTTGTTCGTTGTTGGCAAGTGTAGTATTGCGGGTCTTTCGATCAGTCGCCTGCTTGAAGCAGTCGTCTTGTTGGTGGCAGCCAGGCCATCAGAATCAGCATATTGGTTTTCATTGGTTGTGCAATTGATCGCATACTGGTCCCGGAAAACAGTATCGACATACTGCTCATCGTTGTCGACGGTGGTGCACTTGTTCTTCTCCTGCCCAATCCATTGTCTGCTGGCATCCTGGACGGCATAATCAACATATATGTCATCTCTGGCGGTTGTGGCGTAGTGTGTCTCGTCGTCAGTCGCCAGGTTAGTGGCAACCGGTAAAGAATCACCAGCATCTTGGTCTTGAGTTGCGATTGTGGTGTACTTAACCATCTGATAATTCGTTCGACCGTCGGCATCACCAGCATATTGGTCATCATTTGCGGTGGAGGTACATTGGATTACGATTCCATTGTTGTGGCCAATTATGTTATGGAAACTTGCATGGCCATACTGATTATTATTGGAGATTGTGTTGTACTTGATTACCTGACTGTTGGCAACCTGACAGTCTCCATTAGCAGACAGATAATCGTGCTCGGTTGTGGTGTAGTCGCCCTGGAAACCAGTCGTTTGTTTTGCTGCCAGCCGGGGAACCAGCATCATCGTATTGATCATCAATGCCGTCTGTTGCCGTCTCATGGACCTTCGTTTGGTTGCGTGCAACAAGGAAATCATCGTGAGCATGTTGTTCGTTGTTGGCAAGTGTAGTATTGCGGGTCTTTCAATCAGTCGCCTGGTTGAACCGGTCGTCTTGTTGCTGGTAGTCACGCCATCAGAATCTGCATATTGGTTTGCATTGGTTGTGCAACTGATCGCATCATGCCCAGCCATCTGTTCACTAGTACATGGAAGTAGAGTATCGTCGGCCGACTTTGAACTGATGTAAATAACTTTATGCCTTACCCGATACGCATGTGAAACACTACACTTGCCGCACGTGCAGTAGCTTATGTTGTACTGCTCAGTGAGAACAGTAAACCGAGGTGACTTTCTCTTTGGAATGCTTGGTACATGAACATAGCCTTGCTGGTCAAGGGCTTTGTTAAGTCCTGTAATAAAGAACTCGGATGAAATATATAAACAGATTAGAAGGCCGAGGCCATATTATAAAGGTTTAGATTTTGAATTTGACCAACACTATATATATATAATGTCTATCCCAAGAGATATTAAATTAATGTCATTAATAGTGGGTGATGCATGTCGTAGCGGGGCCGGATATGAGCTATATTTCGTCGAAAGTAGGTCACAGCCATCCGAAACTTTGCACATGATGTTAGATATATATATATACAATACTTCTTTATTAAGTAATCAAAGGCCTCCGGTCCACAATACAAGTATAATACATAATGTGAATTATAACAAACCACCTGATCAAATGTCATGCAATTCCAACTAAATTTCAATAAAATAAACTGTGAGTACGAATTATATTTCATTGTCTCTGATCTTTAACATGTTATGGATAAAAGATGAAAATCTAAATAATTATCATTGTTTTATTTGTACAACAAAGAAGGGAATAAAACGTGGTTTATTGGCGGATATTGCATGTAGATATCGATTACGCAAATCTGTGTATCTATGACAAAAGAAAAACGCATGGTACTCGTCCTCAATAACTTCAATATCATTATGAATAAGACAATGAGTGCAAATGCGTCCGTCTCTGTATTTAATTTATGACTTGAGCATCGAAATCGTGCCATAGCTTTTCTCAAATGAAATGGCATATCTAAACTGATGTATTAGAAGGAATATTTCTGATGAAATTTGGTGAAAATCATGCGAGAAAGAAGCAAGATACGCATGTTGTAACGAAGACGGACGTGACTTTATTTCGTCGGAAGTAGGTCACAGCGACCCGAAATTTTGCATAGGATGTTAGATGCATATATTGTTTTGTTTGTATGTATGGTGTATTACGTCATTTTCAACACATGTCAGCCTGATATATATGACGGTTGATTTTTTGTGGTGGAGGTAGACCACCCACTTTTCCCCGGGAAAAGTGCCACTTTCCCCGGGAAAAGTGGGTGGTATGCCTCCATCACAAAAAAATCGACGATCATATCAGTGGAATTTGGTGATAATCCTCAAAAAGGAACCAAGATACGCATGCCGTAGCGGAGTCCGGACGTGACATATATTTCGTCGAAAGTAGGTTACAGCGACCCGAAATTGTGCATATGGTGTTAGATGCATATAATGAACATTCTGGTGGAGTTAGGGGAAAATCCTCCAAGTAACGAAGGAGATATTAAGAAATAAAAATCGGACTCGCGGAATAACGGACGGACGAACAAATTGACATCCGGACGACATTGTGATCGCTAAGTCGAGATCCGTAAACGTATTACTTCGATACCACATGTCATTGAAAGAATATCTTTGTTATGTTATGACTGTGTACTTTGAAATTTGGATGATGTGATAAAATATTTTAGAAATTACGTCTCGCTGGATAAATGAACTATTCTATGGACCAATTTATTTCACATCAAATACAATACAACTTTGAGTAAAATTTCGGATATAAACTGAAAGAACACAATTTCTGCCAATTTCTGCCATATGAGTATTCGTTTTGATATTATGTGTATCTCAGTAGTGTTGAATTACTGCCATGTATTATATGGTTTACATTGCTCATGCCCAAGTTATGCATTTGGTGGCACATACCCAATCCATTCTCTATTTTTTTTATAAAGCTGGTCGATCAATAGTCCTTAAATGCAAGGATCGGCTGAATTATTTTCCAGAATGTGGACAATACGTTTTTAACCTGTGTTTCACTTGTACTGGAACCATTTGTATTAACCATAATGCGGGTATATACCTAAGGAAACATGGAAGAAGAAGAAGAAGAAGAAGAAGAAGAAGAAGAAGAAGAAGAAGAAGAAGAAGAAGAAGAAGAAGAAAGAAGAAGAAGAAGAAGAAGAAGAAGAAGAAGAAGAAGAAGAAGAAGAAGAAACAAATATGCTCTTTTTTTTATTGTTACCGTATCGTGAAATTTAGTTCTTTGAAACAGATCGTGAGAAACATAGTAACATTTTCATCGTAAATATGTTTTTGCCTTATTAATACTATGGTATAGGTTTTTTTCCAGAAAAGAATGTCCAAAGAAAGAATAGTTTTTGAAAATATACTCTTTTTCTACGAATTCTGCTGTACCTGTTTTATCAGGGTGAACACCTTGGTTTTATATATTTATTTTCAATGTTTGATCATCCGCGAAAACAGGTGACCCATTTACAAATTCATCCATTGAACTATTTTTGTTTTAAAAATTCAAATTAATTGCAATATGTATCAGTCATACCGTTTAATGTATGTCAGAATGCTTCTTTGGGTCGATATAAGCTCATGTTTCGTCAGTCTTTCCTCAAACCGAAGAACGCCCGGCCCCAATCACAGAACATTTTACCTTGTAAAAACCGAACTTGTATTGATATCAAAACGTTTTCATTGTTGATTAAACAAATAGATTGTTTTGTTCGAAAACGGAACACTAATGTTGAAAATAATCGAGTTTTGTGTTTCTATATAGACATTTTAAAACCTCATTCTCGTATGAAGTGTATCTGGATATTGCCATTGAAATTAAGAACTGCCATGTCGAGGATAAGATTATCCTCCCACAGACATAGCATTGAAACTGGCAGATATTTACAAAATAGAACTGATAGAAATCAAAGATATTGTGCATTGTGTAATAGTACCGACTTAGAAGATGAATATCATTTTATTTTAATTTGTCTTTGTACGAAAAATTACGTAACCTATATGTTAAACAATATTATTACAGACATCCAAGTGTTTTTAAATTTATACAGTTGATGAAATCTTCAAGCCAGCAAGAGCTTTTAAGGTTATCTAGGTTTGTTAGGGAAGCATTTATTATTCGCAATACTACAATGTATAATGAGTAAAACAAAATATGTTCATCCTCGTTGGACTTGACATGTTAACTATTAAAACTTAAAATAATAACATGAAACTATGTAATAGGAATAGTTAAATCTTTATAACAGGGTAAATACGTGCACCAGAGTGAATGTGTGAGACATGTTGGGCGTCAGAGTGAATGGGTGAGTTGTTTGAGTGTATAACTGTATGATTGTGTGTTTGTACTTTGTTATTGTTTAATGTAAAAATTGCATTGACCTGTCACACATTAACAAATGTAATATGTATTTATTTGACGAGAAACATTTGTTTAAGTCATAAATAAAGAATATGTTCTGTTCTGTTCTGTAATGCAATATAAGGGAAATAACGTTTGTTTATTATAATTGCCATGATATCTACCAATACTGTTCAGAAACCACTCGGAAATGGTGATAAATTCGTTGCACAGATTTCTAGCAGGGTGTATTCCATACACCATCTGTGTAACTAATATTAATATATTTAAAATTGCTTTATTGAGAGTTAGTTTTGATCAAGAATGTACAGACTATTAATATATGCTTGCCTTGTTCGATGGGTAATATTTTCGCTACTTTTGGCCAACACCTCCCCTCCCCCCTCCCCCACCTCCCATCTCTCTTAAACGCGTGCGCACGCACGCACACGTGCACAAACACACACAAATATGAAGAGAAGATGCATCTTATCAATTTATAATTGGGACAGATAAGCGCTCACATCGACTGTAACCCGTAACCCGATTTAAGTAGTGTATGCTGGTTCATCATTTGAATTCCCAGTATGTAGACACATAGAAAGATTTCATTTAACAAATATATTTTTTTAATGACACTTATGTAAAAAAAAAAAAGAGCATTAATTGTTATAATCAATTCAATTCAATAGTTTATTGGCATAACATATACATGTTTATTGCCTTGAACTAGGCGGGTTACAAAAACATACAGAGAAGAAACATAATACATATATACATTCACTCTTTACACTACATCAAAAAAAAGAATTTATAGTTATTAGTTATTAACATTTAATAAATGTTATTAACAATTTTCAATATTCAGTATTCAATTAAGGCAAATTAATTAAATGTAGTATTTACAGAATTCCTCAACTTATATAGTAAATATATTTTCAGGTGTTATTCATTATTTTGTATTAATCAACTTTACTTCTTAATTCATTTGCTAAAAACACATACTTAGCTAAACGTTTTAACAAACCCGATTGATCAGATTTCATAAGTGAAATGAATTTTTGTTTTGTTGGAAAGGAGCAGTAATATTTAGGCAAACATTCTTTACGTAAGTTTCTATATTTTGGACAAATCATTAGAAAATGATACTCATTTTCAACAACATTCATATTACAATGGACACACACTCTTAAATAACGATCTATATTACGAAATCTACCTTCTTCTATAGCTAATTTGTGTGCAGAGCATCTTAGACGTGTTAATGCTTTTCTATGATTAACATTACTAACTGAACATATATATTTTTCAGCTTCATATACTGATTTAAACATTTTATAACTTTCAAGTTTAGGCGATGTATCTACTTGTGAATACCATGATTGTAGATACTGATCAATTATTCGTTCAATAACTCTTTCAATTTGGATATTTGTTACATTGGTATTATTCCATAGATAATTAAATCCTAGACTGTTTAACATAGACATTACTTGATATGACCACGAACTTTTAATTGGTATGTTACCATTTACATCTGTATCATTATTAAAAACTTTACTCATTAAACTATCAGGATTTTTCATCACTTTAAACCAATATTTTATTATTCTAATCCGTGTCATGACAGCAAACGGCAATCTACCTAATTCGCCATATACGGCATTATTAGAAGTTTGACTTCTTACTCCTAATATTTGTTTTAGAAATTTAACATGAACGCGTTCAATATCAGGAGCATTATGAAATCCCCATATTTCGGAACCATAGTTTAATATAGGAGCAACCATTGTATCAAACAATTTTATTTTTTCCGATATTTCAAGAGGGACAATATTAAACAAAGAATTTAGTGAAAATAGCGCTTTCATTGCTTGTTGTGCTAACGTTTTTTGTGCTTGATAAAACGAACCATTAGCGGATAATGTGACTCCTAAATATGTAAATTTATTAACATTATTTATCTTATTACCGTCATAAAATATATCAACATTTTCAATTCTTGTACCAGTTTTAAAAATCATGGCAACGGTTTTATCAGTGTTAACTATTATTCCACATTTTTTACAATAACTACATAATTGGTCAAGTAAAGATTGCAGTCCTTCCTTTGAATAAGAAAACTAATGGTCCTCATAAATAACGCATTTTGTGTTACCGCTTTAATTTTATAGCAGTTGTTCACCAATTAAGTAATGAGAAATAATTACTAAATTGAAAGGTGCATTCTTTGTCTAACTTAATGAATAAACCGCGTTTTTTATCTATAGCAATAATTGTTGGTAAACACGATTGCTAAGCTTACCATGATCATTAAAACTTTAGGTTTGTTTAATTGAAGTTTTACGTCATATTAATTTAGCACATGTTAGGCCATATATGACGGTCGCTGTTTGTGGTAGAAGCAGACCACCGCCATCTTTCCCGAGTAAAACCAGTTCTGTATACCTCCCGCCATCCGTAAGAATCGATACTTTATTTACTGTGCCAGCTTCGGTAATGATTCAACAACCCAATTAAGACACAAGTTGATAATAATAATTTTATAACGATTGTTTGAAATTGATTTATTTAATTATTACATGTCTTTTGGTGAAAGATTAGGATTTCGTGTAGAAATAAAATTCCCATAAGCAGAATTGTTAACTAACGTTTAAAGAATAGGAAAACCATCTCGCCATTTCCCAAACGCACACACGTGCTATTTGTTTATTTTTCTAGTTAGCAATTGGTTAAAGGAAGAAACTCAGATGTTGTCCTTCAAACCCGATAGGTGAGCGGTAAAAGATAAATGTGTGATAAACACTCACCTCGAAGCTTCTTATACATTACACCGGAATAAACAACTCGTTCGTAAACGTCTTCAGAAGTACCGTCCATGTTGAGCGTTACTATTGAATGGTATTGACGTCGTTGCTATGACGTCCTACGTCCTAATCATGACGTTTCGCCTGTGCGTTTATTACTTCCGCTAGTAATTAGCCGATTCACTTCGCGGATTGACCTCAGTTTTCCAAGTTACCCTAGGAAATGTTTTGGATTTCATAATTAGATTATAGATATTTTTTGGACTTTTCTACATGTCAAGGTAATCCAAAAGATTAAGTTTCACTGTTTGAGATTTTTAATCTGCATTCTGTCCCAGCACCAACGTTTTTACAAAAAAGTAGCCCTATCATAAAAAAGTATTAAGGCTGCAAAATAAAAAATTTCGACCGATTTAAACGACGCGGGTAGGTCTATTTACAGCTAAAATATCATGTTCCGCTAAAAAATAATTAATTTAAATGCATGTATTACTCATCAGAAAGCTATTTACTACTTGTATGCGTATTTTTTAAATTTAAAAACAACAAAACAGATTATACTGTACCCATACCTCTTCACTTGCGGGTTTTCATTTTAGTTTCCGAGTAAAATGCACCTTTTTAATTTAATATTTGTTTTTAATAAAATGTATTGAAATAAATATAAAATGCACATCTTTCTTAATTCCATCTAAAATTTACTTATTATGCTTAGTAAAATATATTGATATATATATATAATCTTGGTTAATCAATCAAATATAGTATAAGTATGATGTATATTTCATTAAATGGATGAAATTAGGCATGCATATACTAAACTAATTAATTTTCCTTTGAGGGGATCGGAATTACATTTCACTCCAGAGTAAAGTGTGTGTGTGTGTATGGTTCTAAGGTTTAATAGCCCTTTATAAAACTAGTTTTTGTAGTGATAATTATATTAAAAGCGTTGTTGTTTGTGTACATCTATGTAACATATTTTAATTACTTTTCGCTGTTTACACCGACCGTCATTTTCTTATATATTAATTTTTATTATACCTTTTAAATGTCAATTAAAAGAACAAACACTATATATTAAGGCAATCATATATCTCATTGCGTGCCTTTTCAGACATCCGTCTCCTTGTCTGTCTTTGTGTGTGCGTGCGCGCGTCCTTTCCCGTCTTTCCGTTCCTTTCCTGTCTTTGTGTTGTTTAGTAAGACCGGCAATGGCGGCCTCCATGAAAGGTGTTCTTGATGAAAATGTTCGAGAAAAAGTTGCATCTTCTAAAATTCTGGTGGTTGGTGCAGGTGGAATTGGCTGCGAGCTGTTGAAGAATTTAGTTCTTACCGGATTTGTGAACATAGAGACGGTATATTTTCAATTATTACACGGAAATAATTATTATGTGTAGTTCTCTAAAAAATAATTTTTTCCTGACAAAAGAAAATACGTATTTTTTTCACAATTGTATTTCTTTTCTCGTTGTTTCTAAAACACCATGTCATGATGATAGATGGTGGCCTAATATGAAATAGTTTAGACCTATTAGTCAATCTACTATCATAGTGTCACTGTGTGAACTATTTTGGAACAGGAATTTCCCCAAGTTGTTTTAAGGATTGGCAGACCAGTCATTTTAAACCATCAGCTTCCTTTATAACAGTCCCTAAGTCGGGACTCTCCTACCTAAAAAAACCAATGTCTCTCTCTCTCTCTCTCTAGACTAGGTCCACTAGTCTAGAGAGAGAGAGACATTGATTTTTTTTTACAAACATTTAATATGAACATGAGTCATGACAGGGAGTACGTTATAGGGAGGAGAAACGGGTTCATAAACGCTCTAGTTTATCGATTTATGTTGTCGCGCTAGAACGCCGCCATTTACTATTTTATCGATACAGGTAAATCGATCGTAAGCGCGTTACATTTGAAAAGTTAAAATTTCAGCCAACATCTCAAATTAGGCAGTTTTTACAGCCCCTTTTTAAGGCTTTCTGTTATAATCAACATCACGAAATTACATTCTTGACAAAGATAAATATGTCTACTATTCACTTTTTGTTATTATTAATGCCTAATATAACCCATACTTCGTATCTCGTTTGCAATAGCTCCACACCATTTTTAATTCTATAAAATTATCTCAAAAGGCACATTTTCATCACCTCTTTTTAGGCTTTGTCTTATAATCGCCACCATGAAATTACCTTCTTGACAAAGATAAATATGTTTACTATTCACTTTTTGTTATTATTAATGCCTAAATAACCAGTAGTCTCGTATCTCGTTTGCAATAGCTATACACTGTCACCATTTTTTATTTGGCGCAGAGTGGCGCCATCTTTGTTACACGGAACCGTCTGGTAAAATGTGCTTTTAAACATGCAAACAAATACACGCTCTGTATCAGAGGACACAATGTAAATAAATAATACTTATGTTTACATTTAGCACCTTTATTGAGTTGGTAAGTGTAATAATTTATAAGAATTTGCTGTTTTCACATACTCGCGAAACAACCGGAAGTAGTCATTTTCACGGAGTAGTGAAACACATGCGCGACAACATAAATCGGCAAAACGAGCCCGTTTCTCCTCCCTATAACGTACTCCCTGGTCATGATGAATATTTTTTAAAAAATAAAACAATGATTTAGAATCAAAATAATTTTTAAAATTGGACCAAAAAGAACAAAGTTATTTTAATTTCAAAATCAGTAAGTAGTGTCTGAACATGCTGTCAGAATGTGCCATACAGATGTAGTAATAGTATCGACGTAGTGTACACCGCTTATCGAAGATGTGATTTCTAGTGCAGCGGCTATGAAATACTATCAAACATTTATGAATATATGCCATGAACATGTATTGAACATGTATCATTAGCGCTAAACTGCACAGTGAGTAAGTTACAGGTAAGTCAGATATATTACTGGATCGTGAATCAAGCATTATTGTGATATAGTGCCATTTTATGCCTATTCTCTACTTTTCATAACTTTCACATCCGGTCAACTTCCAGTAGGTTGAGATAGTCAGTAGGTGAAAATAAAGGGGTTTACCTGGACTTTATCCTCAATCTCTATATGAAAAATGTAAATAGTAGACAATGATTTAAATTAAATGTATCCATATTGATGTTTTAAAATCGGACAGCACCAAAAGAAGATACAAAGATGTACACAAACATTAAAGCTTTTAGTATAATTATCACTACAAACTAGTTTTATTAGCTCGACTATTCGAAGAATAAGGGAGCTTATGTAATCACACAGGCGTCGTTGTCCCACATCAAGGTTTGCGTGTAAGCTGTGTTTATAAGTCTATATCTCTTACATTTCTTATCCTAGCACAACCAAATTTGGCCATGGGCTTCCTTAAAGCATTATCTTAAGGGCTGCTTAAGCAATTTTGGTTCCTGTGACCCATGGGCTCCCATGGAACCCAAATTATGATAGCCCATGATATGTGTCCAATTTCACATCAAATTATGTGTGTAAGCCGTGTTTACAAGTCTAGATATCTCTTACATTTCTTACCCTAGCACAACCAAATTTTCCCATAAGCTTCCTTATAGAATTATCTTAACGGCTGCTTAAGAAATTTTGGTTCCTGTAACCCATTGGCTCCAATGGAACCTAAATTCTGATAGCCCTTAAAATGTGTCTATTTCACCATGTTCACATCAATACATATATATTGCCCCACTCCCCCACCACACCCCAACTCGAAACTCAGATTTTCTTTTGATTTTTTTTTTTACATATTTCTGTGTTGTTTTAGTCATTTCTTACACATAGCTTCTTACACATATATGTTCCACCCCCCACCCCCACCATCCCGCCTCTCCCCCATTCCTTTCCCCCCATCACTCGAAACTCAATATATACTCTTTTTTTAGCTCTACTGATCAGAGATCAGCAGAGCTTATGCCGTGGTCCGTCGTCCGTCCGTCTGTCTGTAAACTTTTTTTTGTAGCGACTACTCCTCTGAAACTACTAAATGGATTTTCATGAAACTTTACAGAAATGTTGCCCATGAGGTCTAGTTGATCCTAGCAAAAATTCATGTAGATGTGAAATCCAAGATGGCCGCCAAATCTAAAAATAGGTTGTTAAAAAACAAGTTTGTAGCGACTACTTCTTGAAAACTCTAAGGGATATTGCTATGGGACTTTTTCTAAAATGATCAGCATGACATGATGTTGGTCCTTGTCGAAAATCGTTTTGATTCGACGTTAAACATGGCTGCCAGCGGCCATCTTTGTTTACATAGAGTTATATAATGAAAACTTGTAGCGACTACTCCTCTGAAACTACTTGACGGATTTTCATGAAACTTCAAAGGAATGTTGCTCTTGGTGTCTAATTGATCCTAGCAAAATTTCAGGTCGGCCGGGAATTCAAGATGGCCACCACGGCTAAAAATAGATTTTTAAAAAATAAGTTTGTAGCGACTACTTCTTGAAAACTATAAGAGATATTGATATGGGACTTTTTCTAAAATGATCAGCGTGACATGATGTTGGTCCTTGTCGAAAATCGTTTTGATTCGACGTTAAACATGGCTGCCAGCGGCCATCTTTGTTTACATAGAGTTATATAATGAAAACTTGTAGCGACTACTCCTCTAAAACTACTTGACGGATTTTCATGAAACTTCACAGGAATGTTGCTCTTGATGTCTAATTGATCCTAGCAAAATTTCAGGTCGGCCGGAAATTCAAGATGGCCACCACGGTTAAAAATAGATTTTTAGCTCTACTGATCAGAGATCAGCAGAGCTTATGCCGTGGTGCGGCGTCCGTCGTCCGTCTGTCCGTTAACTTTTATTTGTAGCGACTACTCCTCTGAAACTACTGGATGGATATTCATAAAACTTACAGAAATGTTGCCCATGAAGTCTAGTTGATCCTAGCAAAAATTCATGTTGATGTGAAATCCAAGATGGCCGCCAAAGCTAAAAATAGATTTTTTAAATTCAAGTTTGTAGCGACTACTTCTTGAAAACTATAAGTGATATTGATATGGGACTTTTTCTAAAATGATCAGCATGACATGATGTTGGTCCTTGTCGAAAATCGTTTTGATTTGACGTTAAACATGGCTGCCAGCGGCCATCTTTGTTTACATAGAGTTATATAATGAAAACTTGTAGCGACTACTCCTCTGAAACTACTTGACGGATTTTCATGAAACTTCACAGGAATGTTGCTCTTGATGTCTAAATGATCCTAGCAAAATTTCAGGTCGGCCGGAAATTCAAGATGGCCGCCACGGCTAAAAATAAATTTTCAAAATACAAGTTTGTAGCGACTACTTCTTGAAAACTATAAGTGATATTGATATGGGACTTTTTCTAAAATGATCAGCATGACATGATGTTGTTCCTTATCAAAAATCGTTTTGAGTCGACGTTAAACGTGGCTGCAGCGGCCATCTTTGTTTACATAGAGTTATATAGTAAAAACTTGTAGCGACTACTCCTCTGAAACTACTTGGCGGATTTTCATGAAACTTAACAGGAATGTTGCTCTTAATGTCTTATTGATCCTAGCAAAATTTCAGGTCGGCCAGAAATTCAAGATGGCTGCCACAGTTAAAAATAGATTTTTAAAAAATAAGTTTGTAGCGACTACTTCTTGAAAACTATAAGTGATATTGATATGGGACTTTTTCTAAAATGATCAGCATGACATGATGGTTATCCGAGTCGAACATTATTTTGATTCGACATTAAACATGGCTGCCAGTGGCCATCTTTGTTTACATAGAGTTATATAATGAAAACTTGTAGCGACTACTCCTCTGAAAGTACTTGACGGATTTTCATGAAACTTCACAGAAATGTTGCTCTTGATGTCTAATTGATCCTAGCAAAATTTCAGGTCGGCCGGAAATTCAAGATGGCCGCCACGGCTAAAAATAGATTTTCAAAAATCAAGTTTGTAGTCACTACTTCCTGAAATCAAAATCAATCAGTAGAGCTTCAAGGTCATTGACCTCTTGTTTTGTATACATATTTCTGTGTTGTTTTTGTCAATTCTGACACTCGAAACCAAATATATACTCTTTTTTTTTTTACATATTTTGTGTTGTTTTACATGTTGCCCTTTCCACCCCCCGTCCCCTCAGTGTTTCGTCCCCACTCCACTCGAAACTGGATTTTTTTTATTGATTTTTTTTTACATATTTCTGTGTTGTTTCGGTCAGTTCTTATACATAGCTATGTTTTAAAATGACAGCAATTTTGGATTAAACAGATAAAAATAATAACATTTCACACATAATTTTATATCGGCCCGAGTTTCTATACAAGCCCCGTCCCCCAACCCCACCCCCAACCCCACCCCACCCCACATTGTTTTAGCCTTGTTTTCTGATGGTATATACTAGCTATATAATTTATTATTCTCTGAAAAATCGAATAGTCGAGCTGCGCTGTTCTCCGACAGCTCTTGTAAAGGGCTAAAGTCAACTGAGCACCAACGATAAACACCGAGTTTACCCTTACAGAATGTGGAGGTCTTTTATTTTATTGATCACTGATTGGTCAAATTATTTTGATGATGTCATATGAAAGTTATGAATTCATAACTTTCACATCCTGTCATAAGTTACATGTTTCCGAGAAATTGAGATATTCAGTAGGTGAAAAAACAGGGGTTTGCTCAGACTTTATCCTCAGTCTCTATATGAAAAATCAAACTATTAGGCCATAATTTAGATTAAATATATCCATATTGGTGTTTTAAAATCAGACACCATCAAAAGAAGATACATAGCTGTACACAAAAAATAAAGCTTTTAATAGAATTATCACTATAAATTAGTTTTATAAAGGGCTAAAGTCAGTTGAGCATCAATGATAAACACCGAGTTTACCCCTATCAAAATGTGGAGGTATTTTATTGATCACTGATTGGTCATATTATTTCGATGATGTCATGTGAAAGTTATGAATAGGTGTCCAAAGTTGACCTATTTAGATTCATTTGCATAGAGAAAAGCCAATCATTGTTTCTTTAAGACGACGTCATTATTTTTCCTGTATTCTGATTGGTATAAACCAGCCACAGTCACGAGTTGAGCATACCGACCTTCAACTTGCGCAGATATCTCAAGGTGTGATTTACGTTTATTGACTGAGAATGGTCATTTATTATGGTGTAAGCTTAGATCGATAAAAAATACTTTATCAATAATTAAAGTTTATAAATTTGATGTCATTTTAGAGTTTAATCCTCCTCCTATGAGGAAAACTTATTAATTTGAGCAAAATGGCCATTTGAATGCTCAAACCTTTTCTGAAAGACAATGAATTTACAACGGTGACACACATACTTGGCGATTTTCGGAAGTCTATGTCCCTCGCTACCTAGTCGCACAGAAGGTCAGCTTACATTAGTGTGATCCATACTGGAATGTAGCTCCACAGTCTGGAATTCTATCCAACCTGAAGCTACCGTTGCTTCAAGATAGAAGGAAGATGAACCGACTTGTCTTCTTCTACAAGTTGATCGAGCGGCTGGTGCCAGCTTTCAAATACCACTATCTTATACCTGAAATACCTAAATGCCGTAAGACTCAAGATATAGTTGAAAACTTGGTCAAGTTGGATAACAAGACACAAACTGACCTGTTATAAATGGACTTCTCCTAAATTTTGAAAACACAACTTGCGTCTCGTGACATGATTCCTTATAGTCGAACCCACAATGAAATTGTTGTTATTCTTTCAGATTGACCTTGACACTATAGATGTTAGTAATCTCAATAGACAGTTCCTGTTCAGGAAGGAGCATGTGGGCAAGTCCAAGGCACAGGTATATTCTACATGTACTTTATCTTTAGGTTAGCAAGCTGCTGCCACATTAAATATTCACCTTATTTTCCTGTTGATTGTAGAAAAGGCAAAGAATAAAACTACAAGACAGATAAGTCTCACAAAGTGAGTTTTCAATGCCTTTTGCATGTTCAGGTTTTCTGTTTAATTGACCTTTTTGACGATTTCTTGGTATTTTCTACCGATCAACTGATCTATCATGGCTCCAGTTGATCGATTAATAAGTTACAAGTAAATTACAAGATGGTATAATTCTATCTTAACTTCTTTATGACAAAGATATATACACTTCTCAGTCAGTGATTGTTTGTACCCTTTTATGAATGGTACTAGTACCAATTCAATTTGGAAAATTCGCGTCATCTTGATCTAACAAAAACAATATTGTGTGCTTAAATACTTTTAAAACACATTACCATGTGTACATTCTCTTGTAGTATGTCATAACCCTCACCTAAAAGAATATATTTCCCCCTTCTTCTGTTTAAAATTTAATTATTTTTTTTTGATTTGGGAAAAAAACAAACTTTTTGCCATTGGGAATGGTACTGTTTTTCGGTACCACTTGTATAAGGAAAATAACACTGATGCACCAGTCTATCAAATTGCATATTTACAAGTACTCATGATGAGCCAGTAAGAACATGTACTTGAGATCACTCCCATGCCAAATCATAGGAACCAATCAGACTGCAGAGTGCAACAATTGGTACACTATTTAATACAAATTTGTGGTGCAACTAACACTAGGGCATCATCTTCCATTTGTCTACTGACCTGAAGGTTCAGGGTTATATGTATGGTAAAATATATGCTACACAACTACTATGGAATAAATACAGAATCTTACAAGAGTGACTGTTTAATATTGAATTTATTAAACGAGTAA
Source organism: Cyrtodaria siliqua (assembly GCA_037043455.1). Taxonomy (NCBI): domain Eukaryota; kingdom Metazoa; phylum Mollusca; class Bivalvia; order Adapedonta; family Hiatellidae; genus Cyrtodaria; species Cyrtodaria siliqua. The sequence continues at coordinate 96,148 of JAWPHD010000929.1, forward strand.
TATTGAATTTATTAAACGAGTAATAGTGAATTTATTAAACAAGTTCGATAAAATCAATATTAAATAGACACAAATGTGAGATTCTGTTTATCACATACATGTAACTTCCTATAACATTGTCGGTTGATGATGTTGTATGTTTGTATGATAACATCGTATGTTCACTTGGTCTTCTCTGTAAGCCACAAACAATGGACCTGTGTCGTCGATTTGTGTAATCCGGTATTTTAACCAGTTATGAAATTAGACGAGGCAATTACGATGCACACTGAGCTGAAAGGGAAGGACAAACGATGATTGGGCCTTCATTTGCATGTTTATTTCACTAGTGTAATATGATAAATACATCATGGCTTTATTACACTCCCACACTGCAAGTTAAACGATAAATCAGGTTTCTACGTTTCTGTATGTGAGTATTCTGGCATGTAAACACTTATACACTATTATAGTTTGTAAGATAAAAAAACATTTAAGACATACCGTAATTATTACAATGATACTAAATGACATACATTACAGGTTGCCAAGGAGAGTGCATTGAGGTTTAACCCAGATGCCAAGATTACGGCATATCATGACAGCGTGATGAGGTAATCTATTATACCTCATTCATTGTATGCAACTTTTGATATATGATATAAACAGTTGCTCTGAAAGGTACTGAATACAGAAAAAAATGTCTACACAGTAAACTGTTCTTACAGTTTCTTATATAAGCCCTTTCATTATGTACAGGGGCGTCCGTGGCCGAGTGGTTAGAGTCTCTGACTTGCAATCACTTGCCCCTCACCGCTGTAGGTTCGATCCCTCAGGGGCCTAGGAATCTTTATGTGAGGAAGCTATCCAGCTGGCTTGCGGAACGTCGGTGGTTCTACCCAGGTGCCCGCCCGTGCACGAAAATTGCCCGGAGGGGCACCTGGGGTCTTCCTCCACCAGTGGAAGCTGGAAAGTCGCCATATGACCTTAGCTGTTGGTGCGACTATAAAATCCAATTCAATTCAATTCATTATGTACATTATGTATACTGATTATACAAATTATTTAAAATAAATCAAAGTATCAGATATATTTATAAAAACTTTAATGTTTGATTGTCTTCTCATGTATTTTTTTAAGATTCACCAATTGATTGCTATTATGAAATGAAAATAAAAATAAATTTATAAGCATAAAATGTAATTTTAATTATTTAAAGATGTTGGCTTCCTGTAAGTGGGCCTGGCTATGACGTTAACTAATTAAATTTACATGTATATGTTTATTAAAGATTGTTTTTCTATTCATTTAATAAAATAATCATTCGCAGGTATACAAACATCAGTATTAAAGTCAATAATTATACTCCATTGATTTGGGCCTCAAACAGCTTATTAAATGCAGAGTTTTATTGACCCTTATCAGGAAGTGTTACATAACACACTAATCTCATACTAACTACATGCTGGTTTGAAGGGGGACAATTTCTGCACATAAAGATTAGGCCTTTAACCATTTTGCTGCCATGACAACTCCGGGTTGACATTCAGGCAAAGTGCCATAGGCCACTCCAGTTGCCAGCATTATCTTTATAGGATTTTATTAGTTCACAAACTAAAATATATTGTATCACCACTTGTGGGTTTGGGTATATTTTGGAAGACATCAGTGTTTACATAAACACACATTTTGGTATATTTATGGCATAGAAAATGGTGGGTGCCATTGGCATTGGAAAGCAAACTGTCAAAATAATTTTGGTGCTTGGAACAATGTTTCAGTTTATTCAGCACAGAAAGGATTGATGAAATTTTCAAAATACCTAGCTTATCATATCATAAATTAATTGCATACATTGACAGGGCTCCGGAAATGTGGTTGCCCGACGCCCCGGGCAAGTGGGTTTTGGGTGCGGGCAGGTGACCTTCGTAAATCTTGTTGTCCGTCACTTGCCCGATGGACGTTTCATTATTAGATAAAAATCAAGGGAAAATTTGCTGGACTGTGAAGTTTGCCGATAATTGCGTAGTAATTAACCACCCGTCGCTTACGCCGCGAGCAATTACTGATAAGTTTTATAAAACTGACCTGTTAAAACTGACCCGTGTTGTTCGTTATTGTTTAATCCCTCCCACTTGACAGTTTATCAAAATTTGATTGGTCGAGGAACGCTTGGGGTGCCAATCTTCAGTTGAAGACGGGCGGTCTTTAGAATGCGTATACCGTGTGAACAGGAGTACTAAACTGATATTCAATTTGAATATCAGTTTAGTACTCCTGTGAACAATGTATTGAAGGCTGTGTGTCAGAATGCTACAACCTTCCTATTGTTTATTATTTCAGCCCGGATTATGGATCCGATTTCTTTGAGAAGTTTGATGTTGTCATGAATGCCCTGGACAACAGAGGTAAAACTACAAGTACAATGGGTTATCAATAAGTAATAATGTGTGTGTGTGTAGTTCTAAGGATTATAGTCCCTCCGCCAACATACTCAATGATCCTCACTGTTCCTGTCATATCTTGTGAAAAAGGATTAAAAAAAATCAAAATTTGAGATGTTTTGTTTTCCATACTCATTGTCTGTTGTGATTTCTTTAGCAAATGGACAAGTTCCACAATGTGCAATATAATTTTAATATATCAGAGTTATTGCCCTTGATTATTGAAAAAAAAAGGGCAAGTTTTAGCTTTTGAAGGTCAGAACTTTAGTTATTGGGTTCCGATTTCACCCAATTCTTGAAGGTTTGTTTCAGTTAGATTTGGGACAATTTCAACAATGAGCAAAATCGATATGTGTGGGTTTCAGAGTTAATTACTGCCCTGATTTAATGAAGAAAAGCAGAATTTCAGCGATAAACAATAACATAAGTTCCAGATGTTTACCAAATTCAATTTCAAATTGATGGTTTGTTTCAAAAAGATCTCGGATTAGATCTACTGTGATAAAATGTCAAATATATATAATTATGTAACACCATCCTTCCCCTTGTTTATTGAAAAAAAATCTCAATTATTTTTAGCTTTTGGACACAATACCATTTATTTAGTAAAGAGTTTCCGATTTTCACCAAATCAGATTTGAGTATTTGTTTCAATAAGATCAACAAGTTTGGCAAAGAGCAAAATCAGTAGATGTGTTTACAGAGTTATTGCAATGATTTAACGATTATGCTGCACAGATCAATGCTCTAATCCTGTTTTATTGATTTCATATCTTAGGTGGAGGACCCAGACCCCGCTGTCCTAGATCCGCTACTGATGTTTTTTTGTTTCAGCTGCAAGAAACCATGTGAACCGTATGTGTCTGGCTGCTGATCGCCCCCTCATTGAGAGTGGAACTGCAGGATATCTCGGTCAAGTCACAGTTATTAAAAAGGTATCTTTTATTAAGTTGAGGTTAAATTGTGCTTATGTTTATTGCATTATTGTTTGATCTTGTCAACTCAACCTGTTAGAAATGGAATAACCCTCACAGTTTTAAATATAATTCACTAGAGCCTTAATTCATCATATTGTAAATCTATTTTAATGATATTTACAACAATAACTAGCAAAGTGGTTGCATTTTACAGACCAAATTCTTTCATTAACAATAATTAAATTGTTCCGGATTGCTTCCAGCCCATTTATGAGTTATTCAACATGTGCCAGAAGTACCTGACTCAAATGTAATTGTCCAGTTCGGTAGCCAAGTAAATTCATTAAGTTCTCTGTTTAGAGCGGTGTAAATTCTCGTCTTTGGGTATTATATTGTTTTTGTCTGACCTTAAAAGTGTTAAAGGGAAGAAGTAATAATATTTGTGGACTTTATTCAATTTCATTAGAGGTAATATAAGTTGCAACACCTGTCACGCCCACTAGCACCAGCTTGAGCTGTATTCTACACTGTCAAAAGCCACAAAGATAGGGCTTAATAATCCCAAAGGAACAGTAAGTAGTAACTATTGATTTGTAGTCGGGGCTACTTTTTACAGCTGCCACACAACACTAAACCAACGTTAGTGTGAATGTCAGTTGCTATTGAAATATGATAAAGTACTTTTTTAATATTTTATCAGGGTTTGACTGAGTGTTACGAGTGCATTCCAAAGCCTCCCCAGAAGACATATCCTGGCTGTACTATACGAAACACACCATCAGAACCTATACACTGTATTGTATGGGCAAAACATTTGTTCAAGTAAGTCATTGTACTATACGAAACACACCATCAGTACTATACGAAACACACCATCAGAACCTATACACTGTATTGTGTGGGCAAAACATTTGTTCAAGTAAGTCATTGTACTATATGAAACACACCATCAGAACCTATACACTGTATTGTGTGGGCGAAACATTTGTTCAAGTAAGTCATTGTACTATACGAAACACACCATCAGAACCTATACACTGTATTGTGTGGGCAAAACATTTGTTCAAGTAAGTCCTTGTACTATACGAAACACACTATCAGAACCTATACACTGTATTGTATGGGCAAAACATTTGTTCAAGTAAGTCCTTGTACTGTACGAAAGAAACCATCAGAACCTATACACTGTATTGTGTGGGTGAAACATTTGTTCAAGTAAGTCCTTGTACTGTACGAAAGACGCCATCAGAACCTATACACTGTATAATTGTGTTGGTGAAACATTTGTTCAAATAAATCCTCATACTGTACGAAAAACGCCATCAGAACCTATACACTGTAATGTGTGGGTGAAACATTTGTTCAAGTAAGTCCTTGTACTGTACGAAACACGCCGTCAGAACATATACACTGTATTGTGTGAGGGAAACATTTGTTGTTCTGATCAGAGTCTATACACTGTATTGTGTGGGTGAAACATTTGTTCAAGTAAGTCATTATTCTGTACGAAACACGCCATCAGAACCTATACACTGTTAATTTTGTGGGCGAAACATTTGTTCAAGTAAGTCATTGTACTGTACGAAACACGCCATCAGAACCTATACACTGTATTTTGTGGGGGAAACATTTGTTCAAGTAAGTCATTGTACTGTACAAAAGACGCCATCAGAACCTATACACTGTATTATGTGGGCGAAACATTTGTTCAAGTGTCATTGTTCTATATGAAACGCACCATCAGAACATATACACTGTATTGTATGGGCGAAACATTTGTTCAAGTAAGTCATTGTTCTGTACAAAACAGACCATCAGTACCTATACTCTCTGTATTGTGTGGGCGAAACATTTGTTCAAGTAAGTCATTGTTCTGTACAAAACAGACCATCAGTACCTATACTCTGTATTGTGTAGGCGAAACATTTGTTCAAGTAAGTCATTGTTCTGTACAAAACAGACCATCAGAACCTATACACTGTATTGTATGGGCGAAACATTTGTTCAAGTAAGTCATTGTTCTGTACGAAACATGCCATCAGAACCTAAACACTCCATTTTGTGGGCAAAACATTAGTTCCAGCAAGTCACTGTATTGTACGAAACACGCCATCAGTACCTATACACTGCATCGTGCGGGCGAAACATTGTTCAAGTAAGTCATTGTACTGTACGAAACACGCCATCAGAACCTATACTCTGTATTGTGTGGGCGAAACATTTGTTCAAGTAAGTCATTGTTCTGTACAAAACAGACCATCAGAACCTGTACACTGTATTGTATGGGCGAAACATTCGTTCAAGTAAGTCACAGATGCATTTTATATTGCACTTTCTGTTATTAATAGAATGAAATAATCTTCGTCTGGTACAGTTGTACCACAGTTTTACACAAGATTTTTGCAAGTCCTTGGATTTAAAGATAGTATCCAGCTTTCCTTGAAATGAGCTTGCTTTAAAAGTCATTCTATTGCAATAGCAGAGGCATTTTTTTATTAACAATTGACAATCTTGCTTTTCTCAGAAAGTCTTTATAAAGAGATTTATATACAGACCAGTGTTCTAATTTAAAAAATGGGAAAATGGCAGTTCAGTATTAACATTCAAAAAGACTGATGAATCTTTTTGATTGTCAACATTTGGTTTAAACTCACATTTCCTCTTTGCAAATCCTGCATTCCTGGCCAGGGGCATATTTGATGTTGCACTAAAGAGACACAGTGCCAATGGCAATCTTGAAGTTTTTATCAAGCACTAGAATGACCAACTTTGTTTATAAGCATTAAGCTTGACTTTTTCGATGAAAAAAAAAGAGCTATTGTCATCGTCTGCATCTGAATTAGAATTTGTATGTAAGCTTGTATCTCCGAAACCAGTTCACATAATGGATTGAAACTTCACACATGTATTGCATCATAAATCCAGGATCTATAACTCATGCTTTTTCTTCACCAAAATTATTGACCCTTTTATACTTACAATATTTGGTTAAGGTTTGTATGCAAGCTTGTATCTCCGAAAATTCTTCACATAATAGATTGAAACTTCACAGATATATTTCGGCATCATAAGCTAACATCATACAGCCAGGTTCTATAACTCATGCTTTTATTTTAACAACATTATGGCCCCTTTTATATTTACACAATTTAGTTAACCAGTGCAATAATTTTGTTCTGTAATTAGGCAGAAATATGCCCTTCAATATAGTTTCCCAATAAATAAACAATGCCTTGAAAGTTGAGGTTCCTCTTGTTTAGTCAAGTATCATTTTGTCTAAAATTTGTTTGCTTAAATTTAACCGACTACAAGGTATTAAAGGGATAATGTCCATAACTTTTAGCCTATAAATCACAAAATAATTACATTGACAAACATAACACACCAACCATTATTTAATATTTACTAAATAAAACCAAGATTGTTGGACGGAATTCAATAGCGGTACAAAAAAAGAAGTACCGCTTCGTTGGGTTGAACTCGTAACCCACACTTAAACTTACACTTGTCGGTAATAACAGTCAAACGCCGCAATAGTCGAGCTCGCTATCGACTGAGCTAACCGGGCCAGATATATTATGCAAGCTAATGCGCTAATGGATGTCGTGATCAGCAGAAAATGTAAATAATGTGGGTCCCACATTATTTACAAATAATAAATAAAACTTTTTTTCAAACTCAAACTGGGTCTATGCTAATGTTTTCATATACATTTCACTGAATAAAAATCAGACAGTTATTTGGCTATGCTCAATATCTGCTTATTTACGAACAGTGTCCCTTTAATAAATTGAATTTTTTAAATTTTCTTTGTTATTCTACCATAGGTTTAAATATGTTATTGGTGCAATATAATTAACAATTAGTAATATTCAAAACATTATGCTTTGAAATATACAAATAACTTTACAAACAATTCGCAAATATTTGAGATATATGTAGAAAAACTAACAAGATGCCACAATTTTCTATAAAATGTGTCCCTTTAAATGACGCCTTCCCTTCCTACACTCTAAGCTGGTTTGTCTTATATACTCAGTATGAATTTATTCCATTCCAGTCAGTTGTTCGGTGAAGAAGATCCAGACCAAGATGTATCGCCGGACACTGCTGACCCAGAACTTACAGGTACAATATTTAAGCATATTTGTAATGTGTATTGGAGACTTCCAGTTGGTTGTTACATGCAACCAGACCTTGAAATATTCCCCATTTTGGCACTTCGGGAGATTAGGGTGGTTGCCCAAACATGTTTTCCACAGATTCCCTTGTTTTCTCCCATATCACCATGGTTTTAGTTGCAGCATTTGGTTAAAAGTCACACTGTCCTTTGCTGAAAATCCTGAATCCCTGAATATTTTGCAAAATAATGCTAACGAGTAGACATACACTCTTGTAAAAATCTGACACTCTTTCATTACTAGGCAAACATTTATGACTTTGGAATCAGCAGCACCATTGAGAGTGACTATAAAATGTGTTGTTTTTTCTGTTTGATACAGCTATAGAACCGTTTTATTACCGAGCACAAATTAGTTTGAAACGATAGCAAAACGAACTCAAAACGCGGCACAAAACAAATGCGTTTAACTGGGTTTCTGCGATCAACCAATGCAAATTGAAGAAAAACGTTTCCAACGTTTTTTTCGACTGAAAACGGGTTTGTCTCATTTCGAGTTTTTGCGTTTGTAAGTTTAGCCAATCAGGTTGCTGATACTTAGTTTGGCCAATCAGAACGCGAAACTCCTAAACTGTAAACGGTGACTGAGCAAACGGTAAAAAACGGGTTTCTGCGTTTTTCCGTTTGACCAATGAGAATGCAGATCATTTAACCACTAAAACATTCCTTTGCGCTAAATAAATCTATATAATTATTTCGTAGCAGACGAATACAATTTATATTAATGGCGATACTTTGTTAAGCTATACATGGTGTTGTATAAAGAATGAGTTACATAGCTATATGATACATGATGTGTATCTTTATTTGCGTTATGGGATTAACACTAAGTGGATTAAATAAACAGCCACCGCGCATGAAATGAATGACACGCTTACTGCGTGTGTGTGTATTATGTGTTGTGTAATCGTAATAACTGACACGCTGAACGGCGGAGTTGACTATACGCGTTAAATATAAGGTGTTAAACAATTACACATGATTATATTGATCACGATTCGGTTCTTAGAATACATTTAGTGCAAATCAAACGTAATGTTTAAAGAGTCAACATACTTTATATCTGGGACGTCATAGAGAGCCCTATTTATATATACGTCTTTTATTGTGCTTACACATCATGGGTATAGCGATACAAACTAATTATAACAAATTAACTTTAAACGTATGATAAATACAAATACACAAAACAATTTAACGAATCGACATATTATGAAAATGTCATTCGGCGGATCCAACATGCAACTGTGCAAAATACACGCATCTTTCAAAGCGTCAAATACTGTTTATTTTTTACTAATTGCATGTAATAAAGTATTATGTTATAAAGTGTTATTACATTTATAACAACAACGTTTTGTAGTTTCACATTCATAATGCTGCTTTTTAATAATTTGCAAACTTCAAAAATGGGATTTTGAATTCAGATAACTATTTGATAAATATATTCCGCCTCATGCGGAGAATTCCAAATAAACACATACAAAATAATCACACGAACAAAGAGGAAATAGCATGCAAACATATAGCTACTAAAGGATATTAACATGTATCTAAGAGAAGCCTAAACATATATGTATGTATAAACGTATATGTATTTTTTTTAATTAAAACCAACAAATAAAAAAAAAAAGTATAAGAAACAACAATATTATAATTTATCAATAACTTCAAATGTTATGATTAATTTAATGAAGGTCTGCGCTCTATTGAATGATAACCTGAGCAAATGAACGATAAACTAAGACCACAGTGACACTTTTCTCTAGAAATAATCAAGGATCGTTGTCAGTCTTTCATGTTTTCATTCCGATGATCACTGATTTGACGCACCAAGTGTATATGTATAATGGAAAGTGTACTAATTAATTGCTATACAACAAACCAATTAGCCGAAATGCCAACTGTCGGCACGAGCACATATTTAGTATGTATTCGTTATTTACATAAAATGTATTATGGTGAACACTGTGAACTAATTTTTACGGCTTTTTTTATATTATGAACGGAATTATTTATCTCTAATTAGACCACACTTTTCATTAAAGTTATGACAGAAAACAAGCATGTCACATGTATGTTACTTTAATAAATATATCAACTTGATTAGTGTCAAACATATACAATTATTGTTATCGACCAGTCATGTAGACGCAAACATTCAACCAGGCTGTTTAACAAACGTGTAGTAAGGGGTGAATACTTATCAAAATGGAATGAAAAATAAAGAATATTAGACCATGTGAAAGTTCTTTTGAAACGAAACGGATAAGTAGCCTTCCCCGACCCACCACGCCACGTCGTACCCCACCTCCTCCCCCCTTTCCACACAAACCACACTTCCACTCCACCCCATCCAACACACACGCACACACACACATATATATAAGCGCTGTCCGTCTATCTGTATTTGAAACGTTTATTTATATGTATAGCGCATTCAATGAAATCGCATCGAAATAGAGTCAGGTAATTAAACTGTGCTTGCAACTAATAATGCCTAATTATAGTCATTCTCCATAAGACAGCTACCTCGGTAGCTCAGTGTAAGGCATTGTGCTTGGAACTATAAATGTTCATATATAATGAAAGTTGGTGTTAACTATACGTACTTGCCACTTTTTCATAGCATCGTCCGTCGAATAGGGACGTTCACGGACCTATCTATAGTGTTCCCGAGCACGTTAATTGACCATAGGCATATCTTCATTATTCCGAATAAATCAAGTTATCGGATTTGTATGCATCTCAAACCCTTCTTCTGGGACGGCTGTAAATAAAATTGCATGTGTTGACAAACCATTAAACACCATTTAAATATTTCCGTATTTTGTTATAGCGCCGCTTACTGATGTGAAATGGGTACACTTAAATTGTGTAGAACAATCGCTTATCCATACACTCTAATATCGATTTCCACTTGGTTAAAGGGAGTACATCAGGATTAGTAGTTCTTTTAAAATTGTTCAAATATATTATTTCGCTATTAAAATAAGACAAATGAACTAAATGAGCCATAAACAACCAAAGTAAATTACACCGAACACATACAATAAAAGACATAAATATGATATTGACTAACTAAGGTTACGTGACAGGTATAGCTATTTTAATCTTGGCGGTAAAAAAAATCGCAACATCTTTCAAAGCGATCGTCATGTGTCAGTATCGCCGCGGTGATCACGTGTGACGGCTATTTGTAATCTGGTGATTACTCCATGGCCTAATAAGCCTTGCTGTAATTTATAATTAGTAATTATTGCGCTGTAGTATAGGAAGCCTAATGATCTATCTGTATCTTAGAGCCATTTCACAATATAATTTAGTAATTTCATAGCTTTGTATTTTATTAATGCACGTGTTGCTTCCAAAGCCTGATGTACTTCCTTTAAGTTGCGGAAGGACGATATAATTCGTGCATTTAAAAAAACATGCAAGTTTTGTTCTATTATCTTAACACTTCATCAGGTATACGTATGCTAAATTGTAGAAAGGGATATAGTCTTAGATATTTATATATGCCGCGATTGTTTAGCTGTTGAATTATAATAGGTCTGTTGTTTCGATCTCTACATGTACATAACATATATTATAGTGCTCATAATACATTTGGCTATATTTAGATCATAGTATGATATGTATGCGCGATAAACTAGTTTCCCACGCATCATATATCCGTATCATATATCCGTCTTGTGCAGTACGTGGCTCGCCGCGGCGGTACGGAATTGCAATAAACAGGAAATGTGTCATAAAACTATGTTTCCCTAAATGGTGCGTGCTTTTGTCATATACCGACGTATGTACCCTAATTAGGCTGTACTTCAATAGGGCTACGCAATAGTTGATTAGTGGATGTGTGGTATATTGTTAGTTGGGGGCACGTGGAGAGCGTGTCATACTGCAAATCCAAATTTAATACGTGCCACGCCTCGAATGTTTTGGTCACCAGGTGGCGGGGACTTACGGCATATATATATACTCCCTGGTACTATTGAAATTAGATGCTGTGTCATTTTTTATGTTTTTTTTTTTTTTTGTGTTTTGTTTTTTTATCAATTATTTGAAAAATAAACATGTACTAAATATATTTTTTCAATGTCTACTTTTCCGCAATAGTAAAGTCCTTATTATCTGATGCTCGTATTAATGAACAAGTATTAGACCATGTCCATGCATTCGGAATATACTGAATTTCGCCCTAAGTATACATTACTCAACTTTTATAATCGGTAGCCCAGGTTTTTTTGAAATAAAACGAATACTATAAACTGGAAATCACCGAAACACATACCAATATTTTATTAAGTTTATCAACAATGTAATATGGAAAAAAATGATTTCAGATTACTTTGTTGATAAACTTAATAAAAGATTGGTATGTGTTTCGGTCATTTCCAGCTTTAAATATTTCTGTTATTAACAAAGAAATCTGATTATAACCAGGCTTCGACGTGCAGACATATTTATTTATCAAATCAATGCTATCAATGTATCATTGTATATAGGAACAGAACAGAGGACTGGTATCCTGAACTGTTATTTACGAGTGTCCGTGGAGCGTCCATTACTGATCATTAGTCACAGTTGGGGTTCTCAGCGTCTTATATGTTGGCCAATCACATGTTGTGAAATATAATCAGTTACTCCCTTTTATTTCAATCAGCCAGTCACAATTAAAGAACTAAATAATGCATGGTACAATCATAAATTTTAATTATGCATACTTTATTGTATTATATAATTTTATCAGTCGACATAACATTTTCAACTATGATTTACGACGAATACTGATTTAATTTATAATTAAAGAGGCACTGTATAACAGGCTGAAATTTATTTTCAATATATGTTATTTGTATTGTTAATACAATGTGCACTGGTCAAAATAACTATACGAGCAGACGAAAACTATCTGGTATTTGATACTCTCAGAAACTAATTTATTGAATAGTTTAAAACTATAAGGAGTAAAACACCTTATTAATTTAGTTTACTTCCGTTCTTGTTCTTTCTGCATATATTGTGTGCACATATTAATAATTAGCTATTAGGTCTGTGAAATAATTAGGAATAAAAAAAAGTAAACCAGATAACTATTTTACCACATTGCAATGAAGTATGATAACATTGTTTTCTTATTGGAATCGGTAAAAGTTAAATAATATAACTTCACAGGAAATCGAGTTCTTCAAAGTTAAGTTAATACGTTTTTCTTATTATAAGTAACTGTATGACTTAGTTTATATCTCTCAATAACGGCAATATCTGCAGATTTCGAAACATTATTGTTAAGGTTTAAAACACGGCAGTCTTGATCTTCTTTATTTAAATTCACGGCGACCAGTCCATTTCTTTCCTCTATAAGATCAATTAAATTCTTGCCTTTTGTGACTGTTTCTTGTCGTTCGTGTGTGTTTTAAAGTAATGAATTCTAAGTTCATACTATGTACTATAATGTATATATCGGCGTATTCATGCATTTAACCCGCTATTCACGCTTTATTTCTAATCAGTGTACTTTTTTTTGCAATCGTAACAGGGCATAATTGTATTCAAATTAAACCAGGAACATATGTTTCACAATATAGTACATAATAGCTACGTACACCGTTGTTATAAAAAAAAAATTCATACGCGCAATTTAATTTAATGAATATTTGAATCAGCTTGATTATTATTAAAGGGATAAAGACAATCTGAATATCTTTAAAACTCGCGGCATCCCGTTAGTGTTTCTTCGTTTATTACATATTTTGTTTTTGTATATTACTACATTTGACATTATTGCACCAATATTGTATTTATCCCGTAGTAGTTGAACGAAAATATATTGAAAACTCTGAGATGATATAACCTTTAATTTAAAAGTATATTCAAGCAACGTTAGAGGGACATATCGCAATCTTGTTGTTTTTTTTAACTCACGGCGTCCGGTGGATAACCTACATTGGTTCAATAAATTATATTAGTTATAAGAATAGTAATACGCAAATTGTATTGTATTGCACCAATAATATATTAAAACGTATAGTAAAGTCAGACGAAAAAGAGAATACTTCAAAAAGTACCTATTTCAATTTAACCAGGTTAAAAGTAAACATGATTCTGGTTATATAAATCGAGACACTCATTTAAAACACTTCAAAATTGCCGTGGGTACCTTTAAAACGAACACCATATTTGAATGATACACCGGATGTGCTTATTTTAATAAAATTATTCAAGATTGCTCCGCGTCCCAGTGCATTCCCTATGCATTCAATATATATATATATATATATAATTTCACACGGATCACAAACACGTTACTGGATTCTAGCGCATGACTCAGACTTCTGTAAACATATAATGGGGCTAACACAACAGATGTGGTTATATTGGGACAGTGACAGAGGGAGCTAATATGAAGAATGAATATGGTATATGTATCGGATGAACGCGGGGCAGAGGTGTTAGCTCCAAACCACAATGCATTAGCCACCGATGTCACATTGTAAATGAACATATTCAGTACTATCTCTCTCAAATTATATAGAAATCTATATATTCTGCGATGCTTTTCATATCAGCTATTCCCATCTTCCTCTGCGTCACACTTGACTCCTATTTTTTATTATTAACAATGGAATATTAATATTAATTAAATTGTATTCGTATAATACAATCTTTTAATATTTCATCTATTTAAATCTCGTATTTCTCGTAGGTTCTGTTTTTCCTTTTCCGGGTTTTCCCTTATTTCCATTATGGCTAATGCAGTTTTCATTTATTATGTAAACTGAGTATATTCCCTGAATTTACAAACTATTTTTACAGAATAGAGCATATATTTTATTTAACTTGTACCTAAGTACATCGTCATTTATGCATATATTAATACAACTTTTCATACATAAGTCTAAGTCACGTGATTCTGCAAATCGATCATTTTATATCGAAAATACAGACTAATTAAACGATGAATTTAGTAACTCGATGGTGGCATGAATATAAATGGTGGGTGAATGCATGGGGTTTGCACATAGGAATAGGAATTAGCATAATTATGCCTCAACTATTGTTTGTAATTAATATAAATTTAAATATCAAACATTAATTAAATTGTATTGGTATAATCCATTATTTTAACAGTTTCTCTATTTAAATCTCGGATCTCAAGTGGGCATCTGTTGCCCTGCATAATTATGGATAGTTACTACTTTTACCGTGTCATCCCTTGCTTGTAAATGGTTTTATCTTTATACATTTACATTATTTTTGATAACTGTTTCTTTCCTTCATCTTTAATCAGTGTTTGCGCACAATATGAACTATTTATGTGTCGACGTGCCGTAAAACAGAATTCATTCATTCATTCATTCATTAATTCATTCATTCATTCATTCATTCATTCATTCGGTTGTCCATTTTCGGGTTTTGCCCTTATTTCCATTATGGCTCTCTATCATGTATTAGGTAAACTGAGTATATTCCATTTATTTACAAACTAAATTTTACAGCACTAATTAATTTGAAATATTTATTGTTCATACTTCCAGTATGTATAATGTGAAAATATCTAATTCAATCGCAGTGCACTTGTAAACTCTACGCGAGCTATGGATTAAACAATTAATGATTGTCGACGTCGGGTGTTTTTGGCAATAAAACAGTTGTTCATATCCAAAACCCGCCTAATTAAACGATGCATCTAGTCTGGGCTATGTATGTCATTTTTGACCCAGATTTAGTAAAGCATATATTAACTCGATGGTGGGTGACATGAATATAAATGATGGGTGAATGCATGGGGTTTGCAAGTAGGAATTAACATAATTATTAAGCATCAACTTTTGTTTCTAATTAATATAAATGTTTGTTTCATTTGCTGCATCAATCAATTACTCTTAAACCAACGATCGTAGAAGAGAATTATCTAATTATACTGTCCTTTTTTCATTGGTCAAACGCAAAAAATGGTAAAAACTAAAAAACGCGTTTGCAAACTCTGCGCATGCGCACTACGCGTGTTTGGAAACGCCCGTTTCAGAGCGTTTGGAAACGGAAAAACTTTGAGCATGCGCACTTAAAGCGTTTGCAAACCCGTTTTCGGTCGTTTTCCGTTTCAAAACGACAAACGAACGACAAACTGGTTTGAAACGGTAGATTAACGGTAAAACTCGGTAATAAAACGATTCCATAGCTGTATAAAACAAAGTTGAAAAACTTATCCTTGAAAGCACCTAGGGAATGCAAATGTTTTCCTGTGAAAATACAGTCCTATTATTACATTCATATAAAATCTGACAATCCTTCCAGTGAATTTGGGCAGACATCATCAGTGTTACAAGCTTGGATTAAGGTTAATCTATTGAAACATACCCGGAACCCCAAGAAGGCAATTTAATAAACTTCTAAGGATAAACCCTATGTCTTGAAATTTGGTTCTTTAAACCAGATTTTGCATCTATGGGTGGGTGTTCAATTTCAGTATTGCCTTCATGGGGTTCCATGTATGTTTTTAAGGAGTAGCCCTTAAACAGAGACATTGTTAACTTCCCAACTTCGAAATTTTGGAGTAAAGTTTATTTTGCTGTATAATTGCTTAGGAGTTAAGCCTCTGTTTCATGTTATAGCTCAGGCCGGAGATAACGCCCTGTCTAGTGAAGCCAAGGAGGGAGTTACGGGTGGTATAGACCGCAAGTCCACACGGGCATGGGCACAGGAAATAGGGTATGATCCAGAAAAACTCTTCAACAAAGTAAGTTACGTTTGAAGGTACTTGATTGATATTGGTTTTGTATTTTGGTGTCGTACATAGGGCAAGTCAAGACTGCAGGTTTCTTTTCGAGGGTACTTTGTAATCATAAATAGTTTGCTTATAGATATTTATGTATATTCTTAAGAATGGCTTATCTGAGTTTATATATACAAATGAAGCTGCCAGAATTGGAATTTGAGTCACAATCTGTATATAATGCTGATTTTGGTCAATGGAAGATTCTTACCCATTATATCTTAATTTGATAGAGTATTTAATTCCTATTAAGGTTCATTCACGGTAGTTGAGCCATCCTTAAAAAATATTTCCTTTAACCCTACCCATCATTTAAACTGTTAAGTAGGGCAGTATCATTTCTTTAATGTTTAACTTGACTGTACGTAGAGGATCCAACATGAGTGCTCAGTTATTGAATTTATTAAACGAGTTGGCAAATATGATCTGTTTTGTCTGCTTGCTTAAAAAGTATGCTTTAACATGACGCCATTGACGTTAAGCAATACCATTAGGATATTAATTTAACGGCTTTATAACATTCCCAGAAGCCATTTTATGTGATAACAAATACATAAGATATGAAAATTGCAATAAAAGCGTCTGGATTGAGCCATTTTTTTATTGGGTTGGTAGCATTCAAGCAAACCAGATTTCTTTTAAGGCTAACCTGGTATCTGTGTTTTAGATGTTCCGAGATGACATCAAGTATTTACTGTCCATGGAAGCACTGTGGAAGAAGAGACGAGCACCATCGCCTCTAGACTGGAACACTCTGCCATCTACAGGTTAGTTATCTACACATATGTATATACGAGGGAGGGAACAATCTAGACTGGAACACTTTGTCATCTATAGGTTAGTTATCTACATGTGTATATACAAGGGAGGGAACTGTCTAGACTGGAACACTGCCTTTACAGGATATCTACATGTGTATATACGAGTGAGGGAACAATCTAGACTGGAACACTCTGCCATCTACATACATTATGTATGTTAATTATCTACACATGTATAGACGAGGGAGGGAACAATCTAAACTGGAACACTCTACCATATACAGGTTAGTTATCTGCATGTGTATATACAAGGGAGGGAACTGTCTAGACTGGAACACTCTGCCATCTACAGGTTAGTTATCTACACATGTATAGATGAGGGAGGGAACAATCTAGAATGGAACACTCTGCCATCTACAGGTTAGTTATCTACATGTGTATATACGAGAGAGGGAACAATCTGGACTGGAACACTTTGCCATATACCGGTTAGTTATCTACATATATGTATATATGAGGGAGGGAACAATCTAGACTGAAACACTCTGCCATTTACAGGTTAGTTTTCTACATGTGTATATACGAGGGAGGGAAACATCTAGACTGGAACACTTTGCCATCTACAGGTTAGTTATCTACATACGAAGGAGGGAACAATCTAGACTGGAACACTCTGCAATATACAGTTAAGTTATCTACATATGTATATATGAGGGAGGGAAACATCTAGACTGGAACACTCTGCCATATACAGGTTAGTTATCTACATATATGTATATACGAGGGAGGGAACAGTCTAGATTAGAACACTCTGGCTTATACAGGTTATCTACATTTGTTTATACGAAGGAGTGAACAATCTAAACTGGCACACTCTGCCATCTACAGGTTGGATATCTACATATGTATATATAAAGTCTCTGGCTATTCCACTTAAAACTGTGTGAAAGGTGGTAAACGCCACTCCCAACATATTCTTTTATCATAATATATTAAAAAATAAATACATCCATCCCCCTCCTACAAACAACAATAAAGAATTTAATATCAAAACAGTTTTGTATTTAATACAGACATGAAAGAGGTTTTATAATTTGCTGAAAACTTCATAAAACTTTAAAAACAACTATCGAGACAGCAAACGATAGGGTCGGTTGTTACACAATGATAACTATTGTTAATAGATTGTTGCACTATTGGATAAGGGGCATAAATAATGTTATTTGTCCATTACTAAAAAAACTTACATAATTTAAATGACTGGTTTCTCACTTCTGAAGTGTTGAAGTATTTTCTGTCATGATTAGAAACACTTGTATTCTTCACTCTCTCAGTTTATTAACAATAGTTATTAAGTAGTAACAGTCTTGCATGCATTATTGAGTTACTTATTTCTTTATATCCACAGTATCCAATGATGCTACAAGCAGCACTATCAGAGACCAGAGACTGTGGTCATTACAGGAGTGTGCAGATGTATTCTCCAGAAGTCTAGACACCCTCAAATCAGACCTGGCCAAACAAGGCGATGGCGGCATGCTTGTCTGGGACAAGGTTTGTGCTTCTGTCTTCTTATAACATCTGAGTTCTTAACCTGTGGTCCTTTTGCTCTGACAGTATTAAAGCATGTAATATTATTTGTATTTATGAACTTTCGTTCCAAGAGAAAGAAAATTAAACTTTTTTTTTTTACTTGTTATCAAGACATTCTACCACTGTGCTCTTAACTGTTTTAGGTCATGGACAAAAAAAGATCACTTGCTCTTACTGTTGAGTAATTACAAATCTATACCTATCATTATTATTTTAAACTATTGTCTTTCATTATCTTTCATTATATTGCATCACATACAACACAAATACATGAGTATCTAACCTTTCAGGATGATGACGCAGCCATGGACTTTGTGGTTTGTGCTGGTAATATCAGGTCCTATATATTTGGTATTGCTACCAAAACCAGATTCGATATCAAATGTAAGTATTTCATCTACCTGTATTGCATATACCTGTAGGGTGTCTGTATCTTGTTCTTACGCCAACAAAATGTTTCATTGTGCATTTTATGTTATATTAATTCAAAAGACATAGCCATACTGGTATGTAATTGGACCTGTAACTTACTAACGCATGACGGACACACACTATGTTTTACTGTCATCCTGCTTTAATAGCAGCTGTAACTTTGTCTTGAATACATCTTCATCTGATATATAGAAAAAACTTCTCGGTTCAATTATAGGTATTAAAATTCTACATGAGATGATAGGCATGTAGGTCTTTTCAGGAATAAGTGATGATTAAGTATTAAATGGAAATAATTTGCTGTGTTATTATAAAAAGTTCTCAACAAATGTTGTTTAACACTTTGTTGACGTTATACGACGACGACTCACGTCTGACACAGTTATTTTTGTGTTCCGAGTTAGTATTTAATATGTAGGGGTTATGAATTTTCCTGATCTTTCAGTCACAGGTATGTAATCTATAGTTTGATTACCATTGGTATCTGTAAGAGACAGTAATGTTCTCTCTGATCATCTGTATAACAATGCTTAAAGGAACAGTCGTGAAGTATTTTATATTTAGCATTAAAATTAGTAACTTGAACACTGTATTGAATGTCATTTTTAGCTCGACTATTCGAAGAATAAGAGAGCTTATGTAATCACCCCGGGGTCGGCGTTGGCGTCGGCGTTGGCGTCGGCGTCCCACATCAAGGTTTGCGTGTAAGCTATGTTTACAAGTCTATATCTCTTACATTTCTTATGCTAGCACAACCAAATTTGGCCATGGGATTCCTTATAGCATTATCTTAAGGGCTGAATAAGTCATTTTGGTTCCTGTAACCCATGGGCTCCCATGGAACCCAAATTGTGATGGCCCATAAAATGTGCATTAAAGGCAGATCTAGGTTTGCATGTAAGCATGTATATATCTATAATTTTGGTTTGGGATTTCTTATAGCATTATGCATCTTATTCATATTTCCACCCCCACCCCCAAACTCCACATCTTTTTTTTTCTGTCTTGTTTTAGTCAATCTTACACGTAGCTTCTTACACATATATATACTGTCCCCCCACACCCCGCCTCTCCCCCACTCCCCGCCCTCCACCCCGCTGAAAACTCAATTAATTTTTTTTATACATATTTCTGTGTTGTTTTCGTCAATTCTTACACATACCTTCTTACACATATATGTTGCCCCCTCCCCACCACCCCACGTCTCCCCCCACCCCCCTCCCCCCACTCAAAACTCAATATATATATTTTTTTACACATATTTCTGTGTTGTTTTCGTCTATTCTTACACATAGCTTCTTACACATATATTTTGCCCCCTCCCCACCACCCCATGCCTTTCCACCCCACGCCCCCCCCTCTGCCCCCTCTGCCCCCTCCCCAACCCCACTGGAAACTCAATTTTTTTTATGCATATTTCTGTGTTGTTTTAGTCAATTCTTACGCATAGCTTCTTACAAATATATGTTGCCCACTCCACCCAGCACCACTCCCCACTCCCCTCACTCGAAAATCATTTTTTTTGATTTTTTTATACATATTTCTGTGTTGTTTTAGTCAATTCTTACACATAACTTCTTACACATATATGTTGCCCTCTCCCCCTCACCCCATGCCTCTCCACCCCAACCCCCCACACCCGTCTCTGCCCCTCCCCCCACCCCTACCCACTCGAAACTCAATTTTTAAAATAAAAATTATACATATTTCTGTGTTGTTTTAGTCAATTCTTACACATAACTTCTTACACATATATATTGCCCTCTCCCCACCACCCCACGTCTCTCACCCCCACCCTCCCCCCACTCAAAACTCAATATATATTTTTTTTACACATATTTCTGTATTGTTTTGGTCAATTCTTACACATAGCTTCTTACACATATATGTTGCCCACTCCCCCTCACCCCATGCCTCTCCTCCCCAACCCCCCACATCCGCCTCTGCCCCTCCCCCCATCCCACTGGAAACTCAATTTTTTTTAAAAAAAAATATACATATTTCTATGTTGTTTTAGTCAATTCTTACACATAGTTTCTTACAAATATATGTTTCCCCCCACTCCCCCTCCCACCCCCACCCCACTCCTCACTCAGTTTTTTGAATTTTTTTTTATAAATATTTCTGTGTTGTTTTAGTCAGTTCTTACACATATATGTTGCACCCTCCCCACCACCCCCGTCTCTCCCCATCGCCACTCCCCGCACTCAAAACTCAATATTTTATTTATTTTTACACATATTTCTGTGTTATTTTGGTAAATTCTTACACATATATGTTGCTGCATCTCCCCCCCCACCCCCCACACCACCGAAACTCTTTTTTTTTTAATACATACTTCTGTGTTGTTTTTGTCATTTCTTACACATAGCTTTGTTGTTCTCAACCCCACCCCGTCCCATCCACACTTGAAACTGGAATATTTTATTAGTGTTTTTTTTACATATTTCTGTGTTGTTTTGGTCAGTTCTTACACATAGCTATGCTTCGCCACCCCCAGTCCCCCCCTTCCCTCCCCCTCCATCCCCCCTCCCCCCACACAACCCCCACAACCCCCACAACCCCCAGTCCTCGAAACTGGTATATTTGTTTTTTATCTTTTTACATATTTCTCTGTTGTTTTGGTCAATTCTTACACATATAGCTATGTCCGCCTCACTCCCTCGCCTCCCCACCTCCACCCACCAACCAGCCATCCCATCATCACTTTTTTTTTTACATATGTCTGTGTTGTTTTGTTTTATCAATGATACGCTACCGCCCTGCCCCGAGTTGCCTTTCGACCACAAATTTCTTTAAAATGACAGCAATTTTTTTATTAATAAATATTGATAAAGGTGATCCTTTGAGAGCAACAAACACAATTAAGAGAATAAAGCAGCAGACTCGGTTTTATTGAGTCTGTTCATGAGAAGTAATGAAAGAAGCAACACTTCTCACGCCCACTAGCACCGGCTTAAGCGGTATTCTACTTCAAAGCCACCTATATTGGGCTCGTTGGTCCCAAAGGACCAGTAAAAAATAACACTACTGATTCATAGCACGGGGAGACTTTTTACAGCCGCCACACTGCACTTAAAACAGATTTAAAAAAACATAATTTATATCGGCCCGAGTTTCTATACAAGCCCCGTCCCCCAAACCCACCCCACATTGTTTTAGCCTTGTTTTTTGATGGTATATACTAGCTATATAATTTATTATTCTCTGAAAAAACGAATAGTCGAGCTGCGCTGTTCTTCGACAGCTCTTGTTTTTACTTAAAAACTGCTTGTAAATATTTATATATTGAGAGGGGAGTATCAAGATTGCAGTGTGTCCCTGAACAACTTTTACAATAAAAAAGAACATCCTAAACTAGAATTGAATTGAATTGAATTGGGTTTTAAGGCGCACCAACACATGAAAGGTTATATGACGCCTAACAGGCATGAAGCCAGGCTCATCCTCCATGTACATCGAGATAAAATATGGAAAATGGGCCTAGAACCTTCTCACCCTGAACTGCAGAGTTGCTGCAAATTCTATTGTAAAAACTCCATTAATGCTGGAGCCACGTTTATTGTTTTTCTACCACTGCTCTTTTGATGTGAGCGAGATGGCACTTGAAACAATGCAGGGATCATGATGAAGACCTTTAATGAACATGAACAAAAGATGATAAAATGAACATGAATTTGGGGGGGATTCTACCCCTCTGCCTACCCCTCCAAAGGGATCTGCAGTGGCCCTATTCTTTGCCCCGGGACCAAACTGGGCCCCCGGGAACCACACGGGGCCCCTAAACTCCCTAAACTAGACTTCATAGAAGCAAACATATATGAAAATTAATGCAAATGAATCAACCAATAGTTAAAAAGTTGTGAACAATAAAAAGGAAATAAGATTTACCAATGCATGACCAATTCCTTTCTGTTGCAGCGATGGCTGGGAACATAATACCGGCAATAGCAACGACCAACGCAATCATAGCTGGACTTATCGTCATGGAGGGCCTCAAAATACTCAGTGGTCAGATAGAGACATGTAAATCTGTAAGTTGGAAATAATCATAATAAAGACTTTACAATGCTTATCTACTGAAAGTGTACGCATGTTTGTGTACTGTACTTACGAATAACTTACTTCTTTGGGACAAATTGGCACCAAAGAAAGCAATTTTATATCAAGGAGTCACGTAATGTTTCTATAAGTGCAGTTAAACACAAGAACGCTTTTGGTACATATATGAGTATCTATGCATCCCCCAACACTTTAGAAGTTAACTTAAGTTTGGGATAAACTATTTCTGTACCGCGTATTTACATATTAGGTTGTTTCTTCTGTCTTCCATGTCTTCAATCTTCAACATTGGTAAGTGGTGTCAGTTGTGAAAATAATTTTTAAATGATAGTAATGGAAACTTGGCTTGGACGGAAAGTGACCCTGGACCAGTATACATTATAAATACAGCAAACTAGACCTCTCATCCACTGAGATGCCTCTGTAATGTAACTCTGTACATGTATCAACAATAACCCTTCACATTCATGGTAAAAAAATGTTTTGTACATAGAGGATCTTACATGAGTACTCATTCATTATTGAATTTATTAAACAAGTTGGCAAAATGATATAATGCAAGGCTCTTGCTGAGCATTATATTATTTTTGCTAACGAGTTTTAATAAATTCAATAATGAATGAGAACGAATGTTAGATTCTATTTATCACATAACTCACATACTGACTTTTATTGCATTTTGCCTGTCACTATAACACGTGAAACCGACATAAACCGTTGGAATTGGATCATAGTCATTATCGATTTTTTTTGACACCACATACTAGGCTTATTTGCATACTTATGTAACTAGTGGTATATCGAAAATGTAGAACGGTGTTATTCCACTCCCACACCGTAAATTATGTGATAAATGTAGATCAACCATATACAAAAGCATTTGCATTTTAAATAACTTAAGTAATACTATCATGTAATTGTTTATATTTTTTGTAGGTATACTTGAACAGACAGCCCAATCCAATGAAGAAGTTGCTACTGCCATGTACATTAGATAAACCTAATCCCAAATGCTACGTCTGTGCCCCAAAGCATGAAGTAACGGTCGTCCTGAATACTCACAAGCTTACCGTGAAATGTCTGGAGGACAAGGTAACTACGTACCCTGCATGTAGGGCCAGATAATCGATTTGCATTGGTTGGAGTATTTGCTTTAAGCTTTAATATTTATACCGGGTGTATATAAACATTTTTAAATCTCTTAATTGTTTGATGATTTTTAAAAAAAAGGGAAGTTATAATCCTTAAAAGGGATCTTATCTGTTAAGCAGTTAAAGTTTAGAAAACTGCTTATTAGGCCACAAAAAATTAATTACCTGGTTCTCAGGCCACTTTTCCTGAGAAGAGATGCGGACGGGCGCATTTTTTTTTACAATTTTACAGTGGTCAACAGACATGCGGGCGAACTTTTAATTCCAATACATGTATTGATGCAAAATATCTCGAAATACATGTGCAATAACCAGTTGGATCAGCTCATCTCTATTGTCGATCATTACCTTATCAGTTCTTCCCGACTTTATATGCTTTTTTCAATCACAATAAGTCCGTATATTTGTATTAGATTCAATCGACTCGATGACACCGCCATTATTGCATGTTGTTGTGAGACTTTGTCGATTAGACGCTTGGATAAATCGCCTGTTCTGTAGCACCTTCTAGTTTCAAGCGTCTCAAGCGTCTGACTCTCCTAGATTGGTACCCGTACGACTGCAACACTCACAAGCTAGCGAGCAGAGCGGCAGATAGTCGGCCGCGCACCACTCTACCCATAAGGGGATTCCCCTGAGGTAATTGCATGTAAAAAACGGAACAAACTTGGATGCGGAACTTCTTTTTCGAAATTTCGGTAGCGCATTTCCAATTTTTATTTTATTACTTTTGAGATAAAATTGGCAATGCGGCACCAAAAAAAGACATGCGGGCGGGCCTGAGAACCAGGTAATTAATTTTTTATGGCCTTAGAGATAAATATTTCTATTTTATATGTTACAGGTTTTAAAGACGGGTTTGGGTATGGTGGCTCCTGATGTGGAAATAGATGATGGAAAAGGTACGAGTCTACTCTGACATTATTCTGTGTTGTTCTTATACATTCAGTTAATTGATGTCATTGTAAATTGTTCCTCCTGACATATTAAGCAGTAATTGTTGATCAGTTAAAATGGGACCGTTCTTTGTCTTTATTGGGAATCACTTTTAAATTACTGTAGTATATATTAAAGATGCTTTTGCCTTTTGGTGGGAGGAAGAGCTCTATTGCTTTTGGGGTCAGTAAGTCAAAGGTCAAGGTCGTCATAACCTCACATGGACATATTCCAAGCAACCACTCCGAAGGTATAACAACTACACTTCAGGTACATTGCAGAAGGAACAAGTCTAACAAGTTCATAAGCACAAGGCTTCAGTAATTCTGTCCATTTCAGGTACAATCCTAATATCAAGTGAAGAGGGTGAGACAGAAGGTCGGTAAACTTTAAACTCCAGAAACATTTTAAGTTACTATAAACACTTCTTATTCCATGTAACTGATCTAGTCAGTTTTTCCAAATGTTTTTTTAATAACAACTGTTCAAGGTATTTTCATGAATTTGGTTCACACATGAACCTAAAGAACTTTTAGTACAATTGGTTATATAAATATACAATTTACATTTCCGTGGAAACAAGATACCATATCATTTGCTTGAACTGCCACTGCATATAATTTGCTGCATTTATATTGAAAATTTAAGAAGAAAAAAAAATCGATCAAATTTGCTGTGCATTTTGACGTGGTTATAGGAAGTATTTTTTTTTTTTAATTGATGGCATTTTCATTTGTTTAATATATCGTAAGTAGTTCCTGTAACAGCTGTAGTTCTACTGTCAGAATGAGTATGCATCTGGGTAAAATGGAACTTTGTATTTCCAGGAAACAGTCACAAACTTCTCAGTGACTTTGGTATCCAGAGTAGGACTGTGTTGAAATGTGATGACTTCCTGCAGAGCTACAACCTCAATGTGATAATCATACACAAGTAAGTACCATCAGAGCAGGACTGTACTGAAGTGTGATGACTTCCTGCAGAGCTACAATCATACACAAGTAAGTACCATCAGAGCAGGACTATGCTGATGTGTGATGACCTCCTGCAGATCTCAATATGATAATCATACACAAGTAAGTACCATCAGAGCAGGACTGTGTTGAAATATGATGACTTCCTGCAAAGCTACAATCTCAATGTGATAATCATACACAAGTAAGTACCATCAGAGCAGGACTGTGCTGAAATATGATGACTTCCTGCAAAGCTACAATCTCAATGTGATAATCATACACAAGTAAGTACCATCAGAGCAGGACTGTACTCAAGTGTGATGACTTCCTGCAGAGCTACAATCATACACAAGTAAGTACCATCAGAGCAGGACTGTGCTGATGTGTGATGACCTCCTGCAGAGCTACAATCTCAGTGTGATAATCATACACAAGTAAGTACCATCAGAGCAGGACTGTGCTGAAGTGTGATGACTTCCTGCAGAGCTACAATCTCAATGTGATAATCATACACAAGTAAGTACCATCAGAGCAGGACTGTGTTGATGTGTGATGACCTCCTGCAGAGCTACAATCCCAGTGTGATAATCATACACAAGTACCATCAGAGCAACGACTCTGCCAAATATGAACACCATCCTTAAATGTTGGAGAAGTTCAGGTTAAGAGGAAACACTAAAATTGCATTCCATGTGAATATATATTAAGTTCCCTACCATACGACGGATGGTTCGTATCCAAAACTCATATTCATATACCCTTTCATAATGTATGACTTTTTATGCCCCCGAAGGGGTGCATATAGTAGTCGCACTGTCAGTCCGTCAGTCCCTTCGTTCGTCTGTACAATCGTGTCCGGTTAATAACTCTGACAATAATGGACGGATTAATAACTTGGCACAAGTGCTCACCACAATAAGACGATGTGTCGTGCACAAAATCCAGATCCGAGGCTCCAAGGTCAAGGTCACAGAGGTCAAATGTCAAATCATGTCCTGTCAATAACTCTGGCATTCCTGGACAGATTTTAAAATAACTTGGCACAAGTCCTCCCACAACCAGCCGACGTGTCGCGCACCAAATCCAGGTCTGTGGCTCCAAGGTCAAGGTCACACTTAGGTCAAAGGTCACTTTGGGGGCATTTGTCACTTATGACATTTCTTGTTTGAGTATCATTACCTAAAGAATGATATTTCATTAAACAATATTGACAACTATGGCTTTACGGTCATTTTGATGAATTTGTCCTTGACCTCTGACCTCAGGGTCAAACCCTGGATCCCAAACCTTTTCATTTTCACCTTTAGGCAACCACTGTGCCATATTTGAACACCGTCCTTAAACTGTCATAGGAATGGTTCAGGTTAGTAGAGAAAAAAATTGCATATTGACCCTATATGTTAATCAGTAGTTTTGGTAGGTAAGGCGATAAGATTTGCGCTTTCCGTCTGCCCAGCGTGGGTTCGAGCCCGTGGCATGTTTGATAGGTATCTTAGGTTACTGTTCCAGTATGGCCTTACATTTTTGAACAGGAAGTAAAACCTCAGTAATTTCATATTTATGCTAAACTGTTATAATACGTGAACTCAGCCCATTTTAAGGGGCACTGAGTGGGAAGGATCCTACCACTGCCCCATGCACCCTCTGTTTTTTAGCTGTACTGGCCAAAGGCAGGCGAGCTTATGCGATCACTTTTCGTCCGTCTGTTAGCAATTTTATAAAATCGACATCTCCTCTGAAACCGCTTAAAGGATTTTGATGAAACTTCATCACCATGTTACTTGGGAGGGCCCCTCTCAGATTTATGTTTTTCGCGGCCGCACGCCGTCCGAGATGGCCACCATGGCTAAAACTAGGTCAGATTTAAGGAAATTTCGAACGACTTCTCCAAAACCACTTATTCCATTCTACTGAAATATCATATACATGTTCCTTAAGTTGGCCTCTATCATGTTTGTGTTTTTCGTTATCGTCGAATAATCAAAATGACCGCCACGGCGACTCAAAGTTTACATAGAGTTATATAGGAAAAGGTTAAAAATGACATCTTCTCTGAAACCGCTTGAAGGATTTTGATGAAACTTAATCACAATGATATTTGGGATAGTCCCTCTCAGATTTGTGTTTTTCGCGGCCGCCATCATCCAAGTTGGCCGCCATAGCTAAAACTAGATCATTTTTAAGTAAATTTCAAACGACATCTCCAAAATCACTTATTCCATTCTTGTGAAATATCATATACATGTTCCTTGGGTTAGCCTCTATCAAGTTTGTGTTTTTTCGTTATCGTCAAATAATCAAAATGGCCGCCATTTCTCGTTATCGTCAAATAATCAATATGGCCACCACGGCGACCCAAAGTTTACATAAGAGTTATATAGAAAAAGGTTAAAAATTACATCTTCACTAAAACCGCCTGAAAGATTTTGATAAAACTTAAGCACAATGATATTTGAGATAGTCCCTCTCAGATTTATGTTTTTCGCGGCCGCCAGTCATCCAAGATGGCCATCATGGCTAAAACTAGGTCAAATTTAAGTAAATTTCAAACGACATCTCCGACGAAACCACTGGTTCCATTCTACTGAAATATCATATTCATGTTTCTTGGGTTGGCCTCTATTAAGTTTGTGTTTTTTCATAATTGTCGAATAATCAAAATGGCTGCCACGATGACCCAAAATTTACATAAGAGTTATATAGGAAAAGTTTAAAAATGACATCTTCTCTGAAACCGTTTGAAGGATTTTGATGAAACTTAATCACAATGATATTTGGGATAGTCCCTCTCAGATATATGTTTTTCGCCGCCGCCAGTCATCCAAGATGGCCACCATGGCTAAAACTAGGTCGAATTTAAGGAAATTTCAAACGACATCTTCTCCGAAACCACTTACTCCATACTTGTGAAATATCATATACATGTTCCTTGGGTTAGCCTCTATCAAGTTTGTGTTTTTCGTTATCGTCAAATAGTCAAAATGGCCGCCACGGCGATCCAAATTTTACATAGAGTTATATAGGAAAAGGTTAAAAATGACATCTTCTCTGAAACCGCCTGAAAGATTTTGATGAAACTTAAGCACAATGATATTTGGGATAGAACCTCTCAGATTTGTGTTTTTCACGGCCGCCAGTCATCCAAGATGGCCGCCTTGGCTAAAACTAGTTCAAATTTAAATAAATTTCAAATGACATCTCCGAAACCACTTATTCCATTCTTGTGAAATATCATATACATGTTCCTTGGGTTAGCCTCTATCAAGTTTGTGTTTTCGTTGTCGTCAAATAATCAAAATGGCCACCACGGCGACCGAAAGTTTACATAGAGTTATATAGGAAAAGGTTAAAAATTACATCTTCTCTGAAACTGCCTGAAAGATTTTGATGAAACTTAAGCACAATGATATTTGGGATAGCCCCTCTCAGATTTATGTTTTTCGCGGCCACCATCTTCTCTGAAACCGCTTGAAGGATTTTGATGAAACAAATCACAATGATCTTTGGGATAGTCCCTCTCAAATTTGTGTTTTTTCTGGCAGTCATCCAAGATGGCCGCCATGGCTAAAACTGGGTTAAATTGAAGGAAATTTCAAACCATCTCCTCCAAAACCACTTATTCCATTCTTGTGAAATATCATATACATGTTCCTTGTGTTAACCTCTATCAAGTTTGTGTTTTTCGTTTTCGTCTAATAATCAAAATGGCTACCACGGCGACCCAAAGTTTACATAGAGTTATATAGGAAAGGGTTAAAAATGACATCTTCTCTGAAACCTCTTGAAGGATTTTGATGAAACTTAATCATCATGATATTTGGGATAGTCCCTCTCAGATTTGTGTTTTTCGGGGCTGCCAGTCATCCAAGATGGTTGCCTTGACTAAAATTAGGTCAAATTTAAGGAAATTTCAAACAACATCTCCTCAGAAACCACCTATTGCATTCTTGTGAAATATCATAAACATGTTCCTTGGGTTAGCCTCTTATCAAGTTTGTGTTTTTCGTTATCGTCGAATAATCAAAATGGCCGCCACAGCGACCCAAATTTACATGAGTTATGTAGGAAAACGTTAAAAATGACATCTTCTCTGAAACTACTTGAAGGATTTTGATGAAACTTAATCACAATGATCTTTGGGTTAGTCCCCTCAGATTTGCGTTTTTGGGGCATCCAGTCTTCCATGATGGCCACCATAGCTAAACTTAGATCAAATTTAAGGACATTTATCAAACGATTTATCAAACAACATATTACCACTTATTCCATTCTAGTTAAATATCATATGCATGTTCCTGTTGTTGGCCTCTGTCAAGTTTGTGTTTTTCGTTGTCAAATATTCAAAATGGCCACCACGATAACCCAAAGTTTACATAGAGTTATATATAGGAAACATGTTTCTTGGGTTGGCCTCTATCATGTTTATGTTTTTGAATCACATCATACAAGTAGAGCGTCTACAGGCCCTCTTGGGCCTCTTGTTCATTTTCTATATAATCAGATGGCTCCCTTTTATTTTTTTACCTGAGGTAAACCACTTTTACAGAAGTGCAGCATGTGTTGATGCATATTTACAGGGATAAACTAGATGATGAGCAAGAGTTTGCCGTAGTGGGTGACGTGTCTGAGCTGCAGGCCAAGGCCTCTGAGGTGGAGAAAGCTACGCCTAACGAGGATGCTGCCACAAATGGTGCTATGGATGATGCAACTACTACTATAGGTCAGTATGCTGGGTGACTGGTTGATAATTAAAGTAAAGGAAGGATTTTAACAGCATATTTTACCTTTCTTTGATATGCCTAAGTTTGTTGTTGTTGTAGTAGTTGTTGTCATCGCTGTCGTAGTTGTTGTTTTCACCAATATTACTGGATACTTTAGGAAGCCTCGTTGTTGTTTTCACCAATATTACTGGATACTTTAGGAAGCCTCTAGAAGATATTCTCTGGATATTTTATTTCTAGATATAACTAAAACTTTTATTTGTAGCTTTACCGTATATGCAGTTGGCCATTAGAGCAGATTTTTATGTGTATTCTGCTGTTGTTTCAGATGATGAAGATGATATGATGCTGATTGAGGAAGAAGATGAGGAGGAGACGCTCCCAACCAAGAAACGAAAGCTGGATGACGACGATAACTTGGAGGGTACGCCATCCGCGAAAAAGAAACGAGTGTCAGATGAGCGAACAGAATCTCTGGAAGACCTTGACGGTGTTGTGGTGTTATGATGCAGTGGTTAATAGAAAACGTTTTGAAAACGGAATCTTGTATGAAAATTTTTCTATGTTGGAAAATTTTACGTTAAGATCTCTCACGTGAACTATTTCTAGCTTCTGACTGGGGATAACATTCGAAAACAAGAATAATTATAAGAAATGATTAAAAATTATTGGGAATTTTTCCCTCGATATTGTCATGTGATGTGTGTACAGTTAAATTAAAGAAATACTATCGAAAGGAATAAATGAATGTTATAGAAAATTTCTAGAGTGAGTGGCAATAGTAAGTTTTTTAATGCACTAGAGCTCTTTGAGGCAAATCATCTCCACATGATGATTTTACATTTCTATTGAACTTATGATGAAAGAGAATGTTTAGCTCTCCTGTCTAAAGGCAAAGCGAGCTTATTTGATGTTGCATTTTCCGAGGTTGTCCATTAACCGTCGTGAACGCGACAGCTTACACTTACCGGTTGTCACAATATTTGCCTTGAAGATTTGAGTTCAAACAATGTACGCATAACAATGATCAGTATTGGCACGCGTGTTTCAGAGTTATTGCCCTTGTTAATTGAAACATGGTAAAAGGATACTGATTTTCACAAAATTTTACATTAAGGAGTATTAAGGTCTATTGATCTGTGTTCAATGCCAGGTCTCTTTGGTTCACAACTCCTAAACTGCTTCACGTAATGGGATGAAACTTTATGTGTTGATGTATTTTCAATAAGCAGTGTGTGTCAGCCACACCAATTTCACGATGACATGTTTAAGGGGATAGATCCAGGTCATGCAATTTTCATGTCAGAGCCAGGACTCCTAAACTGCTTAAAATCAGTAGTCGGTGTGTTGCACAAAAATTAGGACTCATTAAATTTATGTTGTCCAGTACAGTCATAGAAAGAGAAACAAGATTGCTTGTTATAAGGGCAAATACGCATTGTAAATGGAAAAGACGCACACAGAAATATTCTTCTCTATACTGCTTTACAGATTCTACTTGGTTATTTTGCATCAGAGTGACAGAATATATTCGCAATAATTACTCCATTGTTATAAGAGCCATGTTAGCCAGTAGAGCATCCTTAGGCCTCGCTCGCTCCTCTTGTTTTACAGGGAGTTTGTATAGTAGACATTCAAACTGCATAACAACACAAACAAAATTATGTTTACCTGCCCTATTTAAGAGCCATTCATACTGTTCATGGTGTTTAATTTTTGTTTCATGATGTTACTTAATATGATCAAAACCTTCATTTTTTTCAAAACTGCAACTCATTTTATGGGTCTCATAGAAATCTAAGTCATTTTTTGACTTAACATTAATATTCATTGTTCATGTATTAAGGACCAATCATTGTTGTTATACATGTATACATTTAATATTGTGACTGTATGAATAAACATGTCCATAAACTATGTTTTGATTTATACTCTTAATACCCTCGACAAGATAAGATCAGAGTTTGGTAAATATTGGTGTGGTTTGCCATAGTTTGTTGGTGTGGTGTGTCATAGTTTGGTAACTTTTGGTGTGTTGTGTCATAGTTTGTCAAATATTGGTGTGGTGTGTCATATTTTGGTAAATATTGGTGTGGTGTGTCTTTAGTTAGGTAAATTTTGATGGGATGTGTCATAGTTTGTCAAATATTGGAGTTGTGTGTCATAGTTTGTCCAATATTGGTGTGGTGTGTCATAGTGTGTCAAATATTGGTGGGGTGTGTCATAGTTTGTCAAATATTGGTGGGGAATGTCATAGTTTGTCAAATATTGGATTGGTGTGTCATAGTTTGTCAAATATTGGTTTGGTATTAGTGGGTTATCACAGTTTGTCTAATATTTATGTGGTGTGTCATCGTTTGTCAAATGTTGGTATTGTGTGTAATAGTTTGTCAAATATTGGTGCCCCGTGTGGTGTGTGGTTCCGGGGCAAAGAATAGGGCCACTCTGATCCCATTGGAGGGGAAGGCAGAGGGGTAGAACCTCCCAAATTCATGTTCATTTTATCATTTTTTGTTCATGCTCATTAAAGGTCTTCATCATGAGCCCTGCATTGTTTCAGGTGCCATCTCGCTCATATCACTAGAGCAGTGGCAGAAAAACTATAACGTGGCTCCAGCGTAAATGGAGTGACTACAATAGAATTTGCAGCAACTCTGCAGTTCAGGGTGAGAAGGTTCTAGGCATGTTCTCCATATTTTATCTCGATGTACATGGAGGATGAGCCAGGCATGTTCATTCCTGTTAGACGCCATATAACCTTTCATGTGTTGGTGCGTCTTAAAACCCCAATTCAGTTCAATTCAAATATTGGTGTGGTGTGTCATATTTTGGTAATTATTGGTGTGTTGTGTCATAGTTGCATACTTTTGGTGGGGTGGATCATAGTTTGTCAAATATTGGTGTGGTGTATCATATTTTGGTAAATATTGGTGTGGTATGTCATAGTTAGGTAACTTTTGATGGGATATGTCATAGTTTGTCAAATATTGGAGTTGTGTGTCATAGTTTGTCAAATATTGGTGTAGTGTGTCAAATATTGAATTGGTGTGTCATAGTTTGTCTAATATTAGTGTGGTGTGTCATCGTTTGTCAAATATTGTTGTGGTGTGTAATAGGTTGTCAAATATTGGTGTGCTGTGTCATAGTTTGGTAAATATTGGTGTGGTGTGTCATAGTTTGGTAAATATTGGTGTGCTGTGTCATAGTTTGGTAAATATTGGTGTGGTGTGTCATAGTTTGGTAAATACTGGTGTGGTGTGTCATAGTGTCAAATATCGGTGGGGTGTGTCATAGTTTGTCAAATATTGGATTGGTGTGTCATAGTTTGTCAAATATTGGTGTGGAATAGTTTGTCAAATATTGCTGGAGTGTGTCAGCTTGGTAAATATTAGTGTGGTGTGTCATAGTTTGGTAAATATTGGTGTGGTGTGACATACTTTGTCAAATATTGCTGGAGTGTGTCAGCTTGGTAAATACTGGTGTGGTGTGTCATAGTTTGGTAAATATTGGTGTGGTGTGACATTGTTTGTCAAATATTGCTGGAGTGTGTCAGCTTGGTAAATATTGCTGTGGTGTGTCAGAGTTCATGAAATATTGCTGTGGTGTGTCATAGTTTGGTAAATATTGGTGTGATGTGTCATATTTGTAAAATCACCTCGTGTATAGTTCATTAAAGGTCTTCATCGTCATCCCTGAATTGTTGCATATGCTACTTGAGGGGTGGTAGAGAACAACGATCGTGGATCCGTCAAAAAAAATGGAATGTTTACAACTGCTGTTTTGCAGGTCAGAAGGTTCTAGGCCCATTTGGCTTCTCTCAGTATATAAATGGAGGATGGGCCTATAATGTCACTCCTGTTGGCACCATATAACCTTTTTTGTGTCAGTGCACTGTAATAAGCCAATTCATTGTCACATGCTCTGCTACTGACCTTTGGATTATTCATAATAATGTGCCTTATTTAAAGGAACTCATCCGCCAAATAACGGCAAAATTACACTACAGAACCATTTATCAAAACTCTGTCCAGTGACAAAAAGAAGTGCGCAATGACTTCATAAAAACGGTACCAGTAACTTCCTTGCATACTGTTCAGTTACTCGGTAGTTCTAGGACTGGTCAGCCTGGTGTCAGTATAAACCGACTATCATGCATATATATGTGTCTACGGAGTGGTATTCGAGTGTGGCAGCATTATAAAGTTGAGCACTGAACTCACTGCCCTACAAAACAACGTCATAATATGACTGCAAGATTGTTAAAATCAAAGTTACATTTTGCTGTGAAAACTGCTACTTACATATGAGTAATAGTCATTCAATAAGAAGTAAGTGTTATTGAACTTAATGTACAAAACAACTAAAACCTTCAGTATTTATCAAACACAAATCTTCTTTTATTAAAGTAACCGACGGCAATCTTGAAATGTTAATCTGTATTAGCCTCTTGATTAAAATTTACTTTGTATCATTTTACTTTAAAAATGTTGCATATAACTTAAGTAAAAGTTTGAGTTTCCTTTTATTGTCTTACTCTACCATCTGACCATAGGTTTAAATATATTGGTGAAATATAGTCAACAGGTAATACGATGCAAAAACAATTTGCTTTAAACTATTCTTATACTTAATATTAATGATTGAACAAATGCAAGTTATGAAGAAAAACTGCCGGGTGCCGGGAGTTTTTTAAAGTGCTTTCCCGACAACAGCCATATCCTGCAAAATGTGTACACCATTTCTAAACCTACAGACGACAAGGTATATATATAACTTACATATTTTGAGAGTCCAAACTACTAGTCCAAACTACTACAACTACACATTGTAAATGGCTTAAACCAGCTACGCGAAACCCCAAAACTGGAGGGTCGAATTAAACCCAACTCATAATTCATTTTAGGCCTATTCAATAACGGGTATTTTAAGAAAATGTTAATAAATATTTTCTTCTAATCCGCACATATACATCAATATATGACCTGAACACCTGGATAGAGTTGTGTAGTATAATTTGCCGTTATTTGGCGAGATAGCAACTTTAAAAAATAAATTAAGATTGCCATGTGTCCCTTTAAGAGGTCATTTCGTAACATCCCAAACTAGGTGATTATTTGATCTCTAGACTGTCTCATTTAATCTGATGATCAAGATGTATTCTGGCAGATTCCATTCGGTATACGGAGTTCTTGTTTTATCTGACAAGGTGCCACAACCATGTTTTAATATTAAAAAGGCTACCAAGATGCCCAATTTATTACAAACACATGCAGTTCATCTGCATATTATATATGTTTCTAAATCCTTATGATTCGTTGGTAAATATGAGGGAAGCATACACTTTTAATCGGCAAAAATACGACGTCCTCTCAACCTAAACAATAAAATAGGGAGCTGAAATTAAAAATAAGATAGCTTTATTTTGAGTTGACAAGACATAACAGAAAGACACAGATCGACATACGCTATACTTAGCTTTTGAACCGATCATTTAAACAAGTATGCTACTAGCATCGTTATATAAAAGCCGTGAACAAATCAATTATTAAACATGTTTAAGACATGGCGTTACAAAGCATTTACATATACATAAAAGCATTTTTAATAAATTAATCCTGGTATTAGAGACGGTAAAATCATAGCTCTAACAGTAACTGGTTTAAAATTGTCATTTGTGTATAATCAATGTAAAATATGTTGTTTTTCAAGCAAACATGAACATTACATATTCTAGTAATACAGTCTCGTCTTGCCGTTCCCAGTCCTTGCCATACTTATCCACCTCAAGTATCATACTGTTATGAGTTAAAATGACAATTGTATGGCCTGATTAAAAACACTTGAAAACAATACAGCATGTGTATGTATAAATACGGTAAATGGGATACTTCGGACTTAGACAAGAGAAGGAGTAGCAGACTCGGTTTTATTACGTCTGTTCATGAGAGGTAACATGCAATAGGTAATACAGAAATAAATGCACAAGCTACATTCAAACTTTTCTAGATCACTTCGCATCATAAGACTACCAAACCCAGTGAACCAATACAGCGTGTCAAATGATATTCTGTGGAAACGCTACCCCAGTAACGATTGCTTTTTATTGCAAGCATTTTTCTATATAAATCTTATAAAGTAACATTACCATATACAATTCTGAAATACATATTTAACAAAGATAAAATCTCCAACAAGAAGATAACAAGAGTAACGTATACCTTGTACTGACCCAGTATGGAGCAAATCATTTAGACAACTAGCTGCACATTTCAATTACTTACATTCCAAGAAGAAATTAAACTTTTAAATTGCTTAAAATGTGAAGACTTTCTAAAACCATCTGGTACCAAGTTCCACATTACTGAGGAAGCATATATTCGCCTAAGGGTCAAGATGTTTTTCATGTTTTCGAAGTTCAAATTTCAGAGATTTATCAGATGTTACTACGACTTCGATACCATCAGAGATAACATTTACAGTAAGCCAGAGCAGACAAGGGTGGTCACCAAGAGTGTCGTTCATTAAACCTGCATTTATATAGACAGTCGATGAACATGATGAAGCAGTTCATCAAATCAATAATTACTCTTGATTGCTTTATAGCAAAATTAAAAAAATAAATAGGAAAAGGTAGGTTTCAATATATAAAACAAGCTTGTTGTATTTTATCTAGCTATGTTAAAGTAGTAGTAGTAGTAGTGGTAGTAGTAATAGCCGAGTTGTAAATGTTGTAAGTTAAAGAGGGAAATAGTAGTATTTATGTTTCTATTGCTGTATGGAAATTAGTGAAGTAAGAGTCTGCACGTTTTCAGTTGAAGTAGTGAAATAAGTATAGGTCTCTACTTCCATAGACATTGAAAGCAAAAACCGTAGTAGAAGTTTCGCTGACAGACTAGTACCAGAGTTAAAATGTAATTATATGTTAGCTGCCACAGGCAAATCCATTCTTCAAACTATTCTCAGACTTGAGCTCAAATACTAAACTTTCGTTCACAAATATTCCCATTACCCTCAAAGATAAACAGTCGTATGAAGTTGATATTTATTAGTATATATTGTATTTATACGTAGCAGCTTGTTATGAATGATTATACTTACAACTGGTAGAATTATTTGTGATTGAAACTTGCATATTTGGGCTTATGTCTAAGAGTATTCTCAAGTTCAAGGCCTGATCAGAGGTAAAACAATAAGTCGTAATAATTAAAAAGTTAATATTTCTGCTGCCATATGTAAATTAGTAGTTAACATAATATCAAAATTGTAAGGCTCTGCTGCCACATGCAAATTATTAGTTTGGGTACATTATAAAGTAGATGAATGAGGCAAATTAGTAGTTTACATACATTATAAAGTAGATGAATGAGGCAAATAAGTAGTTTGCGTACATTATAAAGTAGATGAATGAGGGCAAATAAATGAGGTGAGTAGAAGTTTTTTATTTACCCTCGCTGTATTGCATAACGCATTTTAACGAGCTTTTCTGAAGAAGTTTCGGCGTGCAGTTGAGTCCAGGGAAGGTTGGGTATCACTCGTTCAAAGTAGATTAAAGTTGATAGCAGCAGTAGATTAGAGTTGGTGGCACATCGGTGTAGAAGCCCCTCGTAGGAAGTCTGTAGATGATTATCAATTCAAAGTAGATTCTGTAGTCGAAGTAAATTAATAAGTCTCAATAGTAGATTTTGGCCAATCGGATTGCCTGCAGAATTGTGACTAGGTCAATCCGATTGCCGGCTCGAAATCATTTGGGCCAATCAGGAGGCAGGATATTTGAGGCGCCAAATGTGTCGCAAGTAGGTCGATCCGGCTGCATGAGCTGCCCGTGTTCTGTTGGTGAGAACTTCTCCGTTTCACCTCGCTGATCCTGAAGCCGTTATGCAATAACAGGATCAGTGAGTATCCCGCAGGGTGTTCTCCAACATCGGCATCCATGGTTGGGTCAGGGTGAGTCCTAGTCGTGATCCATCGTAGGTGCCTCATGTCATCAAATGCGGAGACTCGCAGTGACATGGGGTAACTCGCTGGTACAACGTCAGATTTCCAGTAGAAGTTTAATCGTCCATCTTTAGGGGCCACGTTAAAAACAGGATAAAAACATATGTACAACATGTTTTTGAGGTTATGTCCAAACCTCCACGCGGCTACTCTACACCGTGCGCACTGTACAGTGTAGGGTGGATGATCCCAGACAGCGGCACGCCTTGCGGAGTCACTTTGTCCCTGACGGCCGCAAGACGTCCTGCCTGTTCGATGGTCTGAACTGGAATGATCTGATCTGAGGGTAAATAAGTAGTTTGCGTACATTATAAAGTAGATGTATGAGGTAAATTAGTAGTTTACAATACATTATAAAGTAGATGAATGAGGCAAATTAGTAGTTAGCGTACGTTTTGCTCACATTATAAAGTAGATGAAAGAGGCAAATTAGTAGTTTGCGTACATTATAAAGTAGATGAAAATGACAAATTAGTAGTTTGCGTACGTTATAAAGTAGATGAGTGAGGCAAATTAATAGTTTGCGTACATTATGTATTAGAAGAATCATTTATAAGTGTCACGTGCAAATTGTAAATTTATGTAGTAATCAGTATTATGGTTAGTTGCTAAAAGCTGAAACAGTAGAGGAACGAATCCTGAAACAGTAGAGAACGAATCCTGAAACAGTAGAGAACGAATCTACTTTGCTGTCATATGTAGAGTGATAGTTGATGTAACTATGTACTAGTAACATGCATATAAGAAGGAAACGGCCATGGTAACCTAGAGGTATATTTTTTTCCTCAGCAGAGTGCTGACGGTCCAAGAATAAGTTTTTGGATGTTTCTGTCTTCATGAACAGAAGCTGAAGTTCCATTGTGTCTGTTCTCTTCTATTCAGGCGTTACTTTAAAATATCCATCCATCCATCCATCCATCCATCCATTCATCCATCCATCCATCCATCTATCTTACACCAGCTACCCACCCACCCACCCACCCAACCTACTATCTATCTATCTATCTATCTATCTATCTATCTATCTATCTATCTATCTATCTATCTATCTATCTATTCATCCATCCATCCATCCATCCATCCATCCATCCATCCATCCATCCATCCATCCATCCATCCATCCATCTATCTAACCTAGATACCCACCCACCCAATCTATCTATCTATCTATCTATCTATCTATCTATCTATCTATCTATCTATCTATCTATCTATCTATCTATCTATCTATCTATCTATCTATCTATCTATCTATCTATCTATCTATCTATCTATCTATCTATCTATCTATCTTATCTATCTATCTATCTATCTATCTATCTATCTATCTATCTATCTATCTATCTATCTATCTATCTATCTATCTATCTATCTATCTATCTATCTATCTATCTATCTATCTATCTGTCTGTCTATCTGTCTGTCTGTCTGTCTGTCTGTCTGTCTGTCTGTCTGTCTGTCTGTCTGTCTGTCTGTCTGTCTGTCTGTCTGTCTGTCTGTCTGTCTGTCTGTCTTACCTAGCTACCTACCCACCCACTATCTATCTATCTATCTATCTATCTATCTAATATGTGTTAGTTTATATTGTAATCAATGTTTCTTTTAATTATATGTGTGAGGTTGTATTGTAATCAATGTTTCTTTAATTATATGTGTGAAGTTGTGTATTGTTATCAATGTTTCTTTAATTATATGTGTGAGTTTGTATTGTAATCAATGTTTCTTTAATTATATGTGTTAGGTTGTATTGTAATCAATGTTTCTTTAATTATTTGTGTGAGGTTGTATTGTAATCAATGTTTCTTTAATTATATGTGTTAGGTTATATTGTAATCAATGTTTCTTTAATTATATGTGTTAGATTATATTGTAATCAATGTTTCTTTAATTATATGTGTTAGATTATATTGTAATCAATGTTTCTTTAATTATATGTGTTGGGTTATTTTGTAAGCCAGTCTGGTTTAGTGTTAAATGATTGTTGTTGTTTTTTTCGCTATACGCTGTAACTAAAATAATATTAGTGTAACAAAACCATTTGTTGGTCAAGGCGTTTTATTATTATTATTTATGATTGATAACTGACAATTTGGTTTGGTTTCAAACGTGCCTAGATACAATGGTATAAATTAACGTAGGATGGTACATCAATGTTTGGAAGACACAATATATGTATGCCAACGAGACTATATCTGTTCAGCCAAGGAAACGCACAAGAACAATTCCAGACATGGTTCGAGTCAACGAGATTAATAACTAGTTCATTGCCTGTGTTTGGTAATTGACGTGGTTGCTTTGTTGCCCAAATTAGATCACGAACAATGTTTTCGTTTCCCGCCAAATCTAAAATTGTGAGATTTTGAAGGTTCATTAGAGCATACGGTAAGGTAAGTAATTGTGTCCCCTCCAGCTGTAGATGGAAATTTATATTCGTGAATCCTGAAAAACTGTCTTGTGCAATATAAACTAGTGGGTTAAATGACAAGGATAGTCGTTCTACGTTTGGTTTAAATCCAAAATCGTCCCCAGATACCCCTCCGATATAGTTCGACGAAATGTCTAACTCTTTCATATTGGACAAATTTCTTATAAAAGAAGGTACTCTCACAAGATTGTTTAAGGAGAGACTCAGAGTTTGAATATCTATTTGAGATATGTTTTTGAAGTCATCAGATACCACGGATGATAGAAAAGTGAAGCAATTTTTAAACCCTATATAAGAAAACATGATGTCGTTAGAAGCAGAGATATTTGGGAACATGTGTATATCCTGGAAATGTAAGTTTATGCTTCTTTGTACTGCAGAAGAGTTAGGACACGGGCTAAATATTTCAAAACGAGAATTGTGAAAGAACGAGAATACATATGCATTTGGGAAGAAGCAAACTACGTCGGCAATATCAGTAAATCCCAAATCAGCTACTGTTAACTTTGATATTGATTCAGGGTAAGGAACAAATAAGGATTGTTCAGGGAACGTATTCAACCATGGCATATTATACAGCCCAAGTGCTGTCAAAGATGAAAAGTCTTTCAGAGAAGAGGACCAATGAGATAATGCCTCGGAACCATAATCAAAGCCAACAAGTCTGTGCGATAGAAAATCCATAAGAAATGGGTCAAACGCTGCAAGTGGGTTGTCACCTAGGCGCAATTCTACCAGGTTAACTAGGGTCAGGACACAATTGGGTATTGCGGTTAACGCATTTCCAACAAAATCTAATGAGTTAATGAGAGTTTCTATGCCGTCAAATGTATCACTGTCCACACTGCTGATCATATTGTCCTCGAAACACATATCAAACAACGTTTTGTTGGTCAGATAATTCGTTTTAACCGCATCTTTTAACGAGCTGAATTGTTTGGAGGTCAACGACTGTAGACTGTTGTTGCTCATATCTATATATAGATCCACTGTGACGTCATAGTGATAATGTTTTCCTGGTTGTATGACGACTTCGGGCATTTGTGTTAAACCCTGACTTGAACATGCCAGGTAAGAGGGATCTGAATATAAAAGGAAACGAAAGATAACTAGGAATGTGCGATGTCTATACATAAGAATAATGTGTTTTTGTTTTGTTTGTTTTGTTTTTGTTTTTGTTTTTCTAAAGAACGCGTTTCTACCTGACCTCAGTGTTATTTAAAATGGCGAAACAAACATGAGATTTATAGACATGCGTTATACGAAAATGCGTCTTAGAGTTATAGACATGCGTTATAAATAAGAAATGTGTTTTAGATTTATAGACATGCGTTATAAGGAAATGCATCTTAGAGTTAT
This sequence comes from Cyrtodaria siliqua, assembly GCA_037043455.1. Taxonomy (NCBI): domain Eukaryota; kingdom Metazoa; phylum Mollusca; class Bivalvia; order Adapedonta; family Hiatellidae; genus Cyrtodaria; species Cyrtodaria siliqua. The sequence goes on from JAWPHD010000929.1 coordinate 138,838, forward strand.
ATAGACATGCGTTATAAGGAAATGCGTCTTAATTTCATGTTTCATACTCTTTTTATGAATATTTCGGTTGATCAAAATTACGCCAACTAGTTTATGTTTATCAACATGCAAAGGAAAATTAAACGATAATGAGCGTCGGTCGTGCATATTCGCTAAATTCGATGAATAGCTCGTACATACTTTGTCCAAAATTTACGAATAAAACTCCACATTTACCACTTTTCCACATTGTACTCATTAAAGTATTCGTTTTCACTAGTCCTGTTATACGCCGTTGTATCATATATCCTATGTGGTAGCCAATAATAACTGGAAATTGTCACTTTTTATAATTACCTACTATTAATAATAATAACAATAATAATAATAAATACTGAAAAGGGGATTCTTTGGAAGCAACAAACACAAACAAGATGTAAAAGTAGCAGACTCGGTTTTATTGACGTAAGGTATGTTGCAACATCTCTCACGCCTCCTAGCACCGGCTTGAGCGATATTTTACTTTAAAGCCTCAAAGACTGGGCTTGCAGATCCCAGTAAGTAATAACACTACTAATGTGTAGTCTGGGCAACGTTTTACGGCCGCCACACAGCACTAAACCAACGCTAACTTGCGAATTTCAATAAATACTGAAAAGGGAATCCCTTGGAAGCAACAAACACAAACAAGAGATAAAAGTAGCAGACTCGGTTTTATTGAGTCTGTTCGTGAGAGGTAATGTCCAGTGCAACACCTCTCACGCCTGCTAGCTCCGGCTTAAGCTATATTATACTTCAAAGACAGGATGTGTAAAAGGGACAATTTTGAGCCTTCAACGTCATATATTGTGTTTTTATGATGGAAGTTAATCCTGATCTCTCATATTTCAAATACATAGCACGCAGGACAAGCTTTTTGTGTCGCCTGCATAGCATGACAGACATGTAGGGATCACTTTGTCGGTCGTCCCTTGTCGTCGTCCGTCCGTCTTCCGTCGTCCGTTACACTTTAACATGCAACCTAACTTTGGTCATAAAACTTTGGTCATGACTTGAAACAAGGAAGGTCGTAACACTTGTCCAACAACTCTGACTTTCATTTTGGCAGAGTTATTCCCCTTTTCATAAAACTTTATTTTACATTTCTTGAAACAAAAAAATCGGGATTTATTTTGACTCCGGCAAATCATTACACTACCTGTATTTGTTAGTCAATGCAAACAATGTGTTGTTTTTTCAGGTTCTTGGGTCAAGTGGTATACTGGTATTTATCACATAACTTACGGTGTTGGAGTGGAATAACACCATTCTATATTTTCGATATACCACTAGTTATATAACTATGCAAATAAGCCTAGTATGCACTGTCAAAAAAAATTGATAATGACTATGATCCAAGTCCCATGGTTTATGTCGGTTTCGCGTGTTAAAGCGACAGGCAAAATGCAATAAAGGTCGTTATGTGAGTTATGTGATAAATAGAATCTAACATTCGTTCTCATTCATTATTGAATTTATTAAACTCCTTAGCAAAAATTATATAATGCTCGTCATTATATCATTTTGCCAACTCGTTTAATAAATGTAATAATGAATGAGTACTCCTTTAAGATCCTCTATGAAAATGAAAATGATACATTGCAACATTGTAGTAATTGATTTTGAGAGAAGCAAAATATGACTTATCCTGTATATGGTTCAATCTACGGATTTCCAGTTATAGTAAATGAAAGGTGATTATGAAATCCATGTCAAAATGTCAGACTTGTGTAAGTGATCACTTACCATAGAAAGCTTCGCTTTGTTATTATAAATGCCCTTCAAATTGATGTTAAATTTAACAATAAAACTGTCTTCTTTGTTTTTCATTCACTAACACACTGTTAGCTTTCTAAAAAAGTATTCTTCGCTTTAAAAACATAAGGATGTCCAATTAAATTAGTTAATTAATTACGTTAGTTGTATTTTTTCTGCAGTATAATGTATTTATTTTTAAAATACACTACTTTATAAACTTATATTAGGTTAACGACTTCACTGATTCTACATAGTGATGCTGTATATCGTTACATACTAATTTAGTTTTTACAAAATGATTGTTTTGTGCGCATTTACAATATAACAACACTGTAGTATTTATTTTTAGGGACAAAAAGTATATATACCGTAAATCAGTCGTTTAGTGCATGTACAAGGGGGTTCAAAAAGGCACTGGCGCTTGATACCGAAATCCCCGCCTAGTAGGAAGCCTTTAGTCACACCATGTATGTTGCAAAATATCTGGAAAACATACACAATAAGGAGGTTTTAGACAATTTGTGAATGAAGCCAATAAAATAAATGAGGTCATAAGCTGTTTTCTTTACAAAATGTCGACATTTCTGTCACTTAGACTTAGTGCAAATATATTTGCAGCATGTCCGTGTAACAGTGAATCCTATATAAACCCACATGAAGAGTGTGTACGTGTGTGCTGCGTGCGTGTGTGTGTGTGCTTTTTAGTTCAAAATACTCCAAACAACACAAAGCATCTTCGTTTATGGAGTTTCACGCATCCGTAAGTGTTTTATTTATAAATAATATACCTACCAAGAGGTCTTCTTTAAGACGATGATTCACGCATAAACAAGTTGTTTTTAAAAGTCAACTACTGGTGCTCCCAAACGAAAGCATGTGTTAATTTGAAGTTAATTGAGTTATATGTTGTAACCAATAAGGGTACGATACGACAATATTTAAGACAAGCATCAAACGCTACCGTCCTTGGTGGATTTAGGTAGACGTCATCAAAAGGTCTTCCCCAATATGTTCGGTCATCATACAATCAACTAGGAAAACATAGTGCCGAACCGTAAATAGGTCCACCACTAAGCATGCAATGCGTTGCAAAATGATAGAGTCATAACCTCTTTTGATAAACGTTTTAACAAATTTAATAAAGACTGTATGAAAGAGATTATGACCAAGGATCTTACGAAGTTTGTAAATCATGTCACCCTAGAAGTCAGGTTGTGATAATCCTTGTCGCAGAAGAATTCTAAAATTGCCTTTATTTTTTTATAAGAAGACCGGGGTTACGATAATAAATTGTGCAAAGGTTTTTCGAAGTTTATGGTAACGGTAGCTTGTGCAAAGGATTTTCAAAGTTTATGGTAACGGTAGCATTGACGGAGTAGCTTTTCAGTTATACAAAGATTGCGAATATTAATGTCCTTAACTGGACTACACCTAGAAAAAGCGAATAAGTTGCGAAACATAGACCCCATAAGAAGTTGCTCGGGGAACATCCCCATGTAAGTGTGGAAAATATAACCATATGAAATACTAAAAATCATCTCTCTTGCCATAGATTTTAATAATTATTTCTCCATTTTTAATAGAGAGATGTAAATTGAGAAAAGAAGCGACAGTATCAGAAATATTAGTTTGTGTTGACCTGAAGTTCTTTAGGATAGATAGACTCAACATGAAATCTCCTTCATAGCTATACAAAAACAAATCGGCATCACGAAATGCATAGTTCGTACCCATAGATATACCAGCAATTCATAATTTTGATAGAGCATCATCAAAAAAATCTGACCAATCAGTGACCAGAAATAAAACATACACAGACATTCTGGTAGGTGATAAACTCGGTCTTTATCCTTGTTGTTCAACCAAGTTTAGTGCTAAAATTAAGGTATCTACAGTGTGATTCTTTTAAAAGCCTGCATAGTTCATGCACCTTCATGCAAATTGATTCAATATATGTATCTTTCAAAATTAAAATCTTAAAACTTATCGTCTTTTTACTCTGCTAAAGATTTTTATTTTACTATAGAACCTAAGGATAAAAACCGAGTAACACACATTTTATCACCTACTGAAAATAAGATAAAATCTCAACATCTCTGCAATGAAAAATTATGAATCTGTCTATAGGCGGTAGTTCCATACCTGACGAAAATTGTATAAGCCTTTTGTTAAAAAGGAAATCCAAATCTGCCCACTGGTTTCGTTTTTAATATTTTATTCTCTCAAAGCATATTATATTACAATGTGTTACATATTATAATTAATTTAAATTATATAATATGCAACAACTGGCAATACACTATGTCCTAAAATAAACTATAGAAGAATTGATATATAATTGGCAGTGATATAAAGAGTTGAAAGGTGGTACATTAAGAGTAATGTCTCTTCTTTTCTTGAGTTTCGTCTCTCTATTGAAAATGTTGAAATAATTAGTAAAATATACGAGAAGAAAGATGATTTTAATTTTGACATTGTTAATGATCTCCACTTAGATGGTGATGTTTCCCGAACTTCTTCATACGGGCTTTATGTTTTTCAACTTATTCGTTTTTCTAGAGCTTGAGTCATGGTGAGGACTTTAATATTCGTAATATTGGCATAACTAAAAAGCTACTCCGGCAGGGCTACCGTTACCATAAACTTCGAAAAACCTTTGCAAAATTGTATTATCGTAACCCTGATCTACTTTTAAAATATAAAAGTAATTTAAAAACTCTTCTGAGACAAGGGCTATCACAACCTGACTTCTATGTTGATGTGATTTACAAACTTACAAACTTCGTAAGACCCTTGGTCATAATCACTTTCATACAATCTTTATTAAACTTGTTAACAAGTTTATCAAACGAATGTATGACCCTATCATTTCGCAACGCACATCATGTTTAGTGGCTGACCCATTTACAGTTCACCACTATCCTTTGCTCTTTGATTGTGCGATGAAATTGTGGACCCTATGACGACGTCTGCCTAAATCCTCATATGACGGTAGCATTTGATGTTTGTATGAAATCTTGTATTGTCGTACGCTTACGGTTTGTTCTCATGTTGCTCTGGCTTCTGCCAAGTCAATGAGTACTTGCTTTGTGGCTTTCTAGGCTTTTGTTGTTGTTTTTTGTGTCATATTTAAATGCTCATTAATGTGTTTTACTTATATTGCCTATTAATGCTGCCGTGTTGTTGTTTTTTGTTGTTGTTTTTTGCCACTGGCCGTTCCAAAGCGGTAGCTCTGTTTGTGAACCTTTTTATGTTTGTGATGTCTTATCGTGCCTTTATTTATCTGTGTAGTTGTTTGTGTCTGTGCGTGTTTGTGGTTGACTGTGGTCCCTGAATGCTACATTTTCTGTTTGACTTTTATATCTACTGTTATCTTAAAATACTTAACTTTTGCAAACTTTAATTTGCATATGGATAAGATTTCTTTGTATGCAAAATTTAAATCGTACTCATCTGTTTCGGAGAAATATATTTGTTTCCTCAAATATAAAATCATTTTAACTCGCGGGATGGTGTCATGTTTCTAATTACGTAATTTATATATCTTTACAATAACAAATGCGTGTATCGTTTCCTAATTTCTTTGGGATGTGGACTTTATTGTTAGAGATTTCCTTTTGATGGGATGTACTTTATTTACACTGTCTTGTCAATTTGAGCTTTGAAGACATGATAATAGCGAGGTTGTGTACACTGAAAATCGATTTAAGCAAACCGGTGGGCCATTTTGCCTACTGACCATTCCAAGTCGGTAACCCTGTCTTCACAACTGTTTCTATTGTGTATTGTATTTTTCATTGTATAGTTAATTTTCTCTTTGTTTGTGGTACAGTGCGGATCTACGGTGCCATTGCCTTCGGGTGCTGTGATTTCTATAGGACCCTTTTTCTCTTTTTTATCACAGGGAACCTGATTCTCGGTGTGAATAAGATACTCTATGCAAACTATACGCTGTATTAAATGCCATTCATCCACATACTTGTAATACACTACAAACTCACCCACCGGAATGAGGTAATTTTAACCCAGGGACTTTATTATCACTAACTTTATTCTCACCCATGTCATGTAGGTGTTTCAGGCAAATAATAATAAAATTCGATCTGTGAAGATGATTGTTTAAGTTATACGAATATAACTGCATACATCATTTGATCCCCGGACTGGAGTAAATTCTTAGCCCATGGCTTAATTTGTACAAAGTCGAGAAACCCACACAACTATAAATGTCATTGGCAAAGCAGTTTCAGGGTGTTGTGCAAGCATTTTCTGGAAAAAATAATCCTATATAACCCAGTTGAACACCATGGCGGGGGAAACGTCCACTCCAGATCCTTGATTTGAACATACCTGACTCTTCGTGCTGATGAGATGTTTCAATAAAAATGTCATTGGCATAGACGTTTCTGACGAGAAAAGATTTTCAATTTGCATAAAACAGTTCCTCCGATTGAAAACTTATACATTGCTTCATAAAACTAATGTTTTAAAGGAGTGGGCTATTTAAGTAAAGGCGGCCATATTGAAATTCATATTGACATAATTTGTATTAAATTGGAAGGCATTTATCTCAGAACGTTGCATTTAAAAATTGGTTAAAAGAGGCGTTGTACTATTTGAGAAGTTCAATGGACTTAACGAACTTACATCTGATGGCGGACGACGCTTTATTTGTCTGAATGGTGTTTCACTTCGTATTTAGCACATGTTAAGCCATACATGGCGGTTGAGGTCTGTGGTAGAGGCAAATCGCCCTTTATTTCCTGTAGAACCAGTACTGTATATGTTATGCCATCCGTAAGGAAGACGATTGAAAGGCTATCATTCTGGCTTCGTTCACGTAAGCTAAACCTACTGAGCTATTATTTAACAGAACACAGGGCAATCTTGACTATTTGTTTTTAAAACTCGCTGCGTCCCGTTAGTATTTCAACAGTACGTGCATATTTGCTAATCATTAGTACTAATTATCTGAATAGTTCCAGGTCGTTTCTTTTGGCATATTACTAACTGTTTATTCTGATTATATATCATTTCATATATGATAGAATAAAGTCGACAAACTGAAAACTCCTAATTGTGTTACTTTTTATTTAAATATAAACAAGCAGATTTAATGTCAAAAAGATACTGGCATTTTTAATTGCAATGTTTGATAAAACCAAACTGTCAGTGTGTCCTTTTAAAAACAACAAATATATCGAGCGACTCAACACTGAAATGCGATCTATTTCAATACGTATCGGCATAGTTCTGTACAAACCGACGAAAATTTAGAACAATTTCTGTACGTACCGACAATCGCTTTGTTTGTTTGAGTGTGTTAACCAAACTGACGTTTATTTATATGAACCATATATTTACTTGAGCAATAACGAATGTTTTGTTTCTTAAACATGTGCATTGTGCAAAGAAACAATTAGTTCAACAGAAAGCAATTATTCAAATATTAATAAACACATACCCAAAGAAATATATACCGACGCATCAAAGCCATATTGCTGTTCTTCAACAGGAATGGAAACGTCTTTTTTTTAGTTCCAATATAGATATATATAAAACAAAAATGCATTATCCAAATTCTAGTTCAAAAAGATAAGTCGTGTCTATACATTGTTTATGGCGAAAATTTTGCTAAAAGCGTCGTTGGGATAATAACCAACATTAAGTTCAACAAGATAAGGGCTTGCCTGATACTAGTTATAAGGCCAATAGATACGCCGAGGCCCACCGAGGCAGTTGCTTTGGTAGAATTTTGGGAATGTACATACTTTACCTATAAACATCTTCAATATCGATAAATAAATAATCATGACAAAAAAAGTCATAAAACTCAGGAAATAGGAAACCGCATGTAAAAACATCGTGTGTTTGTGTGGGTGGGGGCCGGGTTGCATGCCACTGGACCTCCATATACAGTGATTAGCCTCGGTTAAGTTTCGGGGCTGGCTAAGGGCCTGATTATACATGTACACATGTTAGATAATATAAGACTATTAAGACTCTGAAGGTCGCAGAACCGCAAAGCACTATACAGACTGATTCACCGTCGATTCTTTCATCCGGTGTAATAAAGTAAACTGACCCCCATAGAATAACAAGAACCTGCATGTTGATTGCAAAACATCAATTCGCCGTTATGAATGTAAGACATACTATTATTAGCCTGGTCCCATGGCCTCCCACAATGCGATACCGCCTGGTTCCCTGGCCTCCCATAATGCGTTACATTTTGGAGTCCATGGAACCAGGCTAATACTATTCTAAATAAATATGTACTACGGCGATTTTCAGAAATAGCGTGTAAGACTAACGTAATCCAATATCGTCCTTTTCAAATCGGTAGCTATGTGAATCGTATATAATCTCTATCTTTACCTAGCAAGTCTATACTGCAGAGTGTATTCTGAAAGCAGTAGTGGTTCCGGAACTTAGTGACTCCACAGAGTTTTCATGCCAAAATGATTTGTTCCCAAGCTCACGTTTTCACTCGTTTAATAGACGGTGCTCATATTTTAGTGACGCAACGTTACATGTATTTCTCCTGTGGGTAACACTATTACATTTCGTAAAGCCATTAAAGAAAAACCTCTAAAAATCTCCGAAATGTGCTAAGTGACAAGTATTGTGCATGTAGTCATTCAACTAGTTTGTTCAAATGGTGATACCAGGGTAAAATGTGACCACAGTTACAGTTTTACATAGTTGTATTAGGAAGTTGCTGTAATTGTTTCTTTAAAGATGAACGGCCACACTTTTTGTAGTATTATCAATTAACACATTTTACTCTTAAACATCATATGAATATTTCTTGATAGTCTCGGAGAGAAGCATATATTGAAAACCGCTACTAAGTTGTATGTAAAACAAGTATTATTTGCATGACGTAGATACTACTTTTCCCACTGCGTGACTGCACGGGGAAATGAGGTAAATCTGAATTGTAAAGCTGCACAACTATTGCCAGATAATTGATAAATACATTAATTCGCACAACGTACTATCAAGAACATCATATTATTGTAGTAGAACCGGTATGTCAGATATAGTTTTCTGAGTATTCAAATGTGTACTATCCCGATATCCTGGGTACTGATCCTATACATAATGTGTAATCGTTTTTTTTTTTTTTTTTTTTTTTTTATTGTTTTTATTTTCCTGTTGTTGCCTTAAGTAACTTTAATGTTATATTTGATGCTTATTATATATTGCAACTTTAAGTAATAATATTATTTAAACGAAACATGAGTATTACTAATTGTCTTTTATTATCGCAAAGACTTTGCCATTAATTGATATTACCAATCAAAACGGAGCAAAGGGATGGGCATACATAAAAAGTTGATATAAAAATCGAAAGGAAAAGTAGCATTCAAGGACGACAGTCAACCACAAACATACACAGAAACAAAGAACAACTTTAAAGATGAATAAAAGGCCAACTAATACATCACAAACACAAAAGGGTTGACATAGGGCTACCGCCTTGGAACGGTCAGTGGCAAAAAAGGCCGCTGGGAGTTTAAATCAGGTTCTAGGGTGCTCCAAACCTCACACTTACCCTATTGTCATCCCAATAAAACGGGACAGTGTAAATAAAGAAATCCCCGCCATGAACTGTTCTCAAACCAACAAGGCATCAATAATAGGCAATATAAGTAAAAAAACACAAAGATGCTCGTGTATATATAAATACAAAAAAAACAATAGCATAGAAGCCACATAGAAGGTACTCAATGACTTGGCAGAAACCAGAGCAACAAGAGAACAAACCATTGAGGTCACGACAATGCAAGATTGCAGACAAATATCAAACGTCACCGTCGGTAGACGTCATCATAGGGTCCGCAGCCTGTCAGGTCATCGCACAATTAAAGAGGAATGCATAGTGGCGAACCTCTTTTGATCAACCTTTTAACAAGTTTAACAAAGATAGTATGAAAGTGATCATGACCAAGGATCTTACGAAGTTTGTAAATCACGTCACCATAGAAGTCAGGTTGTGATAGTCCTTGTCGCAGAATAGTTCTTAAATTACTTTTATATTTGGAAAGAAGATCAGGGTTACAATAATAAAATGTTGTTAATGTTTTACGAAGTTTATAGTAACGTTAGCCCTGATGGAGAAGCTTTTTAATTATACCAAGATTACGAATATTAAAGTCCTCAACTTGAGTACAAGCTCTAGAAAAACGAATAAGTTGGGACACATAAACCCCATAAGAAGTTGCTCGGGGAACATCCCCATCCATCTAAATGGGGGATAATCAACAATATCAAAATTACAATCATCTGTCTTGTCATATATTTTGCTAATGGTTTCACCATTTTCAATAGAGAGATGTAAATAGGGTTTACATACATGTTGCAACTCATAATATCGCGCCATTGAGAGATTTTTCTCTTGGTACACTGGCGGAGGGAGTATACTCCTTAGAACAACACATACATACACAAATATATTAGAAAATAATGACTGTTGTGAACCCAGCCTTTTGGATATAACCGTATCATTGAAATAGTGTAAAGTTTTTGCATTTTAGATCTATACATTTCAACGCAGCCACCCTTCTTGAACGCATACAGTCTGTGGCCCAGTGGATGGCACGGTAGACTTGAAATCCGGAAAACCTCGGTTGAAGCACTTTCCCTCGTGAAGACAGAGGTAGCCTCGTACGTCTAATGGGGTCGTTAACTAGGCGGTTCTGTTTATCGGAAGTCTATCCTTCAAGTGAAGGACTATAGTAATCTCTTTGTTACTAAGATTATGGCAGGTTCCAGGATTCCTACGTATAGACCCCCCTCTCTCTCTGGGGCGGGTTTTAATAACATTTGTAGCATGGTCGGTGACATTTCCTTTGATGATTGCATAGCATTAAATCGTTTAATTTAGAGTAACTAAAGGGACGTGGCTATACCGTACTACAACTACCGGATATTGGAATTTAGAGTACGGTCACTATGACGTCACGGTTACACGCACATCTCGGTGTTTAAATAAGCCGACTCGCTGAGACTACACTCTGTTTATTATATAATGTATTGATAATTCGTTAAACAAAAGCCAATTAATTCAATTATGTTTCTTTTAAAGTGCATTTTCAATAACTTCATCCATAAAATTAAAGGTAATCGTATACTTTTTGTCAACAACAAAAACTAAGTAAATACTAATATTGAGATCAGAGAGGGACTGTTTACGGCAGTATATAGACCCCTGTATGACAGTCGTTGTCATTGTCGCGCTACTCCCGTCATTCGCAATAAACTTTCGATCTTTTTTAGGTAACTGTCATTCAATTTGCAATATTTCTGCCTGCACTAAAATAGGCTGTAATAAAATGCAAAGAATAAGTTTAGAAGGTGCTATGTAACAACTGTACCAATTCTAACAAATAGTTGCCGTTGTTATTAGTTAGTACAGTAGTCTGTGTATGTTTTTAGTGCAAAGCCATATAATATTTTTCAATTTCATATACTTCTTTGTTGTGATTTATGTGGGTGGGGTAATTCATTCAAACTGGTGTTTAAAATAGACATGAATTGCAATTAAAAGCATTAAAATAGACATCTAATTGGATTTTGTGTTTGCATGTGTTAACTATTGCTTCGTGTGTGTGTGTGTAACACATACTCAAAATGTCCTAATCATAATAAGTATTTAATCCCCCAGTGGCCTTTGTTGCCACTGACCGTTCCAAGGCGGTAGCCCTATTGTCAACCCTTTTGTGTTTGTGAAGTCGTTTGCATTTATTATTACTTTTGCCTTCTCGTTTGTCTGTTTGCGTGTTAGTTTTTGTGTTTTGTGGTTGACTATCGTCCTTGAATGCTGCTTTCCCTGTCCGATATTTTTGTCTTTCTTTGAATACCGCATACACGTACAAATTGACTTATAAATATTCTTATCTAGAATCCTCCGGACTGTTTGTGTCGTTTGTACAATATATGCATACATCAGAAAGTTAAAATAATAGTGATGTTGCAATTATTCTGAGGAAGACTTACTCATAAACTTTCTGTTCGAAGCGTGTATTCTGTTTCTGAACTTATATATGCAAGCACAGGCATGAACGTTGCATAGTACACACCTTCATTAATAATCTATCAAAACAATTCCTTAAGTCATACTATAATAATCAAATCATCGTAGAAAAGTTGTGAGATTCTTACAATTTTATACACATAATGTAAAAGAAAAATTAGTAACCTTAATGCATAAAAAATGTGTCAATAGTGGGTGGGGTAATTTGACTTCCAATTGTAATTGTGATTTTAAGCAGAATGCATTGCTGAAATAAAGTTTATTTGTTCTGTCTTGAACTAATATGAATTATAAACTTAACTGCATATATTAAACGTATATTAACAATTATCAAACATATTAATGTGCAAAAATGAACATCCAAACTTTGATGACAGGGCTACAATGATACACCTATTATTGTTCGAATTAAACTGTATAAGCTACCCGTTCCAGTTTGCTATTATTGAAAAATGTCATCTACAGACATTGCTCTTTCTAAAGAATAATGGTATAATTTGCCACCTGGGTTGGTAGCTATATCGAACATGTTGGTACCTGGCTCAAGGCCTATATGCCCTTATTGTACTATTAATTATATAGATCTATATATGTTTCTATGTTAAATGCCAGCAAAACGTGGAAAATACGCGCTCTGTTAAATTTCGTGTTAACAATTAATTTCAGAGTATTCATTATTTATTCACACGCAACATACCCACTGTATACAAACAACGCTTACATAGTGAGTACCATTCTGCACATACAGTTGAAAGAAACATTTTCTTTTAATATAATGTCAAAACTATAAATAAGGAAGGAAATCATTTATTATAGTACATGTGCATCAAGTGACAAACAAGTACATATATAAAACGAAAGAGCTGCCGGCCCAATGGGCCTATAAGTCACTGTCAAAAATAAATATGTGACAAAATATAAATATATGGTTCACATGAAAATACAAAAGTGTATCAAATTAATGATGCTATAATAAATCTGACGGTACAGTGAAGTACGTTGAAACTTTTCTGGAATACGTCTGTATTAGTGTTTTGAATTGTTGTAATGCCTGTAGTTCTATAAAGGCTATGTCAAAAATAACATCTCGGAAAATAGCTGTTTTTATGTCCGAGTAAAACACACAGTCGAGTAAAATAATGGAGTTCGTCTTCTATCACCCCAGCGTTACAGAATCGGCACAATCTCTCTTCTGGTGTCTCTCCAACGTATCTGCCAATTTCAATCATTAGCGGTAGGATACTACATCTAAACTGTGATCTCTCACTCCTACTGAGTGTCAAAGTCACAAACTGTTACTATATTAGGATATGTGTTAAAAAGTATTTCAATTGTACTGCACAAAATAAAATTGTTCCCATTAATTACTTCTCCTTCCAGTGCACTTATCAAACACAAGCACAACTATACTTACCGGCTTCCATGCCGGTAAATACTGACGCCGGTCATTTCACGATGTAGTAAAATGATCGCGGTCATTCAATTATATAGTAGAATGACACCAGAGTTGAAGAAAAATTAATCCCTCCATCAAATGTTGACCCACAAACAAACACCTTATTAGAACCCTGGGAAACTTACTTTATCATGTCCGCTAGTATAAATCAACACGAAAATGTGGGATTGAATATCTTCTAAGAAATATATTTTCAGTTGTATAACTACACCGGGATGTACGACTGTCAAAACTGACGTAAAACTGTCAAAATAATGATGAGATGCATTTCAATATATTAATAAATTGTCCGGTATACAGTTACAACTCAAACATTACAGAACACTTTACAAAAAGGAAGTTTTAAGGAAGACACATTAGCACTCTTTAATAGCGATTTGTAGCACTTAAACATATGAAAAAATTAAAACCGTGTAAATTGTCGGAACTTGCTCGATTATTGGGTCATCAGTATAAGCTGTATATTCTCAGGGAGTAAGTATACATGTCCTACTCCCTGATATTCTTCATTAGAATGTTAAGGTAATAAGTTGAAGGGAGCGCCAACTACCATAGAACTTTTGTTTTTAAATTCTAATGAGTGATATACCTTAACCAGCACATTTTCTGGTGGCTTCCTTTTATCTACACGTGATCAGTAGTAGAACCCCCGCTGTCTTGCAGCAACTCTCCTTAATTGACAGCTGTCGGAGCTACCTACATCTGGTTTTCACGGCGTTCCACTCTACAGACGAAGTGGTAGGTGGAGCTTTGCTCCTATATTTGAAAGTCCAATAAATCGAGGTTCCTAAACACATAACGCAATGCCTACCTTAAAGGGACCTACGGCAATCTTTGATTTTTAAATATATATTATACTGCACCAATAATATATTCAACATTTTGGTAGAATAACGTAGACAATTGATGTCTCTAATTTAATTATATGCAAGCAGTTTTAAAGTCAAAATTATACAGGATTAATAATCGAGGTGCTTATTTTAATGCTTGATACAAAACTCATGATTGCTGTGTGTTTCTTTAACCCTGTAGTCCAATTGACTAAGCATTATGTACCAGATGTCCATGCATAAAACTCACCAAAGATAGGTATATCACGCCGGTTTTAGCTCTTGACATGCTTTGGTGTTCATGCTTGATGCCTATTGTAGCCGCATTTATATAATATCTAACATTTTCTTGTGATAAAAGGCAGTATTTAGGGTCTGCTTTTCTGCATGAAATGACTTTATTGGCTTGTTTTTTAGAGCTAAGAGCTATTGTGCCTATTGTAATCGCATTTATATAATAATATCTAACCTTTTCTTTTGATAAAAGGCAGTATTTAGGGTCTGTTTTTCTGCCTGAAATTACTTTATAGGCTTGTTTTTGAGAGCTAAGAGTTATGTGATGACATCTGACACTAATTGTCTCAACAATTCTTCTTCTCTTCTACCCCTTCACCCCAACCCCAACCTCCCCACTACCACCAGTATGTGGTCCATTTTTTCTCTCCGTAATTTGGTATGCTGTGGGTTGGGGAGGACCATCCAACCGCAAGCTTTACAAACAGACATATAATATTATAATAAATCATGTGTCTTCCATATAAACACACAAAAACGAATGTCGTAGAGCTGATTTTCGTGGTAAAGTTAACTTTACCTTACCACAACCGAAAACACAACATGCTAATTATAAATGTTCTCTCCACATCGTCACATTTCTGGCATATATATTACTTAATTAAAAACATGGTTTTATAATTAGCAGGGGAAAAATAGTTTAAGTTTAAAGTAATAAATACAAGTTTATCTAACAAAATGTTGCAGATAAGAGCATGTGTATGCTTTTAAATAGCCAATTAGTCTATTCCTTCTTGTTCGTGAAGAGCGCCTTCTCTATACCCATCATGGGGGACTCGAAGAACAGCGACACTATAGCAGCCACACCGTATGACATCACCAACTGCCCGATAAATAAGTATATCTGCAAAGGAAATAACGGGTTAACGTTACTGCAGGACATGAAGCTATGCTGCAACCCATTATAATCGTATTTGACCTTCATAGCATTATTATAGATGCTAACTTGTAGTTAAAATAATCAGCGAAACGGGTTTATCATTGATTACAAAGCAAATAGTAAAAAACATCAACGGGTTAAAACATGTATACTGATATACCATTTTAATTGAAACAAAATATCTTAAAGTCAGAAAGTATGTGTATTACTGTTGTTTTCTTTCCTGTATTGATAACATTAGTATACACGTTCAGAGATTTCTGAACGTGAACTCTCCATGGTCAGCGGAATTTTACATCTCCAATTAGAGTAGTACAAGTAAAGTATGGCAGATGCTAAGGAGAGTATCAAATCTTCTGATATAATCATGTTTGGAATAACAAATAAACAGTTATGTTTTGGGTGATATTTTTCCATAAAACATTGTCCAGATGGGGTAAAACAGATTTCTAAAAATCTGAAATATCTTCCATTCTTGAAAATACTATTTCAATACGAATTCAAGGGTTTCTTAATTGCTGTGATTATATTGAATAAAACAAAAGAAAATCCTGGGTGGGAGAGAAGAAAGGATGGCCGGAACGTATTTTTGCATTTTGATCTACCATACTAAATGCATCAAATGTTTTATACAAATAATGTATTTTCTGTAGTTTGTTGCGAGCATATTTATTTGTTTAGCAGTACTAACCGCGTCGTAATCTGTAAAGTAAGTAGCTTGTCTCCGTCCCGAATAAAACAAAACCATAATGAGAGGGTGCACGAGGTAGGCGCAATACGTGAGGCGACCGAGGGGTATAAACGCCTTCCAGGACAGAATCTGGTTTATCCAACCTGTAATATAAAAGTAGGTAAACAAGTCGAACAGGAAATGTAGCATTTACAGATCACAGTCAACCAAATTCACTCGCTCAAATTAAACAACAATAACCATGTTAAATGAAAGCAAAGTATGCGAAAACCCAAACGCAAAGGGTGACACTAGGGGCACCGCCTTGGAGGTGTCAGTGGCAAAATGGCCGCTGGTTGTTTAAACCAGGCCCTATGTTGTACAAAACTGTCATCGTAGTTAAAAGGGACAAAGAAAATAAAAAGAAATATAAAAAGATCGGACAGGGAAAGTAGCATTCAAGGAGGACAGTAAACCACAAAACACAGAAACAAACACGCAAACAGACAAACAAGAAGGCAAAAGCAATAATAAATGCAAACGACATCACAAACACAAAAAGGGGCTACCGCCTTGGAACGGTCAGTGGCAAAGTAGGCCACTGGGGGTTTAAACCGGTTCTAGGGTGCACCAAACCTCACACTTACCCTACAGTCATCCCATTAAAACAGGACAGTGTAAATAAAGAAATCCCCGCCATGATCTAATCCCTAACCAACAAGGCAGCATCAATAGGCAATATAAGTAAAGCACAAATATGCTCGTGTAAATATAATACAAAAAAACAATAGCTAGAAAGCCACAATGAAGGTACTCAATGACTTTGCAGAAGCCAGAGCAGTAAGAGAATAAACCATTAAGGGCACGACAAGAAAGATCATGGACAAACATCAAGACATCTCAGACACACTATTTCACTATTTAAAATCATAATGATAAGGGAATCACAAAGATGATCATATATTCTTCTGACTAGTTCCATGATCCCTGCATGTAATTTATTTACATTGAAAGCAGAATAAATAAATAAATTCTCAGTCGATATTTAAGATTTAAGTTTTATACTTAGTTACGTTTTTGAGTAGATACTTAATTCATGTTGCAGAAACACGTTTTGCTAAGTTTTACTTAGCGATCGACTTAGTTAATTAAGTTTGTCAAGTATTTAAATAACACTTAATGAATTGTTGGTGAAAGTGCATCAGGTAAAATTAAAATTCACCGATGATACGTGAATCATTCACACTTAACTATAATTGAAAATGTCTGAAGATCAAACCGTTAGGTTCAGCGACAACTTCATTAGAGACAGAGTTAGGTAATACTCACCGCCATGTCCCGTGGCACAAGCAAATACAATCCAACAGACTGATATACTCCACCCGGTCCTGTGGAGTGCGGCGAAAGCATTTGACTCATCTTTAGACATGATATGGCTGTCGCCATCAGTATAGAGGCCATATACTATCACCAAACACATACTGATGCATATGAACCAGCATATCAGGTTCGCAATCTAAAAAAGAAATAATTGCAACGTTGTGCGTTATAGAAAATTGAATTAAACAAGAAACTCAGAAGTAGACCTAGAATACATCTGCAATCGTAGAAAAGGGAAAAGTGTTTTGTAAAGATTTCTTCTTTGAATAATATAGGTCTAAGGATAAAAATACAACTTACATCATATATAGCCATACATATTCAAACAGCCATAGTGTGTGCTGCTTCTTCTTCTTCTTCTACTTCTTCTCCTAATTAACTTCTTCTCCTAATTAACTTCTTATCCTAACGGTTTAAGTTAGAAGAAGAAGAAGAAGAAGAAGAAGAAGAAGAAGAAGAAGAAAGAATTATCATATACATAACGATGACAAAACAGTTTACCTTTGGTATGCGACACTTGCATTTGGATCTGTACAGAACATACCCTGTAAAAAGTCCGACTACGTAAGGTCCCATACGTGCGTAACTCGGGAAGTAAATGTTCTTCATATAGTATACATCTTTTCTAAATTATTGAAAACAATAATAATATATATTTAGAGGTGAATGCGCATATCTGTTACGATTGCAATACATTATTTGCTATATTTCTATGTTTTGGGTCAAACAGATTTTTAAAAATATGAGAAAAAGTATTTCATGAGCACATAGCACAAATTAAATAATTATATTTGTTTCGCTTTACAGATTTAAATACATCGGACATTCATGGCAAACCCACAAACCATAAATATATTACATCCACTACCTTATATTTTCGAAATATAAATGTTGATGATAATATAAGACTTTATTTCAATTATATAATCCACTTATTTACTTGTACGGATATCATAGAATACATAATTAAAATGCGATTACATGGTTACACTCCTTGGAATGGTCAACGACATGAAGATCACTGGGAAGCTTAGCTCACCATTAGTAAAAATATCAGTTTGACTGCTAATCAAAACACTGATCAATAACAAAAAATATGTTTCTTACGCAGCAGGAGCATATGGTGAACTATTCTGCGCCGCGTATTCGTGATAATTGTTTACAAGAGCCGTCGTCACAATCGTGGCGGTGAGAAATACCATGCAGGATACACCACCGGCTATAAGGTTGCTGAAACCAAAAACAAACATTGAAGAACCAATGACAGGTAAAATTACTTCCCTTGGCCTTTTAGCGGGTCAAAAATTACAGATGTAAGCTAAAGTACAAAATCAATCATTATGAGTAGAGAACTGTGTCCAGATCGTGCCACCTCGCGTGGACGTACCATATATGCATATCTGCAGGATCTTAAGAGAATGTTCAGTATGATCATTCCACAAGAGAGTGACGGGTGTAATCTTCCAGAACACGTTACTGTAGCTAAGTAATGATCGTTTTGTTATATTCATTCAGAAGCAACCTCCTAAAATACTACAAAAATCGCCTTTATTTTGTTGTAACCTATGTATATAGATCGCCAAGATCGTTAACACGGAGCAACATGTCAAGATGATAAAACAGAATCAGTAAACATCCGTACATTGGTACAGGAATAGTTTTTGAATTTAACTGTCTGATAATGACTGCACTGTATATTACCACATAAAGGTCTATAATAAAATGTTAAACATGGACTTTCTCAAAAAGTTACAGACTTAAGCGAATATTGTTTTTTTTAAATCAATTACATGTTAGATTGTTATATTCACATGTAATCCAATAATTAAGCGGTTTCAACATATTTATGGTATCATTTATCAATCTAATATCGAAGTACTGCTGACATTGTCAAATACTATGTGAATATGAAAATATGTAACTTCATAGAATACATGTTCAAACTAGTCATGGATAATGTTCTTATTTTTTTCTAACAATTTATCTGATAATTGCTATTCGTTTTTTTTTTCATTTTCTTGACATAGAACAAAATGAGGGTGAACAAGAGTTTGGAAAGTTTGAAAGTGTACCAAAAATATTTAGCTGTATTTGGAAATTGAGAAAGAGAGGTCAAACTCATTTGTGATGTAGGAAATGGTAAAAATAAAATTAGTTTCTTTTTAATTATATAATGGAACTATCTGACGCCTTTGCAATCCCCGTTCACAGTATTAATAAATGTAACTGTAAAATAAAAAAGAAATCACCTAGCTTTTGAAATACATCTATTATTTTCATAAAATATAAGTAACTAGTTTTAGGCTCATATTTAGAAAGAATCATTTCTACTGAGTTCGGTTTAAAATTCTTAAACTATTGTCTCTGAATGTATTACGAAATCTCTACCCAGATTTGACTCTGTCAACGTCAAAGCAAGTAGGGCGAGCGGTTAGGTCACGTGATTATTCACGATGTTTATAATAAATCCTTTTGCGTGATTCGCAAAGATGAAATATAGACATATCTTCAATATTTTCAAATTGTTTTCTATGAGTTAAAATGTTCTGCTATCGAGCTTTGGTTTGAAATGCGTATCGATTGCGTATTTTCTTGGAAGTAAAATAGTGCCAATGAAAATTGTTTCCATGCATTATTTCAAAACTTGCAACATCTAATTTGCAGTTATTTGAAAATTATATTGACACAAAAAATAAATAAAGCAAAAACATTTCAGTTTAACAGGTTTTACCAACATCTTGTAATTTAGTAGTTATCAGAGATATATGTGAGTGCAAGGAACGATAACTCTGCGCGGAGATTGTGTATTACGCTAAACGCCGGAATAAGATCAATGACGGTCTTATTTATCATGTTTATACTGTAAAACATTTGGTGAATTTTAATAATATAAATTCCGACCGTCAAAAAATATAATGTGAATCTAAATAGGGAATATATCATTAATAAGTCAAATATATTGAAGTGAATTTTGTCTGGACGACATTTGTTTGAAATATACAATAATCAGTGAAAAACATTGTGTTTGAAGTGAAATATGGTCATTTCAAGTATATGTACACTTACTAAAACAATGGTAGAAATATTAGAGGACTAAGGATATAAAACTGCATATCGTTCGCCAGATACCAAGACCATCCCATACACTGAAAAACACAGAAACAAATAAGGCTTTAAATATGAAGGCGAGCTAATAATTAAACCATTACTTATGAGTTGTTAATTAATACAAAAATAATTAAAACAATAAATAAAGTAGTATTATTAGCGGTTGATTTTTCGACTTTACTTTTAAAGTTGACTTCAAAATTCAAAAGTTGACTTCTGTTCGACTTTTATATCTACTTTTATGGAAGGACTACTTACCATTTTTTCAGTTTCGACGTAATTGTTGATATAAAGCAGGTTTGTCCACCAGTTTTCCCGACAGAACTGCATAGTCGGGAATTCACCGTCTGTCCACATAGGTCCAGAGTAGACGTAGGGTAATATGACTGTACCGACCATTAATACCAACATATAGGGAGGGGTAAGTCTGGATTATAAAATATGTTACTATAGCTACTAAGTACATGAAGTATACTTATGCTATTTGCCTTGTTTTACTATCATCTAGCAAAGTATTTACCAATAAGATATGTTTATATGTTCTGTCATGTGTTTATACCTTCATTGTGGCTTTCTACGCTATTGTTTTTTGTATTATATTTACACGAGCATATTTGTGTTTTACTTATATTGCCTATTGATGCTGCCTTGTTGGTTAGAGATTAGATCATGGCGGGGATTTCTTTATTTACACTGTCCTGTTTTAATGGGATGACAGTAGGGTAAGTGTGAGGTTTGGTGCACCCTAGAACCGGTTTAAACCCCCAGTGGCCTTCGTTGCCACTGACCGTTCCAAGGCGGTAGCCCTATTGTCAACCTTTTTGTGTTTGTGATTTCGTTTGCATTTTTTATTACTTTTGCCTTCTCGTTTGTCTGTTTGCGTGTTTGTTTTTGTGTTTTGTGGTTGACTGTTGTCCTTGAATGCTGCTTTCCCTGTCCGATATTTTTGTCTTTCTTGAAAACATTCCATAATCTATCAACATATAAGGAATCAGAGTAACGTTCATCATTGACATTACGTTTAGGTTTATAGGCAACGCATCAAACGGCAATGATATGTTTTCAGTGAACTGTTATCAAGCATATTTAGGTCTTTTATAAACGGATACAGTTTTCTACTTCTACTATATGCTGAAAAAACTCATCATACTGGATAATACTGTATGTGTGGTGTATGCAAACGATATGAGTAAGTGTAATATATAGGTAACTGAAAATAGAATTGGGTTGAAGCTACAGAGTTTCTATTTTAACTGGTAATAACTCATCAATATAAATGAGTCACGTGTGAAGTAGTTTCAAATCGACGAACACCCATCTAGTCAGTATATAAGGCAGAAATCGATGCGTCAAATATCACATTTTTTATTTAGCCTTCGTACAGGTAACATCAATGACTATACGGCTTCAGAATATATGTGAAAACAATTACTTGCCCGGAATGAGATTTGAATCACTGCCGTTGCGCTTTTAAGTTTTGATGACCGTACGTTTAACCACTAGACCACGACTGTTTATTGGTATGTTCTATCATTATTAACACTAAATATGCATTACGTAATAACTAGCGCACATACAAACTCATCAAGCGCTCAATAACAAAAAAAAAAGGTATGATAATGGACCTTTGGAAACGGCCGAGCACGACACATACGAAATATTGCAGTCTCGGTTTGATTGAAACTGTTCATGAGCGGTAGTGTAATAGTCTAGCTACCGCTCACGCCCTCTAGCCCCGGGTTGAGCAGAACTCAATATTCATAAAATCAATAGTACACAATTTAAACCATCCCGAAGATGGCATGCATACAGCGGTGGACATGGAGTCATATGCTTCCCCATGTCGTACGGCGTATGGTCCCAGTATCTAATAAAATTAAATGCCCCGAAGAGCGAAATAAACATAATGGAATTTAGTTGGGAGCAGCGGTTATGAAGCCTGTGTATCACAAGTAACAGCCAAAAGACTAAATTAAAAAGCAGACAACATATCCTATAAGTGGTTAAACAATACCCAGAGCCTTTTATCGGCCGGAGTAGTGGAACCACCGCATCAAAAATTAAGTAAGAAAACAAAAGAAATTGAGATATGGTTGTTTTGAGGCGGAATATTAGTTTCATATTGATACCATATATTAGTACACCATGCAAAGTTAATTTACACGTCCAACAAGATGGACTATACGAGTATATTGATGGATTCATCTTGAGTTGCTTTCAAATATGGGTTTTTACATTAAAAAAGTGACATATACATCAATGTGATAAATTTAATATTTATTTTGTAATATAAGAAACCATTTATTGTTGTGCATAAATGTATTATAAGAAATAATAATATCAAAATATAAAAAAGTGTGCTTTAAAGGGGTTGATGCACTATTTTAAAACAAGATTTATTTAGAGGGCTCTCAAAAACTTGAAAAAAGCTGAAAGAATTATCAAAATGCCATGAACAATAAAGGAAATATGACCTATTTAAAGTTTGCATAGAAACATAAATGGAGGCGGCCATCTTTGAACGATGACGTCACCGTGCCTTTTTACCATATATGACATATTTACAAAATGTCTTTTAAAGCAAAGAAAATCGCTGCAAATGAAAAATGTGTACCAAAGTATTGTTTCACATGTATGCACTCCAATAAATAAGTTGTTTTATAGAAAGTATTAGAAAACTGACGAGGAAAAAAGAAAAGAAAAAAAAGACACTAGTTGATAGGAGGGGAAAGAGAGAGGATTTTAGATAAAAGAGAAAAGAAGAACAATTTTTACCGAATATTGCTTTTCAAATTTCTGCATTTAAACTTAATATTCCTGTTTTTTAAATGGTGTTCAAGTTTGTCCTTAGAAATAATTCGTTCTATATGTTCAGCTTTGCCATGTATAAAATGAAAGATGTAAAACTAGGAATCGTTTTTGCATACTTGTTCTTAAAAATGTATTAAAGCACAAGTAACTAGACTGCTGAATCAGATGTAACCACAACTTACCTCCAAACTCTGTGAAAGTAGAACATGAACCAGTTCAGCTTCAATGCGCCTCCGACCTTCTTCAGTTCTTTTAATGACAGGTACGCCACCAAGACACCACTGTAATGTTGATATATAACAGGAAAGGTCATTCAAATGCATATTATGACTATTGTTGGTATATAATAATGTACATGTACAAGTAATAGATAGGAGTCTGGTCACAGCGACACACCGAGATGGGCGTAGGGGTTTACACCAGGTTCTAGGGTGCACCAAACGTCACTCATCATATTGTCATTCCAATAAACGGGACAGGCGTATACATATCCAATGGCTATATGTATTTTGTCATCTGCACGAAATATGTGAAAGAACGAGATTGGCTAATGAATATTTAGTTATTCTGTATTTCTCATTTATAGTTGTATGCAATTTCAATTTCATTATATGCATACAGAACACACCATTCATCATTTCAAGGCAATACGGCATTTCACCTTTTGTATAGAGTGCTATATAATGCCGAAATGATGTTTTGCATAAATATTTCTTGTGAACTATGTGTTTCCTTATTCGTACCTTATTGCGAAGAACGAATCTACCGACACTGTAGCATATGTTATCGCCGAAAACGTCCATTCGCTCGATTTCGACACGAAATGTTGCAGAAGATTCGCTGTTAATGGAGCATGAATGTAAAAACAGAAATTATTCACAGCAAAATATGACGTATGATCAAAGAAGTAAAAGAACACAATTTGAATAGCGAGACAGGTAAATTTCGAGGTAGTTGAAGATCAATCTGAGGGCATAGCACATTTTTTGAAACTCCTACAAAAAATGCATATAATTAATTCCCACTTTGCAATGAAAAATATAGAGTACGGAAATATTTAACGAATTTCGCTTTCAAGTAATTTACAGATTTTGATTTTGCTGGAATATCCGCTTTTTCACATGAACATAATCCGTAAATAAAACAAACTTCTATCGACCAGAATACATATTATGTCATGCTTTCACAAGTATTGCAAATAACACTATTTATTAATCATGCTCATGCGTCATTGAAAATGTTTTCAAAGTCCAACAATATTGATTTCGTGAAGAAACTTGTATTTTGCTTGATAGTAGATGTTGGGTAATTAGGTGGGTTCATTTCCTATCCTATAACCTATTATATTATAAACTTCGTTAACATAACGTAAGAAAATAATTAAGATATTTTAGTTTGTAAGTGATTCCCGTTGGCGAACACAACAAGTACTTATACAATAATCTCCGCACGTTTCTTCAAACGGGTGATTTTCAAATTTATGAAGATCACATCTTTGAATATACGCTTTTCTATTTTTCAGTCCGTTGTTTAACTTCTTTTACAATATATCACATTTTAAATAACATTTAAAGATAAACTTGTTATGTTCGTGAATAGCGGTCATGACTAATACCAAAAGCAAATAATCTTAAATGTCGATTGCTATGTTATAAAATGTATGTAGAAGGTCATTGTGTCCGCAGATGTCATGTTGCCCGTGTATACGTAGTACGCAAGAGGCCAATATAACAGCAATGGAAAAAAATGGACAAAAATGTTTGACCGTAGTTCCATTGAAAATATCTTGTTATTAAACTATATACACCATCTCTTTCGGCCCAGACACAGTTACTCATGGCACATGCAATTGATAAACTGTTATATTCCTTACCGTTGAAGCCAACACAGAAATAGTAGGTATGCCCTAGGATGTAAATATGCTGTAAAGAGGTCCTACAGAAAGTTTGACTACGCCACGAGTCACCCTCTATCACATAGTGATTATAAATACATCACCATGCTGTATGCTATATAACAAAATGCATATCAAGGGAAATGTATACAGTATAGTGTAGGACGACACAAATTAGCACATATGTAAAAGGATGCCTTTTGTCTGAAATGACCTTTGAAGAGGTTAACGACAAGTAAATAAAGGTTAAAATGGGAGTACCACAGTTGATCCTACTTTATATGACGTTGCATATTCCTTACCTTCAAGACCAATCGCAAAGACGTAGGTATGCCCCAGAATGACCCAGCACATGCTGAGAAACCTTATACCATTGACGGCTCCGAGACTGCCAGATCCTTGCTCTGTATTCAATATCTTTATACCATTACTATAGACGGAAAAAGACAATAGGATCTGCTCCAGCACACCTGAAAATGACAAACATCATTGTTAAACAAAAGAACGGTTACATACTTTCAAATGTGTTTAACAACCTTTATTGTATGGAAATGTGGTCTATAAACTATGGAAGTTAAGGTGATCTTACGAGTTTCCTGACCACTTTACAAAATTAATCAGGAAATCGTCAGAAAAGGATACGACCTTTTAGTAGTGCAACGCAATTCATGTTTAGTGATTAACCCACTCTACAGTCAGTCAATACGCTTCACGTTTCCCTTGTGCGATAACTGGATACGTTCTTGGGACTCGATGATTGCTGATATATAAACATAAACAACAAAAAGTATTCATCAAACAACATACAAAATATTCGTCAGGTTTGTTAGGTTAATTTTCGCAATAAAATTACATTGTTTATTAAGTTATTTCATTGCATTCATTTGCAAAATCATTGGATCGTAAACATATTTATCCATCTATATCCCGTTCTTTTAATATTACAAGCATACCTCTTTGTGGTTGAGCCGGTTTGTGTGTTGCTGTCTCTTTATTCAATTTATTATCCATGATTACTTTAACATCTTCGTGTTTAGCTTCTTCCTTTTCTGACGCCTTTTCTGTATCAATAACATTTATGTCTTCGATCTCTGACACATTGTAACCACCATTTGTAAAACCCTTAGACACGTCCGTAACGAGACCAACTGGATCGTATGGGTTTAAATGTGTTTTATAGTTGTGAGAAATGGCTGCAGGGATGTAATTGCTGATATGGGAAGAAGCCTTATCTGAAGCTTCAGTTTTTTTTTTCGATTCTTCATCATCAGAACTCATCTGAACGGCGATGACGTCATAAAGTGTGCCAAAGACAACAAAGGCAGACAAAACTGCTAAAAGGCAACTGCAATAGAGAAAAATACTCGATAAATACAAACAAGCTTTTACCCCACTTATGTTTATTTTAACCGGTGTTGTTTAAACAAAGGTGTGCACTCAAAGTATAATTCTGACATGTAATTAAATAAACAGTTTTTCAAATTTTGAATAGAGTTATTTAGAAATACCATCATAATGGCCCTATGATAGCAACTAGATTCACGATTGAACACGTTTTAAATGTTCTTCTATCCATGGTGGCTTACTTTTCAACTATGAAAAGAGATAATTCTCATTTCTTAAAACCTAAGTGACGTCTCACGTTGACCCTTTGTACCACATTGTTTAATTATCTGTAAAAATCAAATATATGCAAACATACGTTTTTTGAGAACAGACCACTGCGGATTTTGTTGAGATCATGGACACTGTGTCGAGGTCACTGACATTGTTTCGTAAATTAATGTCTTGTGAAAATGGTCACTGTAAGTTAATTTTCTTGATTTGACATCGAGATTGATCACTTGAAACCCTTATTATTGAATTGTCAGTGGCAAACAAACATCTTGTTCAAATGTTCATGATATTCTAAGTTTCATATTTCCATTGTTAAAAGAGAAGAATTTCACCGGTGACATAGTTTTGCCATTATTTTCAAATGGGGGTCACATTGTTTACAAGATAAATTTATTATTGAAAATGTAGATAAAAAAGGATCAAGCTAAACTAAAGAGCCTTTATAGTTTCTTAAGAAAAGGTGTGCCGTTCAACAGCCTGATTAAGGTAATGTGTCTCCCAATAATTTAATGTATGCGAGTTGACGCTTGTATTTAGCTGCACACTCGACTTACATGACCAGAATTGCATCCGTGTCTAGTGCCTTTTCTTCTACACATACCATAGTTGGACTGATTGCAACACTGCCGTTCAGTACTGCTCTCTGAACTGGAATTGAATAACTGCATGAGTGCATTGTTTTCAGAACTGGAAATAATATGTTCCTTGTAGGTGTTTCATATTTAATAAGCATGTACAAATGTAACACACACAAGCACGCGCGAGCACACACATACACATTTTTAATTGATTATTATTGAAAAGGTTTATATGTTTTGTTTATGGATCGTATGCTTACTTAATTTATTTTGATATTGATGCATATATTTTCGCATGCATATGACTACCCAGGGTTCCAGTCTACAGTAGTGTACTTGTTTTAACATCTCGAGACGTTTTAGATTTGATTCACGCATAATCATCAGTCGTGTTACAGATTCAATTCAATTAATTACAATAGTTCAATTTAATTAATATTTTTATTGACATGCCAAAACAAACAAATACAAATAAAACACAGGTTACCTGTCTCTAAGACGACCGTGATATCTGATGAAGAACATGAACTAGGCACACAGGTCCCGATGACTGCATAAAGTCCGCCAAAAGCCTACAATATCAAATTTGAAAAAGATTATTTGCAAATATTACTCCGTCATTTTCTAACAGATCTTAATTTAAGAAAGAACATCATTACGTTTCGACATGAATCACTTCAATAGCTAAACAAATCTCATCGCAAGTAAAATATAGACCAATCTATACACAACTCTCGATCAGTGTACTAGGAACAAGAACTCAAAAGCAGAACCATATTTGACCCTTATACTTTTATACTGAAAAATTTCCTGTTCAGCTTTGTCCGATCCGCATCATCAACATTTTCTTTATATTGGCTAAAATATGCAAACCTCAGCCGCTTCCCCAGCCGCACCTCCTATTGGGATCGTGGCTCGACAGTATTTGCCATGGAACTGCTCCGCGGGGTCTGACTTGATCGTAAAGTTGCTATACGTGACCGCCTTTATGTTGATACACTCTTCATAACTCCCTAGCCAGGACATCTGTCCAGTTAAAAAATCGCTTCCAGGTTTACCATATGCATCAAGCACTAAAAAAGGCATTTATTTAAAACATTAAAAAATGCCTTTATATACCTTAAACATAATAATCAGAATGATATCAATAATAATATTATAGAATAAAACAAAGTGTATGGCGCGCCATCATATATCAACTACCCACCTTATTTCATCAAGTTGTACTCTAAAACATGCGATATGATACCCATCACAGAATTCAGCTCTATATAGTAGAGCATAGAGCTCTCTGCCATAAGTATGCATCCTCTTGATTTGACTGACGGTTGTTAAAAGCGACGTTAACATCCCAATAATATATACACCCACTCCACCACGCATGCGTGCAGTCATGTTACATATAAACTACATATTGAGCCCATTTTAGCTCACTTGAGCAAAGGCTACGGTTATTTGGATCATTCTTCGTCTAGCGTCAATCGTCCGTCGTTCGTCCGTCTGTACGTCGTTACCTTTTGTTTAAACACCTACTTCTCAGAAACCACATCATTTAAAATCTTAAAATAAAAAGAGTGATCTCAAGATCGCTAACCCCTGGACTATCACGATTAAAAATGGCTGTGCCCTGGGAGTCCAACATATGTACATGGAGATTGTGCATGTTTTGCAGAGACTTATATAGGGAAAAGGTTGAAAAAAGTTCATCTCCGAAACCACAAAGCTCAGAGTTCTCATATATTATATGTAGCATCAGCTTATGGTCCTCTATCAAGTTTGTTAAAATAGTGACTCTTGGGTCAAATCTGTGCCCACCAGGGGGTCACAGTTTTCCATAGAGTTATATAGGAAATTAAAAAAATAAAATCTTCTCTGAAACTATTGTGCATGAGCCTATGGTTCTCTACCAAGTTTTTTCAAATGGTAACCCCGGGGTTAATGTTGGCCCCGCCCTGGGGTTCACAGTTTTACACATAGTTGTATAGGAAAATTATCTAAAAATTCCTCTTCTCTGAATTTTTCATGTAGCATAAGCCTATGGTTCATAAGCCTATGGTTCTCTACCATGTTTGCCCAAATGGTGACTCCGATATTTTACATAGATTATATAGGGTAAATATTCTTCTCTGAAACACCAGGGCATGGACTTCTAATAAATTGCATGTGGCTTAAACGTATGATCCTCTGCAATGTTTATTCAAATGGTGACCCTGGGGTCAAATCTGGCACCGTCCCGCGGGATCACAGTTTTACATAGAGTTATAAAGGAAAATCGTTAATAACAAATCTTCTTCTCTGAAACTAAATGAGCTAGGGTTTTTATATTTACATCTACCAAAAGCTTTTCTTATGGTTCTCTGTCAAGTTTATTCAAATCAAGACCATTGGATCAGCCCCAGACAAGTGTCACATGTCTCAATATACTTATATATGTAAAACTTTAAAATATTGTTTTCTCTGAATACACTTACTGAGCATGAATACACTTAGTGATCATGAACAGATGGATACAACCATCCAACTATCATCGGCCCCAGGTCATAACCTTTGAGATCTCACCCTATAACCAAATATACACTTACTGGGCATGAATGCCATCATCGCTCCCAGGATCCGTCCCCATCCCTGGGGAAACAGGTCATGTGTCATAACGTGTAACCCTTGAGTTCCCTACACCATATCCATATATATATTTACTAGCCATGAAGGGACGGATAGCCATCCAATAGCATCGATCCTGGGGTCTATATTCACACCCTGGGGACATAATCCATGGTCCATAACTTGGAAACTGTAAAGATTCACACCCTATAACCCTATATACACCTACTAGGTATGAAACGGCGGATAAAACCATTCCACCAACATTAGCCCCGGGGTAAATACCCACCCCTGTGGTCATAGTCCCTGGGTCAATAATTTGGAAACTGTTGAGATCCACACTCTATAACCATAGTATACACTTACTGGTCCATAACACTAAAAGGAGTATGAAAGGAGACATTGGAATGCGGGCGCGGGAATTTGCAATGGCGCACCATGGACTATGTTATGCAATTATAAGCTTGTTTGACATTTTTATCATCTTTGCGAAGATTATCAGATGAACGATTCATTGCCATATTGACCCTCTTGTTTAACTGTACAAAAGGGTCTACGAAAACCAGTTAGTACATAGATGATAATTTTGTGCGATTTTAATAGTTGCCCCTCTAGTCCCCCGCCACCCCCACCTCCCCCCAACCCCACACACACCACCCAACCCCACTTTTTTAATTCGATTGATAATAATGAAATAAACCAGACGCATCTACAATGCGTATACATCAGAAATGCGTGTACATGTACTATGTTTCATTATTGTATCTCCTATAGTAAAAACAAAAAACAGATGCGTTTAAACATGGTGTAAAGAGTAAAAAAGAAAATACGATTAAACATGGTGTAAAGTATGTCCAGGCCTACGTACGGACTACCAGATATACCCTCGTTTTTGTTACAAGCGTGTACACGTATGTTGTTGACCATATCTGAAGACCATATCCGAAGAAATATATACATGAAATTACTGTATATATAAATCTCATTATAAAAGCCTCTACCTAAATAAATATATAATACTTATATAAATGTATAATATTTAGCAAACAAACACGATCCAGTGGACTAAAGTTGTTTGCGATATAAAATAAAAGTACTATACCATTCAATATGTATTAATTATTATGTAAATAGGTAATCTAAAAAACACACTGTATTTTACGAAATGTCAGCTATTTTAAGGTTAACTTGATTATGTGAGAACATGTTAGATGGATGAATATAGCTAGGACTGAACAGCAGAGTGGACAAAATGTATGTATACTCCTCAAAATAATTTAAGGACCACAATATAGAACAATTATAATTACTAATTACTTAATTTGTTTTTAATATTATGGATTTCATATTCATATAAAAAGTTAACATATGTATTTAATGTAATAATTGTATAGGAATATAACTAAACTTAAAATTGCAAAAAAAACACGTAAATCGTTCAGTTACAGCAATTTGAAAAAAATGACCCAAATATAAACATAAATTATAAACCTTAAATTATTTCGAGGGGTATATATATATGGGGTTTAACGCCGCTATAGATACAAAAGTCCATTATTCACAGAACGCAGAAAAACAAAATAATTGCCTTGATATGGCAAAATCTTTCGTTCTAGGACAAGAAATTGTTTATACAGTTATACAAAGCTATTATACGTGCACATGTGGACTGGACGTTTGATATGGTTCCCAAAATTCAAAACGACTAAACGTATGGTAGAAAATGTGCAGAGACGTGCCACACGGTTATTACCGAAGCTGGCAGGACTTAGTTACGAGGACAGATTGTGAGACCTCAACCTACCCACCTTGGAGTAAAGACGAAGACGTGGAGACTTAATACAACTATTCAAAATCATGCATATTGATGATATAGACTATACAGAATTATTTTCATTATCTATAAACAACCAGATGAGAGGACGCTCTTTAAAACTTGCCAAAACCAAGAGCTTGAAAAAGTATCAGACTAAATTCCTTCACCCACCGTGTCATCAATAGTTGGAATGCGTTGCCAGATAATATTGCGACCGCCAAAAATTTAGACATATTCAAAAGTGAGTTAGACAAGATCTGGAGATCTCAAAGATTTGACACGAAAGAGAAGAGATCTACTAAACCAACAGGAGATATCAATTTGTCTAATACGAGGGGGACAACAAGCCTTCTGGGATTAATAGTTCCCCTATCAACACAAGGTAACACAAGGTAAAGACATCCATAAAGAACAGCAATTACATAGATAAATATACGTCTAGGAGCAACGTACGCGACACCTCAAGAGTAAACGGCTTGACAACAGTGACTGATGATATAACCCCACACGGACAGTGACTAATGATATAACCCCTCACGGACAGTGACTAATGATATAACCCCTCACGGACAAACTCAAAACACCGAGTGTTACTGTCTTCCCTTGCTTGTGTTCGTTGTTTCTGAAGGTTCCGCTTTACTGTATCTATTAACTTTAACACTAGTTAGCGTACGGTCACACCAGTTAGCGTTCGGTCACACTAGTTAGGGTTCGTTTAGTGCAGTTTGACGGCCGTAAAATGTCTTCCCGCCCTACGAATCAGTAGTGCTATTGACTAATCCTTTGGGATCATTCAGTCCAATCATTATGGATTTAAAGCAGAATACCATCTAACGTCAGTGCTAGAGGGATAGTGAGTTGTTGCAACTTGTATTACCTCTCATGAACAGACTCAATACAACCGAGTCTGTTACTTTCTTCTCATGTTTGCGTTCGTTGCTTCCGACGGATCCGTTTGACTATATGTATTGATCACTGCTTTATACAGAATACTGCTTGCATATGTAGTTCTACATGAAGATTTATAAAGTATTGTTTTAATTGAAAACATGCACGATTTGTGAAAGGGATGAACATTTAGGAATAAAAAGTATACCCATTTAATAAATACATAATGTAAAACCTACAGGTGAATAGAAATGCCATTCTATCACTGGTAATTGTTTATAGTACCTGAGTAATTTTATCGAGTTTACCCAATTTATATCTAAAATAAACAAGAATTTTTACGACTTTTTTTTCTATTTGCTTACACTTCGGCGGTAGTTTCTAACATCATGCGGTTTAGAGTAACCACTATGTTTTAAATATTAGTTAGATCATGTTAAGTGGAGCTATTTGGTTATACCTTAATATATAGTTTTGCAAACTGCACCCATAACCACAGGGTTAAGTGGAGCTATTTGGTTATACCTTAATAAATGCTGTTTTTCACACTGCACCCATAACCACGGGATTAGGTGGAGCTATTACTGTTTTGCACACTGCACCCAGAACCACGGGGTTGAGTGGGGGTATTTAGTTACACATTGAATCATGGTAGACGTGACATTATTATGGCACGTGCTAAATCGGCGTGAAGGGACGTGAGCGTAACTGTTACACCCTAGGTTTATGCATCGTCGGAAACCCCCGTTTGATTTGTTCCGTTGGTCTCAACGGAACACATTCCACTTGGGTATCCGACGATGAGGTTTATGATAAGCTTACCATCTGATGTCATATATGACTCAACCACTCACTAAATCAATAAAAAGGGTTCTCTATAAGAATAATTCCACATTATGTGTATTGGTGTTGTTGATGATGTGCTTGTTGTTGGTGTGTTGTTGTTGCTGTTGTTCGATAAAAAAAGCAGTCATTGATCGCCTGTAGATGTGAAAACGTGGCCCTCGTTTGTTAAATATCCATTTGACCCCAACAGATGGATTTCAATTTCAATTTTCAATAATGCAACATTCATTTGTTTTTAAACCTTAAATGATGATACTTTTAACTTCAAACAGCTTTTTATAAAAAAAAATTATTTTTGAAAATTAAAATAAATTAGTATTATCCCATTTAGCTATTCATTATAAATCTTTTAAATGTATTTTCATCGAAATCAATGACTTTTTGAGAGAGGAGATAGAATGAAAAGTTAAGGTGCCACATGATGCAATTTTGAATTCGGCAAATGCAGAGAGTCCAAGGTTAACACTTAACAAGCAGAGTAATATATTCGAATTCAGATTGTTTTAAAAATGTATTTAACAAATTATTTTGATAATATTAAACCGATATTTTTATTGAATAATACATATATTTTGGATATACACTTGCTCTAAACAGTAAATATTTTAATCGTCAACGAGATTATTAATACAATTATATATACAGAAGATCTAACATGAGTGCCTGTTTATTAAACGAGTTGGATACAATGATATAATGCGAGGCTGTGTCGAGCATCATATTAATTTTATCCAAAGAGTTTAATAAATTCAATATTAAATAGGCACGAATGTTAGCTTCTATATCACATCACTCAAAAAAATGTTTCATAATGAACATTTCTTAATTTAGCTGCTTATATATAATGTCGTCGTACGATGACGTAATATGTCTATATGATGACGTTATATGTTGACACGAAACCGTACAACGGAGCAATCTCGTCGATTTCCGTAACGGTTTCGGAAATCGACGACACAATTCTGATGCTACCCGGGCTGAACGGAAAATTCGGCCCTCATTTGCACACTAGTGGATTATCGAAAATATTGAATGGAGATATTCTACTCCCACACCGTAAGTTATGTGATAAACAATTATATATACTTACTTTGCAGGGCCCACATCTCTTGTTGCAGTAATGCTTGTATTGTAACTCCCATATCATCTCGGCATTTTTCACCAACCCCATTTTCCCGCAAAGTAGAATCTATGTAGTCCTGCGCGAATTGCTGAGCATATGGCAAGACAACTCCCAATAGACTGGTAATGTCAACATTTGGTGTACCGTCTGCTGAACCATTGTTCTCAGTTGAACCATTGTTCTGCCCACCGCTAATTACCCCAATTAACTGACTTAATACAGGTGATTGGAGGAGGCCTTGTAAGAAGCTGATGGTTGAAGTCGCAGAGTTCACTAGTGCTTCTGGATCGCCCGCGATAGAATTGGAGTTATTATTTTCATTGGTACTTCTTAACATTGAAAGAGTATCTAGAAGTGCTAGAAAACTGCCTATGCCATTACTCTCGGACGCATTCGTTGACGTCGAGAGTGGGTTCAAAAGTCCGAGAACATTGCTTAAAACGGTATTTTGATTTTGATTTGTTGATGGTTTGTTCAAAAGTCCGAGAAGATTGCTTAAACCATTGTTTTGATTGGGATTTATAGATGTCGATAGCGTGTTAAAAAGTCCGAGAAAATTGCTTAAACCATTATCTTGATTGGCATTCGTTGACGTCGATAGCGTGTTCAAAATTCCACCGAGAAGATTGCTTAAACCATTGTCTTGATTGGCATTTGTTGACGTCGATAGCGTATTGAAAATTCCGAGAAGAACGTTTAAACCATTGTCTTGATTGGCATTTGTTGACGTCGATAGTGTGTTCAAAAGTCCGAGAAGATTGCTTAAACCATTGTCTTGATTGGCATTCGTTGACGTCGATAGCGTGTTCAAAAGTCCGAGAAGATTGCTTAAACCATTGTCTTGACTGGCATTCGTTGATGTCGATAGCGTGTTTAAAAGTCCGAGAAGATTGCTTAAGCCATTGTCTTGATTGACATTCGTTGACGTCGATAGCGTGTTCAAAAGTCCAAGAAGATTGCTTAAACCATTGTCTTGACTGGCATTCGTTGACGTCGATAGCGTGTTCAAAAGTCCGAGAAAATTGCTTAAACCATTGTCTTGATTGGCATTCGTTGACGTCGATAGCGTGTTCAAAAGTCCTCCGAGAAGATTGCTTAAACCATTGTCTTGATTGGCATTCGTTGACGTCGATAGCATGTTCAAAAGTCCGAAAAGATTGCTTAAACCATTGTCTTGATTGGCATTCGTTGACGTCGATAACGTGTTCAAAAGTCCGAGAAGATTGCTTAAACCATTGTCTTGACCGGCATTCGTTGACGTCGATAGCGTGTTCAAAAGTCCTCCGAGAAGATTGCTTAAACCATTGTCCTGATTGGCATTCGTTGACGTCGATTGCGTGTTCAAAAGTCCGAGAAGATTGCTTAAACCATTGTCTTGGTTGGCATTCGTTGACGTCGATAGCGTGTTCAAAAGTCCTCCGAGAAGATTGCTTAAACCATTGTCTTGATTGGCATTCGTTGACGTCGATAGCGTGTTCAAAAGTCCTCCGAGAAGATTGCTTAAACCATTGTCTTGATTTGCATTCGTTGACGTCGATAGCGTGTTCAAAAGTCCGAGAAGATTGCTTAAACCATTATCTTGACTGGCATTCGTTGACGTCGATAGCGTGTTCAAAAGTCCGAGAAAATTGCTTAAATCATTGTCTTGACTGGTTGACGTAGATAATATGTTCAAAAGTCCGAGAAGTGTGTTACTGTCTTTCGTTGCAGTATTACTGTCTTGCGTTGCAGTATTTGATGCTGACAATGTGTTATTTGTTTTTTGTGAAGACACTTTTGCTAATAAGAGAATAACCATTAAACAAAATGCAATCTTCCATCGGCTAGCCATTACGAACGTTTAACAGGTAAATAAATGTGTAACTCAATGTGCTTTTAAAGAGAAGCGTGATTATACAGTGGGGTACGTTTTACACTGCTATGAAACCTGTGTAAACATGCTATTTATACTAAGGGGTCGCCACTTCAGATTTCGCAATTTCTTATATTCAAACATAAAAAGAGTAGTACTTGTTTTGTGTTAAATTATATTTCTTAAAGGGACACAAGGCAATCATCTGGGTCCATTTGCATAAAGCTTCTTAGCAATATCTTAAGTCAAATTTTATCATTTTTTAAAACATTTTTCTATCGATTTAAGACGTTTTCTAAATAGTATTAACTTCAATTTTAATAAGGTTATGGATAAATAAAACTTACAGCTAAATATTCATCTTAAAATAGATGTTTGCAATGTCCCCGAGAGGTTAATAAGGGTATTTAAAACTTGTAAAAATCCTATATTTCGACTTAAGTAATATTTTCTACCTAAGTTGCTTTCATGAATACGGGCCCAGGTCTTTTTTTCATATGCTTGCGTATTAATTAAATAAAATCGAATGTCTGCAAAAATGTATTTCGTACATACTAGCCCCTCACCTTATTGATGTATGTTTTTAATGTTGTGTTTGCGTGCGTGCGTGCATGCGTGTGTGTGTCTTTTCGCGTGTGTGTGTTGTTGTTGTTTATTGTCTATCTGCAATAAATGAGTCCCGTTAGTTTTAAGATATAATACACATAGCAAGATTGCCGTTTGCTCCTTCAAATGGGTTTAGCAGGCTTTGTCGCTAAATTTGATTAAAACAAATAAAAAGTTATGAAATTGTCAATTTAAAATGGTTCTAAGATACAGTAGGATCATTAACAGTTTCCTATAATATAATATAGGTATCCATCTTTATAAGTACACAAACTTGCTTAAGTTCGATTTTGAGAATTCAAGATGGCCGCCATGCAAAATGCGTGTTAAAGATTCCCGAACATTTGTGGTCACAACTGTTTACGTACTCTTTTCAAACTTGGTATGCATCATAAAACAATGCAAAAACTCATCTACCTTTGGTTTTAAAACCAACGCGTCAAAATCCACCCATCAAAATATAAGATGGCCGCCATGCCATGTGAGATGCGATTTAATGGTTTCCGAACATTAGTGGTCGCACTTGTGACGTATTCTTTTTAAACTTGGTATGCATTGTTAAACGTGCAAAATCTCGCTTTAATTAAGTGCGATGTTGAGATCCATGCGTCGAAATCCAAGATGGCCGCCACATGATATAATTCGAAACATGCTGTTTTAAAAAGCTTCCAGGACTCAGTGGCCACAATTTTCAAACTAGGCGTGTATCCTTATATATGCAAAACATTGGCTTATTTCCAGTTCGGGATCCACACGTTACAATCCAAAAAGGCCGCCACATAGCATATTCTGAAAAAAAAAAGATATTTTAAAATGTTTTCGTTTTCAGGACTTTTGTGGCCAGACATTTTAATGTAATTATTTTCAAACCAGGAATGCAAAAATCCGCTTCTAAAGTTCAATTTGGAGATTAACGTGCGAAATGCATCTGGACATCTGTGGGCACAATGGTTAATTAATCCTTTTTAAACTTTGTATGCATCCTTACCAATGCAAAACGTCGCCTAAGATCGATATTGAGGTCTACCTGTCAAATTTCAAGATTTGCATGTTTAAAGGTTTGCAGACATTTGTGGTCGCACATTTTGAACTTTTTTTTCGAACTTAATATGCATGACATGTATGACATTGTCTAATTTCGAGTTTGAGATCCACGCATGAACAGCCAATATTGCCGTCGCATGATATTTTTCAGAAAAGTGCTGTTCTAAAAGATTTCCAAATACGTGTGGCTGCATTTGTAAATGTATCATTGTCAAACGTCAAAAGGTTCTCTTGTGATTGATACCCAGACGTTTTTGTGAAGTATGAAGGGAATTGTGAGACCCTCATCATTTACCACAAAAAATAGTGAAATTAATCCCAAACAATGTATGTTTATAAAGGAGTTTTTTTATGATTTACTTATAGCATGTGTTACTTTTACAAAACTAATACATTTTCCATTCAACATGACTGCTTGGCGGCCTCTAGAGGAAATTCCGCATGTTATACATAGTTGCCAAGTGTCAGCGATAGCCATCCACACAAGACGCTCACTTTTCAATAGATTGACTTGTTTTCTACCTCCAAGTTTACAGGTGTAGCACACCCATTGCATCACAGGAAGTGTTCGCCTGGGGTATCGCATAATGGCGGTCAGTAAATAATTCTCATTTCTTTTTGTAAAAAAAGGCATTTTCACTAATTTAAAGTGCCATTTTTGGTTTATATCACATTGTTGATCTATACTCAGCAGAAATAGAAACGTCCCTCTTTTAAGCTGTGATTTGCATAGGGTTGACTTTGTTACACTTTGTACACCAATCTAGATATAATTTCATCATTTTATACTTATCACTCAGTCATTCGGATCAATATTAATAATCATCAAAAACCAAAGTTTGTCTGTTGCTGCTAAAACATGTTTTATTCAAATTGCGAAATCACTATATTTTTATTATAAAATATTTGTTCTTGAAAGCTGTATGGCGCAAAAATGAGTGAAAAGATCAGCGTCATTTCTCTGTTTTTGTGGTGATGAGGTCATTCTCTGTTTGTTTTAATATAACAAAACTGTGTTAACTCAAAGTTTTAACCACAATACCCGGAAATGCTGTTTAAACAAAATAAAGGGGAATAAGCTTGCCCACAAGTTTTATTCAAAGAAAATTGTTTTCATGACAGAGCTGGCCTTTAACAAAGGTACTGGGATATAAGATTAAATTAAATATAATTTCATTGTGTCTAAATCTATGGGTACAAATATAGATGCCTGGCGCGTAGCCATAGTTGGGAAATGTCTTCTGTTGGTCTTTTATTTTATATGTTCAGTGTAATTTCTGTTGGTGGTGTATGTCAAGTTTAGTTTATTTTTATCAGTTTATTACAGAAATATTATATTCGTCACAGGCGCATACCTGGAGACTTTTTCCCATTACGCAAGATTGGGTTTGACCGTGCTAGAGCGGTCCGGCATGCTCCCGGGATTTTTCTTAAAATAAAGACGCCAAATTGTGCGTTTTGGCGTATTTTGGTAGCAAAATGATGAACCAAAAATACACGCATTTTCTTACAGATTTTGATATTTTTACTACACAAGAGTAAATTGGTGTCATCAGAGAGTAAGGATACTCCCTGGTGTCATGCCGGCAAGATCAATATGTCAGCTATGTTCAAACAATGTATAAAATAGGGTAAACAAAAAAGTGATCTCGGTATATCAGCAAATATATTTTCGATATCTCTTACTTAGTTTTTGATATCGCTAATTAATTTTTTTTAAACTTTAAATATTAGTTATTAGGTATTGATATCAAAAATTGGATTAGCGATATCATAATTATCAACAACTCTTTGATATCAAAGATGAACAATAGTAAAAATGAAATACAATACATAAATCAAGAAATAATCTTTAAGATAGATTTCGTCGTGTGCCTCTTTAAATCATTCATGTTGCGGTAAACTATCACGTATGTAATGAGATTTTTAACTTAACATAAGTTACGTACTACTTTTGTAATAGTATGTACTTAAGAAATAAAACATTTCCAGCGGTTTTGTATTGTCCCAGATAAGAACCTGGTGAGCGGGACTTGAAGACCATCGATACCGAGGGCCGTAGGCTCGGGTTTCGATGTGTTTCAAGTCCCAACCACCAGGTTTTGATTCGCACAATATAAACCCGCTGGAAATATTTTATTTCTTATCTGACATGGATTGTTGTATATACTCTCACAACTTACATTGTACGTCCATCTCTCAGCACCAAACTTGCGAAGAAAATAAACAGCTTTATCGTGTTTCTGACAAGTTCAATGTGTTGTTTAAGAATAAAATATTTGCAGCGGGTTTATTTTGTCTAAAATAAAAACCTGGTGGGCGGGACTTGAAGACCATCAATACCAAGGGCCGTAGGCCCGCGGTTTCCATGTGTTTCAAGACCCAACCACCAGGTTTTTAAGTCGCAAAAACAGCATCTGCGTTTGCGAATAATATATGTTAGTGTCTAGATCAGCTTATCAGCAATACTGGAAATGTTTGATAACAGAACAGTACATATTCGTCATTTATAACTTCAACAAATGTTTCTCGTCATCTACATACATACTACATTTTTAAAATAGATAATTTTTTAAATAGTTTAAATTTCATGTAAAGAATACTTGAAAAACGCATACAAAGCAGGACTGGTCGGACAGGCATCAGTAAAATGTGATGGTGGGGTATTATAGGTCATGTGTCTTTGGCTTGGTATTCCAGCGTTGAAGCACTATACAACTGAGCATTGAGGTCACTCCTACAAGTAGACACAGTCGTGATATGACTGAAGTGATGTCAAATCCCAAACACATATATACGTACACATATATCTTTCCTAGATTCTTGCAAAACTCATTTCATTTTTCTACAATTTAAACGCACAGTTGTTGTTTAACTACGCTTTATAAAGAAGTTGAAGTTGAAGTTTATTGATATTAACGTGAATGTTAATTGGTTATATAGAATAATTAAATCTGATCGGAATGAGATCTTTATATACGAGCTGCAACTGTTTTGTTTTATTGTTGTTTGTTGATGTTGTTTTTGTTTTGAATTTTTGTTTTTTGTTTTAATTGTCGAAACATACGTGATTGCTTGCGTCTGATTAACATTTCTGAATCATAAATTGGTGTTGTTTGTGCATTCGCAAGAGCTATTACCACCAATGAACAGTCTTATCTTTTTGTTTAAATACTCCAGTCTCATATGATCTTGCTATGAAGCTACATCGCAATAAAAACGACTTACATTTTCACCCCAAGCCTTAAACAGAAATTACCCCATGTCATTCGGTATTTACACAGCATAAAAAGGTGATTTGTAAGTTTGATCAAGATTTAATTTTATTTAAACTCTGAGTCAATATAAAGGATATCGATCCTTTCTTTGTTTACCTAAGACTTTGAATAATAATTGCTTGTCATATTGTCGTACTTTTATCATATAACGGCGCCTTAGATAATGATTCTGTGTTTCACCAAACTGTAAAGAAATTGTCTCTACCTTTCAGATTGAAAATACTCTACGAGATATTTGCTGAACTCCATAACGAAATCAATCGTGCGTAAATATATAAAGCATGCACCGAGTTAACTTTAGGACGTTCAGGAGGCTCGGATTATGTAATAAATGAATTCTTTAAATATGGATTTGATCAATTATCGGCATACTTAGTTGTACTTTTTAACAAAATATTCGACATGGGTTACTTCCCTTATCATTGGACAAAAGGTTATATATTCAAATTTTCAATTCAAAGTCTTTATTCGGCACAAACATTACAATGTTTTTCGCCAATTCAATATAGGCGGATACAATTCAATACAATACAATGAGAAGAGTATGTGGTAAATGTACATTATATGAGTTAAAATGTATGACAAGTATAAAAATTACACATTTTAAATATGCTATAGATTCTTCTGTGCTGTAATTATATCATTGCTGTATAGTACCAATACACAAGAAATATAAAAAGATCGGACAGGGAAAGTAGCATTCAAGGAGGACAGTAAACCACAAAACACAGAAACAAACACGCAAACAGACAAACAAGAAGGCAAAAGCAATAATAAATGCAAACGACATCACAAACACAAAAAGGGTTGACAATAGGGCTACCGCCTTGGAACGGTCAGTGGCAAAGTAGGCCACTGGGGGTTTAAACCGGTTCTAGAGTGCACCAAACCTCACACTTACCCTACTGTCATCCCATTAAAACAGGACAGTGTAAATAAAGAAATCCCCGCCATGATCTAATCTCTAACCAACAAGGCAGCATCAATAGGCAATATAAGTAAAACACAAATATGCTCGTGTAAATATAATACAAAAAAACAATAGCCTAGAAAGCCACAATGAAGGTACTCAATGACTTTGCAGAAGCCAGAGCAGTAAGAGAATAAACCATTAAGGGCACGACAAGAAAGATCATGGACAAACATCAAACGCCACCGTCCCAATGGGCTTTAGGTAGGCGTCATCATAGGGTCCACAGCCTGTCCGGTCATCGTACAATTAAAGAGGAAAGCATAGTGGCGAACTGTAAAAGGGTCCACCACCAAGCATGCAGTACGTTGCAAAATGATAGGGTCATAACCTCTTTTGATAAACTTTTTAACAAGTTTAACAAAGATAGTATGAAAGTGATCATGACCTAGAATCTTACGAAGTTTATAAATCACATCACCATAGAAGTCAGGTTGTGATAGTCCTTGTCGCAGAAGAGTCCTTAAATTACTTTTATATTTGGAAAGAAGATCAGATAATAAAACTTTGCAAAGGTTTTACGAAGTTTATGGTAACGGTAACCCTGATTGAGTAACTTTTTAGTTATACAAAGATTACGAATATTAAAGTCCTCAAATCGAGTACAAGCTCTAAAAAACGAATAAGTTGAGACACATATACCCCATAAGAAGCTGCTCGGGGAACATCCCCATCCAAGTGGGGATAATTAACAATGTCAAAATAAAAATCATCTCTCTTGTCATAGATTTTGCTAATTATTTTACCATTTTCAATCTAGAGATCTAAATCAAGAAAAGAAGCGTTATTATCAGATATATTAGCTTTGTTAAGCTGAAGTTCTTTAGGATAAATATAATTAACCATAGTTGGAAAGAAAGGGTTGTCAATATTCAATATGTCATCCAGATACCGAGAGGTATCATTAAAGGCTTCAATAACATCTGCCTGGGTATCTGGTGAAAGACTCAACATGAAATCCCTTTCATAGCAAAATAAGAACAAATCTGCGACAAGTGGTGCACAGTTCGTACCCATAGGGATACCAACAATTTGTCTATAAACGGTGATTCCATACCTGACGAAAATATTATCTAATAGGAAGATGAGTGCTTCACAAACTTCATAGCAAGTCCACATAGTATAATTGTCAAAACTGCCGTTAGTAAAAAACGCTTTTATATTATTACATGCCAAAAATGTAGTATTTTCTCTAGCAAATGTTTTTTGAATAAGAGAAATTAGCTTGTCTTTAATAAGGTGATGTGGTAAGGTTGTATATAGTGTAGAGAAGTCATACGTGCTTATTGATGAAACTTGACCTTTATTGAAAATTTTATCAAGAACGTCTCCTGAATTTTTTATAGACCAAAATAAATTAATCCCAGAGTTTTCATAAGTTTTATCACAATATAGTTTAACGTGATCTTTAACGGCAGTAAGACAAGAAGTTAAAAGTTTGGAGATGTTTGTTGTGGTGCAGGCACTAGCACGGGGATACATATTTACCAGAAACTATCGTGGAATAACTCTTTTTAGTACATTTGTAAAATTGTTCGCAAGAATATTAATTACTAGACTAAGTAAACGGGCGGAAGATTATTTTGTATATACGGAAGCCCAGACGGGCGTTCGTAAAAATATGGGAACAACTGATAATATTTTTTATTCTACACGGTATTGTTAACCATAAACTAAACGAAAATAAACAAATGTTTGTTTGCTTTGTAGATTTTACGAAGGTATTTGATTTATTGGTCCGAGAGAATATATTTTATAAACTTATCCAATACGGAGTAAGAGGAAAAACGCTAAATATTATAAAGTCGTTATATACAAACGTAAAGTCGCGTATTAAACACCAGAACCAACTTTGTGAAAGTTTTAACTGTTATATCGGGACCCGTCAGGGGGACTGTTTATCGCCGTTTATATTTTCACTCTACGTTAATGATTTAGAAGAAAGCTTTGCTCTAAAAGGCTATAAAGGCGTAGATATTGATACATTAAAACTTATATTACTCCTATATGCAGATGATATTGTATTCTTCTCGGAAACTGAGGCAGGTTTACAAGAAGGGTTGACTATTTTAAAGGAATGTTGTAACAGATGGAAACTCGTAGTTAATGTTAATAAAACAAAAGTAATGATTTTTAGGAAGTGGGAAAGACTAAGAAAAAATATGGTATTTATTTATGATGGTAAAGAACTGGAAATTACAAACAAATTTGCGTATCTGGGTATTAC
This sequence comes from Cyrtodaria siliqua, assembly GCA_037043455.1. Taxonomy (NCBI): domain Eukaryota; kingdom Metazoa; phylum Mollusca; class Bivalvia; order Adapedonta; family Hiatellidae; genus Cyrtodaria; species Cyrtodaria siliqua. The sequence continues at coordinate 183,425 of JAWPHD010000929.1, forward strand.
AGTTACACCCGGTGAATCATTCTATAAAACATTTGAAATATTCAAGCTCTGAAGGCAATTTTCAAACTGAAGTCATACTTAATTACCTTTGGAGACCTTAAATAAACCATACGTTAAATTTATTTGACAAACTTATCCTTCCTATTCTAAACTACGGAGCAGAAATATGGGGTTTCGCAAGTGCCGAATATCTATAAAGGATACACTTGCAATTTTATAAACAACTACTAGGTGTAAAACTTTCCACACAAAATAACTTTATGTAAGGGGAACTCGGTAGAACCTCCCATATTATCCGTTTCTGGTTAAAAATAACGCGCACCGACAATGGAAAATATATTAAACAAACATATAATATGATGTTTGACGATATCACTAAATACCCAAACAAACAAAATTGGGCATTACAAATTAAAGACTTATTAGTAAAAAATAGGTTTTAACGATGTGTGGATTTTTCAAGGAGTCAAAAATATTGACCTGTTTTTACAAATTTTTAAACAAAGAGCTAGAGACCATTTTATTAAAAATTGGAACGAACAATTAACCAATTCAAGTAGAGCAAACACTTACACTCTTTTCTCAAACTTCAGTTTTAAAACATATTTAGACATAGGACTGATAAAGAAATTTAGAATAGCCTTAACTAAACTAAGATTATCTACCCATCGACTAGAAATAGAAACAGGACGATGGCATAAACCACATAAATACCTAGAGAAGAAAGAAAATGCCAACTCTGTAATTCCTTAGAAGATGAAATTCATTTTGTTTTGGAATGTCCTTGATAACTACTGTCCATTTAAAGAAACTATTCCGCCAAATAACGAGCTTAATTCATTACTTATCTAGCCATTTGAAATAAAAAATATATATCAGTTAATCAATTTTGATGTTAGTTTCAATGAAATGAACCTTGAACACAAACCAATGAATTAATGATTTTAATACACAACCTCGTCGAGTCACCAAGCTTTAATAACGGAAGTACACCAGGATTCTTTGTTGCTATCAGCCATGTTTACAGTCATAGTTTTTTTAAAACAAATTTAGCCCCTCCCCCTTAAACCGGTTGGAATATGAGGCCCTATGTCGTGCAATGGTATTTATTGTTTTACATTATTTGCCATTTATTTATTTAGTGTTATCGGCACTCATAAACTCCAGGTCAGAAATAAAATTAGTTAGACTACTGGTCAGGGGCTATGGTTTTGAGCAAGTTGACCGTCGACCTGAGTCAGTTAACAGTTTGTTTTTATCGGCTCTATCACCTCATTCTTTCAGCCAATATATTCCAGTCTCGACCATATTGGGGATATCAATGAAAACTTTCGTGCTTTGGAAACCAGATACATCGGATAAGAAACACCAGAATTGTGGCCTCTTGAAAATGCAGTACATATTAAATATGTTACAATGAGTTATTGTTCTTGATATAAGGAAACGTTTGACAACCACATGGCATAGAGTATGTGTAGCATTAGCTTATGGTCACCTAACATTATATTAGGGGCCATATGCTATCACTCATAGACCGGATACATCGTTTTAGCGCACCATGCGGGTGTTACTAAAATGACTGGCATGACATGTAGTTGGTCCTAAACAAAAGCCATTTCGATTCGATGTCAAACATGGCCACCAGCGGTCAACTTCGTATGCATAGTTATATAGGAAAAACTTGTGGCGATTACTCTGAAAAAACGTGATGGATCTGCATGACACATTACAGGAATGATGCTCTTGATGTATAGTTGGTCCTAAGTAAAAACCAGTTCGGCGGAAATTCAAAATGCTAAAAATACATTTTTAATATACAAGTTCGTGTCGACTACTGAAAAAAAGAAGATTTTAACCAACTATCTAAAACAATAACTTGCCACTTCCTACAACCCTTAATCATGAACTTCAGGTGAGGATTCAGCGGCCTCTTACTCAGTGGATAAGGACGCCTCGGCTTGAGCGATCTATAACATATAACAAGAATCACTTCGCCAATAAAAATCATAACAATTCATACAATACTTAATCTTAACTATAGGAACAGCTAATGTTTTCGCCATTTAGTACGCAGTACTTCGATTTCAAATGGGGACAATGGTGTCAAATTTAGCCCTGTCCCAGTAGTCACAGTTTCACAAAACTTCATATAGGAAAATCTTTAAAATATATTGTTCTTAAACTACAAGAGCTGGAGCTCTAGTATTCTGCATATGGCCTTTTATCACATAACGTCCCTTGTTAGCAGTGTCGAACACCCATGTAATATTCTGTTGTATGACACACGTGTAATACAGCCTGGAACGATTTTGATTGGTTGAGATGAATCTGTAACACTACGCAGGTTTTACTGACTGAACATATTTTATTTATTATAAAGTCATCTAGATCTAGGTCATAAACTTAGTATTTACTATAGCTTATACTAACTAATGAAAGTTATACAAACCAGTGTGCAATTTTGTTAAAGTCGTCGTAAAATGCCTTTTGTAAAGAGATAAAAAACGAACTCTTTGATACTCAACGTTGTGTGTGACGTGACGTTGCGACGTCACATAACGTTCTGCCTGATTTTATGACGTTTTGGCGCTAAATTGTGTCTGACGTCGTGGAGGTTTTATGTCCATCTGAATTATTTTTTACTTATTTGATTGCAATGTTATATGATAAAAAGGATCTTAAACTCAAAAGGCTCGTTAACATTAAAATAATTCATAACTCGTTTCATAAATCTTATATGAAATGGGAACTCGTTTAAGATCCTATATATCTGATACTCGAAAGTTTGAATATAGTGTTTAATAAGGATATATTTGTTTTGAATGCTTGTTTTGGCTGTCGATGTTCTGTGAATGCTACCTGTCCTGGAGTAAGTAAAGCTTATCTTTGATGCAAAGCAGATTTAGAGAAATACATGTTTGTTTTTTAATTTTCTTATTTAAACCCAATGTAGAATACGCGTATAGTCATACACTGGCAATTGAGACGCAAATATTATATACAAAAATAGTATATAAAAAGGAAGAAACGCTTCTCATATAGACAGTAGGGTTATCTATTTTTGTTACTTTTTGTTTTTATATAATATTTGGATTTCTTCAGTCAACTCTTCTGCTGCTATCTACTGTAATCTAACTTGGACGAGGGATAACCAACCTTCCATGGACTCATCTGCATTCCGTAACCTTCTATTGAAATGCTCGCTAAAATGAGTCATGCAACAAAGCGAGGGTAAATAAAAACTCTTATTGATTGACAGGACATCATTTATTGTACAGGCATCGATCAAGTTCTCATCGTACCTATACACAGGTAACATTGTGATTTACAGAAGAAAAAAATGCCTCTTTCGGGACTCGAATACACGACCTTCAGAGCTATAACGCTTCTTGAGAAAATGGTTTACTAACTACCATTTATTATGAGGCAAAATAACTTAACATATTTGAACGCAACTCAAGGTGAATCCATAAATACATGTATATAGTCCATCTTGTCGGACGTGTAAATTAACTTTTCCTGGTGTAATACTATATGTTATCAATATGAAACTAATATTCCGCCACAAAACAATCATATCTAGACTTGTTATTTAGCGCTTGATGAGTTTGTGTGCGCGCTAGTTATTACGTACTGCCTATTTAGTGTTAATAATGCTAAAACATACCAATAAGTAGCCGTGGGCATATAGCGTTAGCCATGTCCTTCCTTCCTTCCTTCCTTCCTTCCTTCCTTCCTTCCTACCTTCCTTCCTTCCTTTCTTCCTTCCTTCCTTCCTTCCTTCCTTGTCGGGAAGAAGTTAGCTGAGCGTCGGCAGTCTGCATGAGGAATTCCCCGAATGTTTGGTGTGGTATATGTGGGCTATGTAAATATGGAATGTGTGTTCGACGACTCAGCAGCTTAACGGATCCAACGTGGGGAAGCCTGGCGAGGTACATGAAGCAACGGAGTTGTAGAGGCGGGGTGGCCCAAAGACAGGACCCCGGCCCAGTAGCGGATGTAGAGCAGCACCACCTAGCGGATGTAGGACCAGCACCACTCCAGACAGCACTACACCGCCGCAGCGACAACAACATAGAGCGAGAGCGACAACCATCAACATATCAACAATTGAATCGACGCAGACACCACATCACACAGATACAACCGACACACCACATCGATGAAAAGTCCAAACATAATGCCGAGTAAACGGGGGATTCTTCCCTGGGGCTCATATGGTAGAGGGACTCTAATCCTTAGAAGAAAAGAAAAAAATATTGTTATATATTCTGTATTTAAGATTTGATTTGATCAAAACTTTCATGGATTGTAGAGTTCAAGGTCTAGTTGTGCAAGACTATGGCACGCCGTTTGCACAATAATAATGAGAACCTAAGTTCTCAGTGAGAACCTAGGTTCTTAGAGTTGAGAACCTAGGTTCTCAGCGCCAAGTGCACAATAATTATGAGAACATAGGTTCTCAGACGGACGAGATCATAAGTCAATGACGTCACAAAGTTATTAAAAAACGTTTCGTTTAACTGATCGCATTTGTTAAGTTGTTTTACTATAAAATCAATCAGTGTCTGTCTCAGTCAACGCTGATAGTTTTAACAACATGACGTCATCCAAAATAGCCATATCACTGACCGTTGTGACGTCATGACGTCATCTTATTTGGAAAGCTCGTGTTTGACCAGGTTCTCATCAAAATGTGTTCATTCATAACAAGTATCAAGCTCCAGATTATCTGAGTTTTTATTCATAACATGTGTGAAGCTGCAGATTATCTGGGTTTTCATTCGTAACATGTGTCAAGCTCCAGATTATCAGTATTCATTCATAACAAGTGTCACGTGTCATGGTTCATAGATATCTAACAGTTGCATTGTCCGGCCGGTTAGCTCAGTCGGTAGAGCATCGGAACGGTAGTCTTAAGGTCCCGGGTTCGATCCCCGGTCTGGCTGCACATTTTTCTAGCCCTGTGATATTTAGCGCCCAACGTTGGACCGTGACTGAGAAAACTCCAAGAAACATTCGAAATGATTCTCTGTACCCATATAAATTCGAAGACGAATTTCAGTCTGTAGTCGGAGTGTGTTACGGTTTATGGATAACTAACAGGAATATTGATGTTGCATTGTCTGGCCGGTTAGCTCAGTCGGTAGATCATCGAAACGGTAGTCCGAAGGTCACGGGTTCAAGCCCCGGTCTGGCTGCACATTTTTCTAGCCCTGTGACATTTGGCGCCCAACGGGGGACCGTGACTGAGAAAACTCCAAGGAAACATTCGAAATGATTCTCTGTACCCATGGAAATTCGAGTACGAATTTCAGTCTGTAGGGGGAGTATGTCATGGTTCATGGATATCTAACAGGTAGATTAATGTTGCATTTTCCGGCCGGTTAGCTCAGTCGGAAGAGCATCCGAACGGTAGTCCGAAGTTAATTGAGTTATATGCCCTCCCCAATAAGGGTACGATACGACAATATTTAAGACAAGCATCAAATGCTACCGTCCTTGGAGGATTTATGTAGACGTCATCAATGGGTCGTCCCCAATATGTTCGGTCATCATACAATCAACTAGGAAAACATAGTGCCGAACAGTAAATAGGTCCACCACTAAACATGCAATGCGTTGCAAAATGATAGAGTCATAACCTCTTTTGATAAACGATTTAACAAATTTAATAAAGATTGTATGAAAGATATTATGACCAAGGATCTTACGAAGCTTGTAAATCATGTCACCCTAGAAATCAGGTTGTGATAATCCTTGTCGCAGAAGAGTTCTTAAATTACTTTTATTTTTTAGAAGAAGACCAGGGTTACGACAGTAAATTATGCAAGGATTTTCAAAGTTTATGGTAACGGTATAACTGACGGAGTAGTTTTTAGTTATACAAAGATTGCGAATATTAATGTCCTCAACTGGACTATAAGCAAATAAGTTGCAAAACATAGACCCAATAAGAAGTTGCTCGGGGAACATCCCCATGTAACTGTGGAACAATATACATAAAAATATGAAATATTATTTCTTGATTTTCAATAGAGAGATGTAAATTGAGAAAAGAAGCGACAGTATCAGAAATATTAGTTTTCGTTGACCTGAAGTTCTTTATGATAGATAGACTCAACATGAAATCTCCTTCATAGCAATACAAAAACAAATCGGCAACACGAAACGCATAGTTCGTACCCATAGTAAAATATATAAGAAAGATGATTTTAATTTTGACATTGTTAATGATCTCCACTTAGATGGGGATGTTTCCCGAACTTCTTATTACGGGCTTTATGTTTTTCAACTTATTCTTTTTTCTAGAGCTTGTAGTCATGGTGAGGACTTTAATATTCGTAATATTGGCATAACTAAAAAGCTACTCCAGCAGGGCTACCGTTACCATAAACTTCGAAAAACCTTTGCAAAATTGTATTATCGTAACCCTGATCTACTTTTAAAATATAAAAGTAATTTAAAAACTCTTCTGAGACAAGGGCTATCACAACCTGACTTCTATGTTGATGTGATTTACAAACTTACAAACTTCGTAAGACCCTTGGTCATAATCACTTTCATACAATCTTCATTAAACTTGTTAACAAGTTTATCAAAATAGTTTATGACCATATCATTTCGCAACGCACATCATGTTTAGTGGCTGACCCATTTACAGTTCACCATTATCCTTTGCTCTTTGATTGTGCGATGAAATTGTGGACCCTATGACGACGTCTGCCTAAATCCTCATAGGACGGTAGCGTTTGGTGCTTGTATGAAATCTTGTATTTTCGTACCCTTACGTTTGAGAACTGTTTGTTCTCTTGTAGCTCTAGCTTCTGCAAAGTCATTGAGTACTTGCTTTGTGACTTTCTAGGCTTTTGTTGTTGTTTTTTTGTGTCATAGTTACACGCTCATTAATGTGTTTTACTTATATTGCCTATTAATTCTGCCTTGTTTTGTTTTTGCCACTGGCCGTTCCAAGGCGGTAGCTCTGTTTGTGAACCTTTTTATGTTTGTGATGTCGTATCGTGCCTTTATTTATCTTTGTAATTGTTTGTGTCTGTGCGTGTTTGTGGTTGACTGTGGTCCTTGAATGCTACATTTTCTGTTCGACATTTATATCTACTGTTATCTTAAAATACTTAACTTTGTAAACTTTAATTTGCACATAGATAAGATTTCTTTATATGCAAAATGTAAATCGTACTCATCTGTTTCGGAGAAATATATTTGTTTCCTCAATAAGTCAATATATAAAATCATTTTAACTCGCGGGATGGTGCCATGTTTCTAATAATGTAATTTATATATCTGTACAATAACAATTGCGTGTATCGTTTCCTATCTTTGGGAAGTGGACTTTATTGTAAGAGATTTTCTTTTGATGGGATGTACTTTATTTGCACTGTCTTATCAATTTGAGCTTTGAAGACATGATAATAGCGAGGTTGTGTACACTGAAAATCGGTTTAAGCAAACCGGTGGGCCATATTGCATACTGACCACTCTAGCCGGTAACCATGTCTTCACAACTCTTTCTGCTGTGTATTGTATTTTTTATTGTATAGTTAATTTGCTCTTTGTTTGTGGTACAGTGCGGATCTACGATGCCATTGCGTTTGGGTGCTGTGATTTGTATAGGACACATTTTCTCATTTTGTCATGTAGGTGCTTCAGGCAAATAATAATAAAAGTCGATCTGTGAAGAAGATTGTTTACGTTATTCGAATATAATTGCATACATCATTTGATCCCCGGACTGGAGCAAATTCTTAGCCCATGGCTTACTTTGTACAAACTTCATTCTCCAAAAAAAAGAGTATGATAATGGACCTTTAGAAACAAGTCGAGAAATCCACACAACTATAAATACCATTGGCAAAGCAGTTTCAGGGTGTTGTGCAAGCATTTTCTGGAAAAAAGAATCCTATATAACCCAGTTGAACACCAGGCCGGGGGGAACTTTCACTCCAGATCCTTGATTTGAACATACCTGACTCTTCGTGCTGATGAGATGTTTCAATAAAAATGTCATTGGCATAGACGTTTCTGACGAGAAGAGATTTTCAATTTTCTGATTGAAAACTTATACATGTGTAAAACAATCACTGCTTCATGAAACTAATGTTTTAAAGGAGTGGGCTATTTAAGTAAAGGCGGCCATCTTGAAATTCATATTTACATAATTTGTATTAAATTGGAAGGCATTTATCTCAGAACGTTGCATTTAAAAATTGGTTAAAAGAGGCGTTGTACTGTTTGAGAAGTTCAATGGACTTAACGAACTTACGTCTGACGGCGGACGACGCTTTATTTGTCTGTATGGTGTTTCACTTCGTATTTAGCACATGTTAAGCCATATATGACGGTTGAGGTCTGTGGTAGAGGCAACCATACATGGCGGTTGAGGTCTGTGGTAGAGGCAACCATATTTGACGGTCGAGGCCTGTGGTAGGGGCAACCATATATGACGGTCGAGGTCTGTGGTAGAGGCAACCATATATGACGGTCGAGGTCTGTGGTAGAGGCAACCATATATGACGGTCGAGGCCTGTGGTAGAGGCAAATCGACCTATATTTCCTGTAGAACCAGTACTGTATATGTTATGCCATCCGTAAGGAAGACGATTGAAAGACTATCATGCTGGCTTCGTTCACGCAAGCTAAACCTACTGAGCTATTATTTAACAGAACACAGAGCAAACTTGACTATTTATTTTTAAAACTCGCTGCGTCCCGTTAGTATTTCAACAGTACGTGCATATTTCCTAATCATTAGTACTACTTATCTGAATAGTTCCAGGCCAATTCTTTTCGATTATTACTAACTGTTTATTCTGATTATATTGCATCAATGATATATGATAGAATAACGTCGACAAACTGAAAACTCTTAATTGTATTACTTTTTATTTAAATATAAACAAGCATATTTAATGTCAAAAAGATACTGGCATTTTTAATTGTAATGTTTGATAAAACCAAACTGTCAGTGTGTCCTTTTAAAAACAACAAATATATCGAACGACCCAACACTGAAATGCGATCTATTTCTATACGTATCGACATATTTCTGTACTAACCGACGAAAATTTGGAACAATTTCTGTACGTACCGACCATCGCTTTGTTTGTTTGAGTGTGTTAACCAAACTGACGTTTATTTATATGAACCATATATTTACTTGAGCAATAACGAATGTTTTGTTTCTTAAACATGTGCATTGTGCAAAGACACAATTAGTTCAATAGAAAGCAATTTATTCAAATATTAATAAACGCATACCCAAAGAAATATATACCGATGCATCAACGCCATATTGCTGTTCTTCAACCGGAATGGAAATGTTTTATTTTTTATTTCCAACATAGATATATATAAAACAAAAATGCATTATCCATATTCTAGTTCAAAAAGATAAGCCGTGTCTATACATTGTTTATGGCGAAAATATAGCTAAAAGCGGCGTTGGAATAATAACCAACATTAAGTTCAACAAGATTAGGCCTTGCCTGATACTAGTAATAAGGCCAATAGATACGCCGAGGCCCACCGAGGCAGTTGCTTTGGTAGAATTTTGGGAATGTACATACTTTACCTATAAACATCTTCAATATCGATAAATAAATAATCATTGACAAAAAAGTCATAAAACTCAGGAAATAGGAAACCGCATGTAAAAACATCGTGTGTTTGTGTTGGTGGGGGCCGGGTTGCACCGGACATCCATATACAGTGATTTGCCTCGGTTAAGTTTCGGAGCTGGCTAAGGGTTTGATTATACATGTATACATGTTAGCTAATATAAGATTATTAAGACTCTGAAAGTCTTAATAACAAGAACCGCAAAGCACTATACAGACTGATTCACCGTCGATTATTCCATCCGGTCTAATAAAGTAACCTGACCCCCATAGCATAACAAAAACCTGAATGTTGTTTGCAAAGCATCAATTCGCCGTTAGGAATGTAACACATACTATTATTAGCCTGGTTCCATGGCCTCCCACAATGCGTTACCGCCTGGTTTCCTGGCCTCCCACAATGCGTAACATTGTGCTAAGCATTTTGGAGGCCATGGAACCAGGCTAATACTATTCTGAATAAATAAGCGATCGCAGTTTGTACTACGCCGATTTTCAGAAATAGCATGTAAGATTAACGTAATTAAATATGAAAATCCAATATCGTCCTTTTCAAATACGGTAGTTCGTGCAGGTAGCTATATGACTCGTATATTCTCTATCTTTACCTAGCAAGTCTATACTGCAGAGTGTATTCTGAAAGCAGTAGCTGGTTCCGGAACTTAGTGACTCCACAGAGTTTTCATGCCAAAATGATTTGTTCCAAAGCTCACATTTTTACCCGTTTAATAGACGGTGCTCATATTTTAGTGACGCAACGTTACATTTATGTTTTGTTACACATATTAGCCCAGGCGCCAGACAATCTTTCGCTACCATCTCACGTGGCAAATTCTTACTGGTACCATGCTATGGAGTACATTGTAGAGAAAAGAAAAATCCATGATAGCAGTGCCAACAGGGTAACTTTTCCTGTTACAAGAGTTATCACCCCTTTTTAAATAAAAATCATGTTTATTCAAAATTAGTTTTCTCTCAAACCTTAAGTGCATATTTGGCCACACCCAGGCACATATTTACATAGAGTTATATATATATATATATATATATAGTCTCTGAAACTACTAGAGCTAGACGTCTAATAGTTTGCATGTACCATACGCTTATGATTCTCTACTAAGAATGTTCAAATGATGACCCTTGACTCAAGTTTGGTCCTGTCCTGTGGGTCACACTATTACATTGCGTAAAACCATTAAAGGAAAAACTCTAAAAATCTCCAAATATACATGAATTAAGTGACTATTATTGTGCATGTATTCATTCAATTAGTTTGTTCACATGGTGATACCAGGGTAAAATTTTACCCCAGTCTCAGTTTTACATAGTTGTATTAGGAATGTTCTGTAATTGTTTCTTTAAAGATGAACGGCCACCATTTTTGTAGTATTATCAATTAACAAACGTCACTATTAAACATAATATGAACATTTCTTGATAGTCTCGGAGAGAAACATATATAGAAAACCGCTACTAAGTTGTATGTAAAAATAAGTATTATTTGCATGACGTAGATACTACTTTTCCAACTGCGTGACTGCACGGGGAAATGAGGTAAATTTGATTTTTTATAGCTGCACAACTATTGCCAGATAATTGATAAATACATTTACCTGTGGATTAATTTACCTGTTCAAAGTTTTCTACGTCAGCAAATAAAATCTTATTCTCGCTTTTCACAGATATTGCAATGTGTGAATTGTAAATATTTACTGTTGTGTATTGATTTCGATTTCAATAAACATTTAACAAGTTCATGAAACAACATGTCCGGAGAACTTAAACATGTGTGCCCTTTGAGGCGAAGCCTAGACGAGGCCCTTTGGCCTATTGTTTATAACTTGCAGTTGTACACTCTTTTCTAAAATCACTTCAGAGTTAGGTTTAAGAACAGCAATATTTATCAAAAATGCGACTTTTGATTAGGTATAACATTATAAAGATCTAAATTAATTTATACAATTGAAACTGTTATCATAAGTAAATGTCTATTTTAATGATGTTTACAAGTCGCATATTTTATAAATCCAACCACAAATGAGACATTGGCATTGTCATGGCAAAAAAATTGTCAATGGGTATTCACATGACGCGTTGCATAAAATACAGAGTCAGCATCTATATATACATAAAATGAGAAAAAATAGTCCTATAAAAACCACAGCACTCAACGAAATTGCACCGTAGGTTAACACTGTACAACAAACTATATAAACAAATCAAATTAAATAGTCAACGAATGGGACAATATACAAACATAAAGAGTGGTGAATAAAGGGTAAGTGACTTGGAACGGTCACAAGGCAATACGGCCTATTGGTTAACTTAAATTGATGTTATGTGTACATACCTCGCTATTAACCCTTCTTGACAAGACAGTGACTAGACAGTGTAAATAAAAGTATATCCCATTAAAGAAAATCTTTAACATCAAAGTCAACACTCAGAAAAAATATAAACTATACACTTAAGTGTTTTTTGTATATATATATAAAAGCACTCAAATCTAAGATACGATCAAAAAACCTGAGGTCGGAAGTTCATGCACCTACCTCCCTTTTCAGGGTTTAAATGGCTTATATTGATAATTTCGAGTTGTTTGTTTTACAAATGTATACCCTTAATTCGCACAAGGTACTATCAAGAACATCATATTATTGTAGTAGAACCGGTATGCCAGACATAGTTTTCTGAGTATTCAAATGTGTACTATCCCGATAACCTGGGTACCGATCTTTATGTGTTATCGTGTTTTTGTTTTTGTTTTTTTGTTGTTGTTTTTTTGCTGTTGTTGCTTTAAATAACTTTAATGTTATATTTTATGCTTATATTATATTGCAACTTTAAGTAATAATATTATTTAAACGAAACATGAGTATTACTAATTGTCTTTTATTATCGCAAAGACTTTGCCATTAATTGATAATACCAATCAAAACGGAGCAATGTGATGGACATATATAACAAGTTGATATAAAAATCGAATAGGAAAACCACAAACACACACAGAAACAAAGAACAACTTTAAAGATGAACAAACACAAAAGGGTTGACAATAGGGCTACTGCCTTGTAACGGTTAGTGGCAAAAAGGCCACTGGGAGTTTAAATCAGGTTCTAGAGTGCTCCAAACCTCACACTTACCCTACTGCCATCCCAATAAAACGGGACAGTGTAAATAAAAAAATCCCCGCCATAAACTGTTCTCTAACCAACAAGGCATCAGTAATAGGCAATATAAGTAAAAAAAAACACAAAGTTGCTCGTGTATATATTAATACAAAAATCCAATACCCTGGAAAGCCACAAAGAAGGTCTTCAATGACTTGGCAGAAGCCAGAGCAACAAGAGAACAAACAACTGAGGTCACGACAAGGCAAGATTGCAGACAAACATCAAACGTCACCGTCCTTTTGGGATTTAGGTAGACGTCATCATAGGGTCCACAGCCTGTCAGGTCATCGCACAATTAAAGAGGAAAGCATAATGGCGAACTGTAAATGAGTCCACCACCAAGCATGCAGTGCGTTGAAAAATGATAGAGTCATAACCTCTTTTGATAAACCTTTTAACAAGTTTAACAAAGATAGTATGAAAGTGATCATGACCAAGGATCTTACGAAGTTTGTAAATCACGTCACCATAGAAGTCAGGTTGTGATAGTCCTTGTCGTAGAAGAGTTCTTAAATTGCTTTTATATTTGGAAAGAAGATCAGGGTTACAATAATAAAATGTTGCAAAGGTTTTACGAAGTTTATGGTAACGTTAGCCCTGATGGAGTAGCTTTTTAATTATACAAAGATTACGAATATTAAAGTCCTCAACTTGAGTACAGGACTAGAAAAACGAATAAGTTGGGACACATAGACCCCATAAGAAGTTGCTCGTGGAACATCCCCATTTAAATGGGGATAATTAACAATGTCAAAATTACTATCATCTCTTTTGTCATATATTTTGCTAATTGTTTCACCATTTTCAATAGAGAGATGCAAATAAGGTTTACATGCATGTTGCAACTCGTAACAGTCCAGACATAATACCGCGCCATTGAGAGATTTTTCTCTTGGTACACTGGCGGAGGGAGTATACACCTTAGAACAACACATACATACACAAATATACTGGAAAATAATGACTGTTGTGAAATAACCTTTTGAATATAACCGTATCAATGAAATAATGTAAAGTTTTAGCATTTTAGATGTATACATCTATTGAGTTTCGTCGGTGTGTTATTTGGCAAGACACTTTCCCTCGTGAAGACAGAGGTAGCCTCGTATGTCTGATGGGATCGTTAACTGGGCGGTCCTGTTTATCGGAAGTCTTTCCTTTAAGTTAAAGAGCTATAGTAATCTATTTGTTATTAAGTTTAAATCAGGTTCCCGGATTCCTACGTATAGATCCCCTCCCACTCTCTGGTGGGGCGGGTCTTACTAACATATAAAGTTTTGATAATCCGTTAAACAAAATCCAATTAATACAATTATGTTTCTTTTAAAGTGCTTTTTCAATAACTTCATCCACAAAATTAAAGGTAATCGTATACTTTTTGTAAACAACAAAAACTAAGTAAATACTAATATTGAGATCAGAGAGTGACTGTTTACGGCAGTATATAGATCCCTGTATGACAGTCTTTGTCATTGTCGCGCTACTCCCGTCACTGGCAATAAACTTTCTATCTTTTTTAGGTAACTGTCATTCAGTTTGCAATATTTCTGCCTGCACAAAAATAGACTGTAATAAAATGCAAAGAATACGTTAAGAAGGTGCAATGTAACAACTGTACCAATTCTAACAAATAGTTGCCATCGTTATTAGTTAGTACAATAGTCTGTGTATGTTTTTAGTGCAAAGCCATATAATAGTGTTCAATTCATATACTTCTTTGTTGTGATTTGTGTGGGTGGGGTAATTCATTCAAACTGGTGTCTAACATCGTTAAAATAGACATAAATTGCAATTAAAAAGCATTAAAATAGACATCTAATTGGATTTTGTGTTTGCATGTGTTAACTATTGCTTCGTGTCTGTATGTGTAACACATACTCAAAATGTCCTAATCATAATAAGTATTTAAACCCCCAGTGGCCTTTGTTGCCACTGACCACTCCAAGGCGGTAGCCCTATTGTCAACCCTTTTGTGTTTGTGATGTCGTTTGCATTTACTATTACTTTTGCCTTCTCGTTTGTCTGTTTGCGTGTTAGTTTTTGTGTTTTGTGGTTGACTGTCGTCCTTGAATGCTGCTTTCCTGTCCGATATTTTTGTCTTTCTTTGAATACCGCATACACCTAAAAATTGACTTATAAACATTCTTATCTAGAATCCTCCGAACTGTTTGTGTCGTTTGAACAATATATGCATACATCAGATAGTTAAAATAATAGTGATCTTGCAATTATTCTGAGGAAGACATACGCATACACTTTCTGTTCGATGCGTGTATCCTGTTTTCAGGCTTGCTGAACTTATATATGCAAGCACAGGCATGAACGTTGCATAGTACACACCTTCATTAATAATCTATCAAAACAATCCTTAAGTCATAATATAATAATCAAATCATCGTGGTAAAAGAAAAATTACTAACCTTAATGCATAAAAAATGTGTCAGTAGTGGGTAGGATAATTTGACTTCCAATTGTAATAGTGATTTTAAGCAGAATGCATTGCTGAAACAAAGTTTATTTGTTTTGTCTTGAACTAATATGTATTATAAACTTAACTGCATATATTAAACGTATATTAACAATTATTAAAAACTATTAATGTTCAAAATTGAACATCCAAACGTTGATGCCAGGCTACAATGATACACCTATTATTGTTCGAATTAAACTGTATAAGCTACCCGTTCCAGATTGCTATAAAATGTCATCTACAGACATTGCTCTTTCTAAAAAATAATGGCATAATTTGCCACCTGGATTGGTAGCAATATCGAAAATGTTGGTACCTGGCTCAAGGTCTATATGCCCTTATTGTACTATTAATTATATAGATATATATATGTTTCTATGTTAAATGCCAGCAAAAATAAGGAAGGAAATCATTTATTATAGTACATGTGCATAAAGTGACAAACAAGTACATATATAAAATGAAAGAGCTGCCGGCCCAATGGGCCTATAAGTCACTGTCAAAAATAAATATGTGACAAAATATAAATATATGGTTCACATGAAAATACAAAAGTGTATCAAATTAATGATGCTATAATAAATCTGACGGTAAAGTGAATATTACAAATTAAATAAGCACAGTACAAATATAATTTCTCCTTCTTAAGAATGCTTTTATCAAGTACGTTGAAACTTTTCTGGAATACGTCTGCATTAGTGTTTTGAATTGTTGTAATGCCTGTAGTTCTATAAAGGCTATGTCAACAATAACATCTCGGAAAATATCTGTTCTTATGTCCGAGTAAAACACACAGTCGAGTAAAATAATGAAGTTCGTCTTCTATCACCCCAGCGTTACACAATCGGCACAATCTCTCTTCTGGTGTCTCTCCAACGTATCTGCCAATTTCAATCATTAGCGGTAGGATACTACATCTAAACTTTGACCTCTCACTCCTACTGAGTGTCAAAGTCACAAATTGTTACTATATTAGGATATGTGTTAAAAAAGTATTTCAATAGTACTGCACAAAATAAAAGTGTTCCCATTAATTACTTCTCCTTCCAGAGCACTTATCAAACACAAGCACAACTGTACTCACCGGCTTCCATGCCGGTGAATAATGACGCCGGTCATTTCACGATGTAGTAGAATGATCGCGGTCATTCAATTATATAGTAGAATGACACCAGAGTTGAAGAAAAATTAATCCCTCCATCAAATGGTGACCCACAAACAAACACCTTGTTAGAACCCTGGGAAACTTACTTTATCATGTCTGCTAGTAAAAATCAACATGAAAATGTGGGATTGAATTTCTTCTAAGAAATATATTTGCAGTTGTATAACTACACCGGGATGTACGACTTTCAAAATAATGATGAGATGCATTTCAATATATTAATAATTGTCCGGTATACAGTTACAACCAAAATATAACAGAACACTTTACAAAAAGGAAGTTTTAAGGAAGACACATTAGCACTCTTTAATAGCAATTTGTAGCACTTAAACATATGAATAAAATTAAAACCGGGTAAATTGTCGGAACTTGCTCGATTATTGGGTCATCAGTATAAGATGTATATTCTGAGGGAGTAAGTATACATGTCCTACTCCCTGATATTCTTCATTAGAATGTTAAGGTAATAAGTTCAAGGGAGCGCCAGCGACCATAGAACTTTTGTTTTTAATTTCTAATGAGTGATATAGTTTAACCAGCACATTTTCTGGTGGCTTCATTTTATCTGCACGTGAGAAGTAGTAGAACCCCCACTGTCTTGCAGCAACTCTCTTTAATTGACAGCTTTCGGAGCTACCTACATCTGGTTTTCACGGCGTTCCACTCTACAGACAAAGTGGTAGGTGGAGCTTTGCTTCTCGACATTTGAAAGTCCAATAAATCGAGGTTCCTAAACACATAACGCAATGCCTAAGATTGCCGTAGGTCCCCTACGGCAATCTTTGATTTTTAAATATATATTATACTGCACCAATAATATATTCAACATTTTGGTAGAATAACGTAGACAATTGATATCTCTAATTTTTAATTAATTATATGGAAGCAGTTTTAAAGTCAAAATTATACAGGATTAATAATCGAGGTGATTATTTTAAAGCTTGATACAAAACTCAAGATTGCTGTGTGTTCCTTTAACCCTGTAGTCCAATTGACTAAGCATTATGTACCAGGTGTCCATGCATAAAACTCACCAAAGATAGGTATATCACGCCGGTTTTAGCTCCCGGCATGCTTTGGTGTTCATACTTGATGCCTATTGTAGCCGCATTTAAATAATATCTGTCATTTTCGTGTGATAAAAGGCAGTATTTAGGGTCTGGTTTTCTGCCTGAAATGACTTTATCGGCTTGTTTGTGAGAGCTAAGAGTTATGTGATGACATCTGATACTAATTGCCTCAACAATTTTTCTTCTCTTCTACCCCTTTACCCCAACCCCAACCTCCCCACCACCACCAGTATGTGGTCCATTTTCTCTCTCCGTAATTTGGTATGTTGTGGGTTGGGGATGACCATCCAACCGCAAGCTATAATATTATAATAAATCAATCATGTGTCTTCCATATAAACACACAAAAACAAATGTCGTAGAGCTGACTTTCGTGGTAAAGTTAACTTTACCACAACCGAAAACACAAAATGCGAATTATAAATGTTTTCTCCACATGGCCGCATTTCTGGCATATATTACTTAATTAAAAACATGGTTTTATAATTAGCAGGGAACAAAATAGTTTAAGTTTAAAGTAATAAATACAAGTTTATCTAACAAAATGTTGCACTACGAATGCATACAGATAGAGTATGTGTATGCTTTTAAATAGTCAATTATGTTTTGTAAGTAATCTATTTTTTCTTGTTGCTGAAGAGCGCCTTCTCTATACCCATCATGGGCGACTCGAAGAACAGCGACACTACGGCAGCCACACCGTATGACATCACCAACTGCCCGATAAATAAGTATATCTGCAAAGGAAATAACGGGTTCACGTTATTGCAAGAAAGATAAAAATATCGGACAGGGAAAGCAGCATTCAAGGACGACAATCAACCACAAAACACAAAAACAAACACGCAAACAGACAAACGAGAAGGCAAAAGCAAGACATGAAGCTATGCCCATTATAATCGTATTTTGACATTCATAGCATTATTATAGATGCTAACTTGTAGTTCAAATAATCAGCGAAACGGGTTTATCATTGATTACAAAGCAAATAGTAAAAAACATCAACGAGTTAAAACATGTATATGATATACCTTTTTAATTGAAACAAAATATCTTAATGTCAGAAAGTATGTGTCTTACTGTTGTTTTCTTTCGTGTATTGATAACATTAGTATACACATTCAGAGATTTATGAACGTGAACTCTCCATGGTCAGCGGATGTTTACATCTCCAATTAGAATAGTACAAGTAAAGTATGACTGATGCTAAGGAGAGTATCAAATCTTCTGATATAATCGTGTTTGGAATAACAAATAAACAGTTATGTTTTGGGTGATATTTTTCCATAAAACATTGTCCAGATGGGATAAAACATATTTCTGAAAATCTGAAATATCTTCCATTCTTGAAAATACTATTTCAATACGAATTCAAGAGTTTCTTAATTGCTGTGATTATATTGAATAAAACAAAAGAAAATCCTGGGTGGGAGAGAAGATAGGATGGCCGGAACGTATTTTTGCATTTGGATCTACCATAGTAAATGCATAAAGTGTTTTATACAAAAAATGTGTTATCTGTAGTTTGTGGCGAGCATATTTATTTGTATAGCAGTACTAACCGCGTCGTAATCTGTAAAGTAAGTAGCTTGTCTCCGTCCCGAATAAAACAAAACCATAATGAGAGGGTGCACGAGGTAGGCGCAATACGTGAGGCGACCGAGGGGTATAAACGCCTTCCAGGACAGAATCTGGTTTATCCAACCTGAAATATAAAAGTAGGAAAACAAGTCGAACAGGAAATGTAACATTTGCAGATCACAGTCAACCAAAATCACTCGCTCAAATTAAACAACAATAACCATGTTAAATGAAAGCAAAGTATGCGAAAACCCAAACGCAAAGGGTGACACTAGGGGTACCGCCTTGGAAGTGTCAGTGGCAAAATGGCCGCTGGTTGTTTAAACCAGGCCCTATGTTGTACAAAACTGTCATCGTAGTTAAAAGGGACAAAGAAAATAAAGACATCTCCGACACACTATTTCCTCTAACAAACTTGGCAGCATTTAAAATCATAATGATAAGGGAATCACAAAGATGATCATATATTCTTCTGACTAGTTCCATGATCCCTGCATGTAATTTATTTACATTGAAAGCAGAATAAATAAATAAATTCTCAGTCGATATTTAAGATTTAAGTTTTATACTTAGTTACGTTTTTGAGTAGATACTTAATTCATGTTGCAGAAACACGTTTTGCTAAGTTTTACTTAGCGATCGACTTAGTTAATTAAGTTTGTCAAGTATTTAAATAACACTTAATGAATTGTTGGTGAAAGTGCATCAGGTAAAATTAAAATTCACCGATGATACGTGAATCATTCACACTTAACTATAATTGAAAATGTCTGACGACCAAACCGTTAGGTTCAGCAACCACTTCATTAGAGACAGAGTTAGGTAATACTCACCGCCATGTCCCGTGGCACAAGCAAACACAATCCAACATACTGATATACCCCACCCGGTCCTGTGGAGTGCGGCGAAAGCATTTGACTCGTCTTTAGACATGATATGGCTGTCGCCTTCAGTATAGAGGCCATATACTATCACCAAACACATACTGATGCATATGAACCAGCATATCAGGTTCGCAATCTAAAAAAGAAATAATTGCAACGTTGTGCGTTATAGAAAATTGAATTAAACAAGAAACTCAGAAGTAGACCTAGAACACATCTGCAACCGTAGATAAGGGAAAAGTGTTTTTGTAAAGATTTCTTCTTTGAATAAGATAGGTCTAAGGATAAAAATACAACTTACATCATATATAGCTATACATATTCAAACAGCGATAGAGTGTGCTGCTTCCTCTTCTTCTTCTACTTCTTCTCCTAACTTAACTTCTTATCCTAACGGGTTAAGTTAGAAGAAGAAGAAGAAGAAGAAGAAGAAGAAGAAGAAGAAGAAGAAGAAGAAGAAGAAGAAGAGGAAGAAGAAGAAGAACTTAACTTCTTATCCTAACGGGTTAAGTTAGAAGAAGAAGAAGAAGAAGAAGAAGAAGAAGAAGAAGAAAGAATTATCATATACATAACAATGACAAAACAGTTTACCTTTGGTATGCGACACTTGCATTTGGATCTGTACAGAACATACCCTGTAAAAAGTCCGACTACGTAAGGTCCCATACGTGCGTAACTCGGGAAGTAAATGTTCTTCATATAGTATACATCTTTTCTAAATTATTGAAAACAATAATAATATATATTTAGAGGTGAATACGCATATCTGTTACGATTGCAATACACATTATTTGCTATATTTCTATGTTTTGGGTCAAACAGATTTTCAAAAATATGAGAAAAAGTATTTCATGAGCACATAGCACAAATTAAATAATTATATTTGTTTCGCTTTAAAGATTTAAATACATCGGACATTCATGGCAAACCCACCAACCATAAATATATTACATCCACTACCTTATAATTTCGAAATATAAATGGTGATGATAATATAAGACTTTATTTCAGTTATATAATGCACTTATTTACTTGTACGGATATCATAGAATACATAATTAAAATGCGATTACATGGTTACACTCCTTGGAATGGTCAACGACATGAAGATCACTAGGAAGCTTAGCTCACCATTAGTAAAAATATCAGTTTGACTGCTAATCAAAACACTGATCAATAACAAAAAATATATTTCTTACGCAGCAGGAGCATATGGTGAAATACTCTGCGCCGCGTATTCGTGATAATTGTTTACAAGAGCCGTCGTCACAATCGTGGCGGTGAGAAATACCATGCAGGATACACCACCGGCTATAAGGTTGCTGAAACCAAAAACAAACATTGAAGAACCAATGACAGGTAAAATTACTTCTCTTGGCCTTTTAGCGAGTCAAAAATTACAGATGTAAACTTAAGTACAAAATAAATCACGCTAAATTAGCATTATGAGAAGAGAAATGTGTCCAGAGTGTGCCACCTCGCGTGGACATGACATATATGCATATCTGCAGGATCTTAAGAGAGTGTTCAGTATGATCATTCCACAAGAGTTGTGAAAAGTGTAAACTTCCAGAACACGTTACTGTAGCTAAGTAATTATCGTTTTATTATATTCATTCAGAAGCAACCTCCTAAAATACTACAAAAAAAACGCCGTAATATTTGTAACATATGTATATAGATCGCCAAGATCGTTAACACAAAGCAACATGTCAAGCTGATAAAACAGAATCAGTAAACATACGTACATTGGTACAGGAATAGTTTTTGAATTTAACTGTCTGATAATGACTGCACTTAATATTACCACATAAAGGTCTATAATAAAATGTTAAACATGGACTTTCTAAAGAATTACAGACCTTTAGCGAATATTGTTTTTATTAAATCAATTACGTTTTAGAGCGGTTTACATATTTATGGTATCTTTTATCAATCTAATGTACTGCTGAAATTGTCAAATACTGTGTGAATATGAAAATATGTAACTTCATACGATACAAGTTCAAACCAGTCATGGATAATGTTCTTATTTTTTTCTAACAATTTATCTGATAATTGCTATTCGTTTTTTCCCTTTTCTTGACATAGAGCAAAATGAGGGTGAACAAGAAAAGTTTGAAAGTGTACCAGAAATATTTAGCCGTATTTGGAAATTGAGAAAAAGAGGTCAGACTCATTTGTTCACAGTATTAATAAATGTAACTGTTAAAATAAAAAAGAAATCACTAGCTTTTGAAATACATCTATTATTTTCATAAAATATAAGTCACTAGTTTTAGGCTCATATTTAGAAAGAATCAATTCTGCTGAGTTCGGTTTAAAATTCTTAAACTATTGTCGCTGAGTGTATTACGAAAATTTGACTCTGTCAACGTCAAAGAAAGTTGGGCGAGCGGTTAGGTCACGTGATTATTCAAAAATGTTATGACGATGTTTATAATAAACCCTTTTGCGTGATCCGAAGATAACATATAGACATATCTTCAATATTTTCAAATTGTTTTTCTATGAGTTAAAATGTTCTGCTATCGAGCTTCGGTTTGAAATGCGTATCGATTGCGGAGACCTAAGTACGTATTATTTTGGTAGTAAAATAGTGCCGATGAAAATTGTTTCCATGCATTATTTAAATCTTGCAACATTTAATTTGCAGCTATTTGAAAATTATATTTACACAAGAAACAAATAAGTTTCAGGCAAAAATATTCCAATTTAACAGGTTTTACCAAAATCTTGTAATTTAGTAGTTAGCGGAGATACATGTGAGTGCAAGAAACGATAACTCTGCGTGGAGATTGTGTATTACGCTAAACGCCGGAATAAGATCAATGACGGTCTTATTTATCATGTTTATACTGTAAAATATTTGCTGAATTCTAGAACATATTAATATAAATTCCGACCGTCACAAAATATAATGTGAATCTAAATAGGGAATATATCATTAATAAAAAAAGTCAAATATATTGAAGTGAATTTTGTCTGGACGACATTTGTTTGAAATATACAATAATCAGTGAATTGTGTTTTAAGTGAAATATGGTCATTTCAAGTATATGTACACTTACTAAAACAATGGTAGAAATATTAGAGGACTAAGGATATAAAACTGCATATCGTTCGCCAGATACCAAGACCATCCCATACACTGAAAAACACAGAAACAAATAACGCTTTAAATATCAAGGCGAGCTAATAACTAAACCACTACTTATGAGTTGTTTATTAATACAAAAATAATCAAAACAATAAATAAAGTATTATTATTAGCGGTTGATTCTTCGGCTCGACTTTTAAAGTTGACTTTTAAATTCAAAAGTTGACTCCGGTTCGACTTTTATATCTACTTTTATGAAAGGACTACTTACTATTTTTTCAGTTTCGACGTAATTGTTGATATAAAGCAGGTTTGTCCACCAGTTTTCTCGACAGAACTGCATAGTCGGGAATTCACCGTCTGTCCACATAGGTCCAGAGTAGACGTAGGGTAATATGACTGTACCGACCATTAATACCAACATATAGGGAGGGGTAAGTCTGGATTATAAAATATGTTACTATAGCTGCTAAGTATACTTATGCTATTTGCCTTGTTTTACTATCATCTACTACATGTTATTAGCAAAGTATTTGCCAATAAGATATGTTTATACGTTCTGTCATGTGTTTATACCTTCATTGTGGCTTTCTAGGCTATTGTTTTTTGTATTATATTTACACGAGCATATTTGTGTGTTACTTATATTGCCTATTGATGCTGCCTTTTTGATTGGAGATTAGATCATGGCGGGGTTTTCTTTATTTACACTGTCCTGTTTTAATGGGATGACAGTAGGGTAAGTGTGAGGTTTGTTGCACCCTAGAACCGGTTTAAACCCCCAGTGGCCTTTGTTGCCACTGATCGTTTTAAGGCGGTAGCCCTATTGTCAACCCTTTTGTGTTTGTGATGTCGTTTGCATTTTGTATTACTTTTGCCTTCTCGTTTGTCTGTTTGCGTGTTTGTTTTTGTGTTTTGTGGTTAACTGTCGTCCTTGAATGCTGCTTTCCCTGTCCGATATGTTTGTCTTTCTTGAAAACATTCTATAATCTATCAACATATAAGGAATCAGAGTAACGTTCATCATTGACATTACGTTTAGGTTTATAGGCAACGCATCAAACAGCAATGATATGTTTTCAGTGAACTGTTATCAAGCATATTTGAGAACTTGTTTTAACGGATACAGTTTTCTACTTCTACTATATGCTGAAAAAACTCATCATACTGGATAATACTGTATGTGTGGTGTATGCAAACGATATAAGTAAGTGTAATATATAGAGAAGTGAAAATAGAATTGGGTTAAAGCTACAGAGTCTCTATTTTCACTGGTAATAACTCATCGATCGTGTGAAGTAGTTTCAAATCGACGAACACCCCAATAGTCGGTATATAAGGCAGAAATCGATGAGTAAAATATCACATTTTTATTTAGCCTTCGTACAGGTAACATTAATAAATATACGGCTTCAGAATATATGTGAAAACAATTATTTGTCCGGAATGGGGATGTGAACCACTGCCGTTGCGCTTTTACGTTTTGACCGCTTAACCACTAGATCACGACTGTTTATTGGTATGTTCTATCATTATTAACACCAAATAGGCATTACGTAATAACTAGCGCACACACAAACTCATCAAGCGTTCAATAACAAGTTGACATATGGTTGTTTTGAGTTGGAATATTAGTTTCTTATTGAAAATATACAGTATTACACCAGGCACTGTTAATTTACACGTCCGACAAGATGGACTATATATTTATGGATTCATCTTGAGTTGCTTTCAAATATGTTTTCTTATATTAAACAAGTGACATATACATCAATGTGAAAAATGTAATATTTATTGTGTAATGTAAGAAACCATATATTGTTGTGCATATATGTATTATAAGAAATAATGATATCAAAATATAAAAAAGTGTGCTTTAAAGGGGTTGATGCAATATTTTCAAACAAGGTTTATTTTAGAGGGCTCTCAAAAACTTGAAAAAAGCTGAAAGAATTATCAAAATGTCATGAACAATAAAGGAAATATGACCTATTGAAAGTTTACAAAGAGACATAAATGGAGGCGGCCATCTTTTAACGATGACGTCATCGTGCCCTTTTACCATGAATGGCATATTGACAAAATGTCTTTTAAAGCAAAGAAAATCACTGCCAAAGTATTATTTCACATGTATGCACTCCAATAAATAAGTTGTTTTTAAGAAAGTATTAGAAAATTGACGAGAAAAAAAAAGACACTAGTTAAAAGTTTCAGATAAAAGAGAAAAGGAGAATAATTTTTACCGATTATTGCCTGTCAATTTTCTGCATTTAAACTTAATATTCCTGTTTTTTAAATGGTGTCCAAGCTTTTCCTTAGAACTCGCAATAATACGTTCTATATGTTCAGTTTTGCTATGTATGAAGTGAAAGGTGTAAAACTAGGAATCGTTTTTGCATACTTGTTCTTAAAAATGTATTAAAGCACAAGTAACTAGACTGCTGAATCAGATGTAACCACAACTTACCTCCAAACTCTGTGAAAATAGAACATGAACCAGTTCAGCTTCAATGCGCCTCCGACCTTCTTCAGTTCTTTTAATGACAGGTACGCCACCAAGACACCACTGTAATGTTGATATATAACAGGAAAGGTCATTCAAATACATATTATGTCTATTGTTGGTATATAATAATGTACATGTATAAGTAATAGATAATAGTCTGGTCACAGCGACACACCGAGATGGGCGTAGGGGTTTACACCAGGTTCTAGGGTGCACCACACGTCACTCTTATCATATTGTCATTCCAATAAACGGGACAGTCGTATACATGTCCAATGGCTATATGTGTTTTGTCATCTACACGAAATATGTGAAAGAACGAGATTGGCTAATGAATATTTAGTTATTTTGTATTTTTCATTTATAGTTGTTTCATTATATGCATACAGAAAACACCATTCATCCTTTCAAGGCAATATGGCATTTCACCTTTTGTATAGAGTACTACATTTCTGATGCCGAATTGATGCTTTGCATAAATATTTTCTTGCGAACTATGTGTTTCCTTATTCGTACCTTATTGCGAAGAACGAATCTACCGACACTGTAGCATATGTTATCGCCGAAAACGTCCATTCGCTCGATTTCGACACGAAATGTTGCAGAAGATTCGCTGTTAAGGGAGCATGAATATAAAAACAGAAATTATTCACAGCAAAACATGACGTATGATCAAAGAAGTGAAAGAACACAATTTGAATAGCGAGACAGGTAAATTTCGAGGTAATTGAAGATCAATTTCAGGGCATAGCACTTTTCTTAAAACTCCTATAAAAAATGCATAGAATTAATTCCCACTTTGCAATAACAAATATAGAGTACGGACATATTTAACGAACTTCGCTTTTTCAAGTAATTTACAGATTTTGATTTTGCTGGAATATCCGCTTTCCCACATGAACATAATCCGTAAATAAAACAAACTTCTATATCGACCAGAATACATATTATGTCATGTTCTCACAAGAGTTGCAAACCACACTATTTATTAATCACGCTCATACGTCATTGAAAATGTTTGCAAAGTCCAACAATATTAATTTCGTGAAGAAACTTGTATTTTGATTTATATTAGATGTTGGGTAATTGGGTGGGTTCATTTCCTATACTATACGAATTATATAATAAACTTCGATAACATAACGTAAGAAAATAATTAAGATATTTTAGTAAGTGATCCCCGTTGGCGAACACAATAAGTACTAATCAAATAATCTCTGCACGTTTCTTCAAACGGGTGATCTTCAAATTTATGAAGATCACATCTTTGAAGATATGCTTTACCATTTTTCAGTCCGTTGTTTAACTTCTAATAGCGGTCATGTCTATTACCAAAAGCAAATAATCTTAAATGTCGATTGCTATGTTATAAAATGTATGTAGAAGGTCACTGTGTCTGCAGATGCCATGTTGTCCTTGGATACGTAGCATATATATACACAAGAGGCCAATATGACAGCAATGGATAAAAATGTTTGACCGTAGTTTCATTAAAAATTATCTTGTTATTAAACTATTACACCATCTCTTTCGGCCCAGACACAGTTACTCATGGCACATGAAATTGATAAACTGTTATATTCCTTACCGTTGAAGCCAATACAGAAATAGTAGGTATGCCCTAGGATAACCCAGCACATGCTGAGAAATCTTATACCATTGACGGCTCCGAGACTGCCTGATCCTTGCTCTGTATTCAATATCTTTATACCATTACTATAGACGGAAAAAGACAATAGGATCTGCTCCAACACACCTGAAAATGACAAACATCATTGTTAAACAAAAGAACGGTTACATACTTTCAAATGTGTTTATCACAACCTTTATTGTATGGAAATGTGGTCAATACAATATGGAAGTTAAGGTGATCTGACGGGTTTTCTGACCACTTTACAAAATTAAACAGGAAATTCGTCAGAAAAGGATACGACCTTTTATTAGTGCAACGCAATTCATGTTTAGTGATTAACTCATTCTACAGTCAGTCAATACGCTTCAAGTTTCCCTTGTGCGATGACTGGAAACCTTCTAGGGACTCGATGATTGCTGATATATAAACATACACAACAAAAAGTATTCATCAAACAACATACAAAATATTCGTCAGGTTTGTTAGGTTAATTTTCGCAATAAAATTACATTGTTTATTAAGTTATTTCATTGCATTTATTTGCAAAATCATTGGATCGTGTATATATTTATCCATCTATATCCCGTTCTTTTAATATTACAAGCATACCTCTTTGTGGTTGAGCCGGTTTGTGTGTTGCTGTCTCCTTATTCACTTTATTATCCATGATTACTTTAACATCTTCGTGTTTAGCTTCTTCCTTTTCTGACGCCTTTTCTGTATCAATAACATGTATGTCTTCGTTCTCTGACACACTGTAACCACCATTTGTAAAACCCTTAGACACGTCCGAAACGAGACCAACTGGATCGTATGTGTTTAAATGCGTTTTATAGTTGTGAGAAATGGCTGCAGGGATGTAATTGCTGATATGGGCAGAAGCCTTATCTAAAGCTTCAGTTGCTTTTTTCGATTCTTCATCATCAGAACTCATCTGAACAGCGACGATGTCATAAAGTGTACCAAACACAACAAAGGCAGACAAAACTGCTAAAAGACAACTGCAATAGAGAAAAGTACTCGATAAATATAAACAAGCTTTCACCCCACTTATCTTTATTTTAACCGGTGTTGTTTAAACAAAAGTGTGCACTCAAAGTATAATTCTGACATGTAATTAAATAAACTGTTTTTCAAATTTTGAATTATTTAGAAATACCTTCATAATGGTCCTACGATAGCAACGAGATTCACGTTTGAACACGTTTTAAATGTTCTTCTATCCGAGGTGGCTTACTTTTCAACTATGAAAAGAAAATATTCTCATTTCTTAAAACCTAAGTCACGTCTCACGATGACCCTTTGTACAACATTGTTAAATTATCTGTAAAAAATAAATATATGCAAACATACGTTTTTTGAGAATAGACCACTTTGGACTTCGTTGATGACCTCGAGGTCACTGACATTATTTCGTAAATCAATGTTTTGTGAAAATGGTCACTGTAGGTTAATGTCCTGATTTGACATCGAGATTGATCGCTTGAAACCCTTATTATTGAATTGTCAGTGGCAAACAAACATCTTGTTCAAATGTTTACGATATTCCAAGTTTCATATTTCCAGTGTTAAAAGAGAAGAATTTCACCGGTGACATATGTTTGCCATTATTTTCAAATGGAGGTCACATTGTTTACAAGATAAATTTATATTTGAAAATGTATGTAAAAAAGGGTCAAGATAAACTAAAGAGTCTTTAGTTTAAGAAAAGGTGTGCGTTTTAACAGCCTGATTAAGGTAATGTCTCTCCCAATAATGTGTTGACCCTTGCATTTGACCCTTGCGAGTTGACCCTTGCATTTAGCTGACCTTGCATTTGTCCCTTGTATTTAGCTGCCCTTGCATTTGGCCCTTGCATTTAGCTGACATTGCATTTGACCCTTGCATTTGACCCCTTGACGTGACCCTTGCATTTAGCTGAACACTCGACTTACATGACCAGAATTGCATCCGTTTCTAGTGCCTTGTCTTCTACACATACCATAGTCGGATTGATTGCAACACTGCCGTTCAGTACTGCTCTCTGAACTGGAATTTAATAACTGCATGAGTGCATTGTTTTCAGAACTAGAAACAATATGTTTCTTGTACGTTTTAATATACACGTGTATACCCTGGTGTTGCATGTTTAATAAGCATGTACAAATGTAACACACGTACACACACACACGCGCGCGCGCACACACGTACACACACAAACACACACACACACATACATATTTTTAATTGATTCTTATTGAAAAGGTTTATATGTTATGTTTATGGATCGTATGCTTACTTTTGATTTGATATATTAACAAAAATTGTAATACCAGTAATAAATACGAAATGTGTTTTTTTTGCAATGTAATCCTATTGTTCGAGAATTTATTTTGATATTGATGTATACATTTTCGCAAGAATATGACTACCCAGGGTTCCAGTCTACAGTAGTATTTTTTTTAACATCTCGAGACGTTTTAGATTTGATTCACGCATAATCATCAGTCGTGTTCATTTAATTACAATAGATCACTTTAATTAATATTTTTATTGACATGCCAAAACAAACGAATACAAATAAAACACAGGTTACCTGTCTCTAAGACGACCGTGATATCTGATGAAGAACATGAACTAGGCACACAGGTCCCGATGACTGCATAAAGTCCGCCAAAAGCCTGCAATATCAAATTTGAAAAAAGGTTATTTGCAAATATTACTCAGTCATTTTCTAACAGATCTTAATTTAAGAAAGAAAGTCATTACGTTTCGACATGAATCACTTCAATAGCTAAACACATTCCATCGTAAGTAAAATATAGACCAATTTATATTCAACATCTATATTCAACTTTCGATCAGTGTACGAGGAACAAGAACTCAATAGCAGAACCATATTTGGCCCTTATACTTAATGAAAATTTACCATATTTGGCACTTATACTTAATGAAAAATGTCCTGTTTAGCTTTGTCTGATCCGCATCATCAACATTTTCTTTATATTGGCTAAAATATGCAAACCTCAGCCGCTTCCCCAGCCGCACCTCCTATTGGGATCGTGGCTCGACAGTATTTGCCATGAAACTGCTCCGCGGGATCTGACTTGATCGTAAAGTTGCTATACGTGACCGCCTTTATGTTGATACACTCTTCATAACTTCCTAGCCAGGACATCTGTCCAGTTAAAAAATCGCTTCCAGGTTTACCATATGCATCAAGCACTAAAAAAATGCATTTATTTAAAACATTAATGCCTTTAGAATTATACACTACCTTAATAATAATAATCAGAATGATATCAATAATAATATTATAGAATAAAACAAAGTGGATGCCGCGCCATCCCATATCAACTACCAATCTTATTTCATCGAGTTGTAAACGGATTACACTCTAGCTCAGTACTCTAAAACATGCGATATGATACCCATCGCAGTATTCAGCTCTATATAGTAGAGCATAGAGCTCTCTGCCATAAGTATGCATCGTCTTGATTTGACTGACGATTGTTAAAAGCGACGTCAACATCGCAATAATATATACACCCACTCCAACACGCGAACGCCTTGGCACGCATGCGTCCAGTCATGCACACACAACATTTTGTTTATAAACTACATCTTGAGCCCATTTTAGCTCACTTGAGCGAAGGCTACGGTTATTTGGATCATTCTTCATCTAGAGTCAATCGTCCGGCGTTCGTTCGTCTGTACGACGTTAACTTTTGCTTAAACAACTACTTCTCAGAAACCACATCGCTTATTTTGACCAAAAGTAGATATAAAAGTCGAACAGGAAATGTAGCATTCAAGGACCACAGTCGACCAGAAGCATGCATAGAAACGAACAACTATTTTTAAAGATGACTAAAAAGAGATGAAAAGATGACAAACTTCACATGGATCATCAAATTTGCTAAAATTAGGTCAACGTCAAATCCAAGATGAACGGCGTTGCCATAAAAGATCGAAATTTTAAAATAAAAAGGGTGACCTCAGGAACCACTGTACACACCTCGACAGTGTTTCTTTATTAATGATCGCTAACCCCTGGACTATCACGATTAAAAATGGCTGCGCCCTGGGAAAATCAATCCAAAATGTGTACATGTTTTGCAGAGACTTATATAGAGAAATTGTTGAAAAAAGTTCTTCTCTGAAACCACAAAGCTCAGAGCTCTCATATATTACATGTAGCATCAGCTTATGGTCCTCTATCAAGTTTGTTAAAATAGTCATTTATTCTATTAAAAATGACGAATAAGCATAATACAAGCTTATAATCTAAATAATAAGTAAGTTAAAATTGAATCAAAAATGTTTAACAACAAAATGTGTTAACTATTTTTTGCCATACACATAGGTGGGCTACAATCCGCCCGCTAAACTAATACAAACAATCAAAGGATATACATATATCCTATGGCTAATACAACAAACAATCAAAGGATATACATATATCCAATGGCTAATACAAACAATCAAAGGATAGACATATATCCTATGGCTGGGAGGTGGATGGGGATGGTGGTGGGAAATTTCTTTTAGCAAAACTTTGCTTAGCTTTGTAAAGTAATGGCGTCGGTAACGAGCAGGTCAGACTGATTCTGAGATTCTGCTGAGGTGATACCTTCTGGCAGGGGTCATCACAAAACACTTAAACCCTAATATTGCTAGGGGGCGACTCAAATAATTTTATCTGCGCTAAACAACATTTGAATCTTCCCCTCCAATTCCCACACATAAATTCAATCGTCTTTACAAATAATGCATACTGTTACTAAAGTATAAACCGTGGCTTGTCATTTTAGAGTATGAGTTTATAAGTGTTGGCAACTATTGTTAAATAAAACAGGACACTCTAATGTGTGAATATGTCATTTATTCTATTAAAAATGACGAATAAGCATAATACAAGCTTATAATCTAAATAATAAGTAAGTTAAAATTGAATCAAAAATGTTTAACAACAAAATGTGTTAACTATTTTTTGCCATACACATAGGTGGGCTACAATCCGCCACCACCAATATAATTGCGTACCCACCCGAATACCCGACGAAAATGAGAAGCCACCTCAATGTTATATTATGAAAACCTGAGTATGATATCAAGCAATAATCAACAATTTACAAGCAACTGAAAACTAATACTACACATAATACTATCAACGAAAGCAGCCTTATACTGAACTGTCATTCCACCTTCAAACACGTCAAAATACAGCATTGTATTGAACTTTCAAATGATATCAATCCATCTAAACATTATTCGTGAGGTATCCTACTAATTCAAAATGAAGATGCAGCATTGAACATTGTTATAAAGCAGCCTTATGCTGGACTTTCATTAACTAGATTACACAGTTGCACATGCACGATGTAGCAAAACCTCACGATGGTATTTTGATAGCAGCTAACAGCAATGTACATATAAAATATGGTGCTGAAATTCAAGTGATAATTAATAATCCACCTAAACACTATTCTTGAAGTGTGAGACACATGCAGCATTGTACATTTTTCAGAAAGCAGCCTTATGCTGGACTTTCGTTAAAGATATTACAAACTTGCACATGGCACGTGTCGCAAAAACTCACCATGGTATTTTGTAGCAACTAATCAGCAATGTACATATAACATATGGTGCTGAACTGTCAAATGATAATAATCCATCTATCCATCTAAAACACTATTTGTGAGTTATCGGACTAATTCAGAATCAAATGCAGCATTGTACACTTCTTGAAAACAGCCTTATGCTGGACTTTCAGTAAATAGATTCCAAACCTGCACAGGCACGAGTAGTCAAGATAGAACTATTGTATTTGGTACCAACTAATAGCAATGTACATATAATACATGGTGAAAAAAGCGTTACCTCATAAATACATAACAATACTCAATATGTTCAAAAAGAATTTACACAACCATCAATATAACATTAAGCAACAGGACTTGAAAGCAGCCTTTTGCTGGACTTTCATTGACTACTGTCGCCTAGACAATTTAACTAATGTTCTCACTTTATTTTGGCCATAATTATTGGGTTTCCAAGAATCCTAAGATATCAATTTCAGTTGTGGCAAACGAATGTAATTTTGCAACGCGTTCGACTTCCAGCGACCCATTTTCTTGATAGCATCTTCCGAAAAACCCTGAATGACGGCATGGGTTGCAGCTCCAATACGAAATGAGTGCGACTTGTAACGCCTAGTATCAAAGCCAAGAAATGCAATTGCATTTCGAAGGTGTTCATTAAGAAAGAATAAGAAACGGCTTGACCAGTAGCTAATTGAAACAACGTCCCATCAGAATGAGACATAATTGACAAATACATTTTCATGGCTGCAACAGGACACACAACAGGGTCCTGTACATTAATTGGCAAAAATAATGTGGCAGCTTGTTCACTATGTTTATATTTTCTCAGAGTTAGCTCTAACCCTAGACAACCTTTATCGGAATCGATGATTTTCAGGTCATGATATTGCACTACTCCATAATTATTAATTGTATGTGGAAGTGCCAGCACAATTTGCTTCAACAATGTGTATGTAAATGGGAAGGCGCGTATCAGTTGGAACTGTGCCTGCCACCAAATTATTTGCTCCTTTCAAACATTGTTTGACCAAGAATGATTCACTAAAATCTTTATAACCGAATAGCTTATTAATATACGCTAATGCAGATACATGCGAAGCTATGGTATTTACACGGTACTGAGATACGAACAATGATGCAAGAAAGTTGACTAACAACACATCGGCAGGGCTTTTTCCCACAAAATTGGGAAGAGGCCCAGGCCTGTCCATTTTGGGAAA
Source organism: Cyrtodaria siliqua (assembly GCA_037043455.1). NCBI lineage: Eukaryota > Metazoa > Mollusca > Bivalvia > Adapedonta > Hiatellidae > Cyrtodaria > Cyrtodaria siliqua. Next base: position 217,447 of record JAWPHD010000929.1, read on the forward strand.
AAAGAACGCGCTTATTTCTCATTTTGGGAAAAATACAAGATTTCATAAATTAAGTAAATATGACATTAATATACTTTATTTATATTGTCATCCATTATTTACCATAATTATTAACTTTTCCATGTCGGAATTTACTAAGCAGACAAAAACACATTGCAGAATTCATGCTTTTTCTTAAATTCTGAGGTACTACTGTTTTCCGATTGGGAAATATTTCTGCCACAGTTGGGAAAAAAAAAGTCCAATTTTCAGTTGGGAAGAGGCCCTTTACAGGCCTCTGTTATATAAGGTAAAAAAGCCCTGATCGGTAACAGGCAAATCCACCGAATGTTAATGTACACGACAATATTCTGCATAACATTTCCAATAATTGAAATAAATGACCTTGGTTCTGTCATAAAGCGCTTGCGCAATTATGTGTTGTGCATCACCATATAGATCAACAGCATTTTCACAATTAAATGCCTATCCAACTGATGTATAGGGATTAATCTAAAAGCGTTTTCAATGTCAGTTTTTGCCATTAAAGAATTGCGCCCAAATTGTTTAACTTTTTCTACCACAGTATCAATAGAATCATACTGCACCTCAGTGAATTGACGATCTATCATTTCATTGACTGAATTCCCTTTTGGAAAAGACAAATCTTGAATTAACCGAAATTTCACTGATTCCTTCTTGGGCACTAGAGCTAATGGAGAACAAGTCAAGTTTGATGGTTTTGTACTAATAGGACCCATTACTCTTCCACATTGCAATTCTTCAGTTATTTTTTGACTAACGACAGCTTTGTCATTTAATGCGGATGGATGGTTGCGCATAACGTTGTGTACAGGTAAGGGCCAACAAAATTAATTCGGAAACCATATGTAAACCCATCAAGTAAAAATTGCTTTTCTTCCGTAGAATAACCTAATAAATAATTTTCCAAAATCTTACTTCTTATTGGGGTAGGCACGAAAGGGCTGAATGCGTTTCGTGACTGCGTTTTGAGATAATTTGGAGTTTAAGGGAGTACCTGGGGCCGCGGCACTCACCATTATTTGACGAGCAAAGCAGTTGAATTGTGGATGAGGCTTCCCGCACTGGCCGCAAACATGTTCGTAATGCCAATTACGCACCTGACAACCCTGAGGTTTGTTATACTTGAAACAATATTTGTTTATGTTAACTGTATTGCGGCCAACTGCGGGTGCCGTCATCATTGTAGTGGCTCTTATCCACAGCTCATGATGCAAAGATCCCCATGCTAGTGGTTGTGTTTGCCGGTGCGCCCTAAAACTGTTGTCATAAAAATTGAATGCCGTCACCCCATGCACCCTCTCCAAATCCCTAATGGTATAAATATAAGACAGTAACCCTGCTGCCTCCTCAGGGTAACGTTTAATATATATGTCCATGTATATTGTAAATGCCGACAACCATTTGCCGATCGACATATTTCGCCCGTCTTCTTTGGGCGCAACAGACACCTGGTGACCAGCTGATGATAACTTAACTGTGATCTCTTCATTGTCAAACCGTTTATTTAACAGAGAAGCAAGGTCTGTGACTCGCGGTTCCATATTGCGGTTTTAGTGTTTTCAGGTACCAGTGCTCCAGGTGACAAAGTGACACAATGCGCGTGTAAAACGGGTGTTATAGTACCTTGTAGCGACTGTCCATGCATGGATGTGGTCTTATTAGTGAATAAAGCTTGTTGCACTTGCTGCGAGACGTCTCCCGTAGCAGAGATACTTAGCTCTGTCATAGTTTCACCTACAGTGGCTACTGTATGTGTTGGTACAGGTTGAGCAGGTGGTATCACCCCCCGTTGCTCGAGCGCGATCAAAACTGCCTCTACAATGGCCGCATGGTCATTAACCCCGTCAGTTGTATTGCGGTCATTGGGAGCTGGCACAGGTGGTTTGCTTTCCGGTGGCTGCACTGCCAGACTATTTTGATCAGCCTTTCTCTTTTTGGGGTTTACGGCTTTTTGCTGAAGCCTAGATGACCGCTTTGGAGGAATACCTGGAAATGTATTATGAAATAAATATAATTGAAAATTAGATACTAACCCCAGTACTTCCTTCCTAAACAACAATATGATACTTTCAACCAATAACTAGTTGTATGAAACTATTTTAAATTATTTTAACTCTTTTAAGTGTACGCTGAATAATAGCTTGAAACATCTTGGAAACAAATACATGCTAAACCGTACCTATAAATACATATAGTACTTTAATGGAAATGCAAAATCAGTAATCATAATCGTACCATAAAGATGATATAGTGTTCAATAAATAGAAATTTGCATTTGTGTACTCAACCTTGAATACATAATCCATAATACAGTTCTGAGGCTAACTTATGAGTATCAAGCAAAACGAGAATCGAACTGCTTTATTGCACAATGTAGTTTACATAAACTACAAATGGAATAATGCATACAAATACATGTACTACAATATTAATAGTTATTAACCTACAAATACATGTAAGTCTAACTTTGCAATAAAAACAACCGCATTGTGCATAATCCGCAAATCCAACGTCGAGAATCGAATAGCTTAATTTCACAATGTAGTTTACACAAACTACAAATTTAATAATGTATACAAATACATGTTGATTCTGGGGTCAAATCTGTGCCCGCCAGGGGGTCACAGTTTTCCTTAGAGTTATATAGGAAATCTTTAAAAAGAAAATCTTCTCTGAAACTAAACTAGAGGTATACTACTGTGCATGAGCCTATGGTTCTCTACCAAGTTTTTTTCAAATGGTAAACCCGGGGTTAATGTTGGCCCCGCCCCGGGGTTTACAGTTTTACACATAGTTGTATAGAAAATTATCTAAAATATCCTCTTCTCTGAATTGTTCATGTAGCATAAGCCTATGGTTCATAAACCTATGGTTCTCTAACAAGTTTGCCCAAATGGTGACTCCGATATTTTACATAGATTATATAGGGCAAACCTTCTTCTCTGAAACAACAGGGCATGGACTTCTGATAAATTGCATGTGGCATAAACATATGATCCTCTACCATGTTTATTTAAAAGGTGCCCCTGAGGTCAAATCTGGCACCGTCACGCATGATTACAGTTTTACATCGAGTTATAAAGGAAAATCGTTAATAACAAATCTTCTTCTCTGAAACTAAATGAGCTAGGAGTTTTATATTTACATGTACCAAAAGCTTTTATTATGGTTCTCTGTCAAGTTTGTTCAAATCAAGACCATTGGATCAGCCCCACACAAGTGTCATATTTTTCAATATACTTATATAATTATGTAAACACCTTAAAATATTGTTTTCTCTGAATACACTTACTGAGCATGAATACACTTAGTGATCATGAACAGATGGATACAACTATCAAACTATCATAGGCCCCGGGTCATAACCTTTGATATCTCACCCTATAACCATATAAACACTTACTGGGCATGAACAGGAGAATAATGCCATCATCGCTCCCAGGATCCGTCCCCATCCCTGGGGAAACAGCTCATGTGTCATATTGTGCAAACCCTTGAGATCCCTACACCATATCCATATATACATTTACTTGCTATAAAGGGACGGAAACAGCCATCCAATAGCATCGATCCTGGGGGTTTATATTCACACTCTGGGTACATAATCCTTGGTCCATAACTTAGAAACTGTTAAGATTCACACCCTATAACCCTATATACACTTACTGGGTATAAACAGGCGGATAAAACCATTCAACCACGCATTACCCTCAGTGTCGATACCCACCTATGACTATGGGGTCATAGTCCCTGGGTCAATAATTTGGAAACTGTTGAGATCCACACTCTATAACCATAGTATACACTTACTGGTCTCAACACTAAAAGGAGTATGAAAGGAGACATTTGGAAGGCGGGCGCGGGAATTTGCAATGGCGCGCCATGGACTCTGTTATGCAATTATAAGCTTGTTTTGACATTTTTATCATCTTTGCGAAGATTATCAGGTGAGCGATTCATTGCCATATTGACGCTCTTGTTTAGCTGTACAAAAGGGTCTACGAAAACCAGTCAACGGAACAAATTCCACTGGGGTATCCGACGATGAGGTTTATGATAATCTTACCATCTGGTGTCATATATGACTCAACCACTCATTAAATCAATAAAAAGGGTTCTCTATAAGAATAATTCCACATTATGTGTATTGGTGGTGATGATGTGCTTGTTGTTGTTGTTGGTGTGATGTTGTTGTTGTTCGGTATAAAATAGCAGTCATTGACCGCCTATAGATGTGAAAACGTGGCCCTCGTTTTTTAAATATCCATTTGACCCCAACAGATGGATTTCAAATTTCTGTTTTCAATAATGCAACATTTTAACTATTTTGAACTGCAGCGGTTATGTCAATGTGATTTTTTTTATTTGTTTATGTGTTATCTAGAGCCCACCTCTTAATTAAACAAAACACAATATGCGAATTTTTTTCTATGAACATATTTCAAGTACTACATCACAGACCTAATAACAAATAGATAGGAAACTGTGAAATGTATCTAAATTTCAGGTGACACAGAGCGGCAATTTCACAAAATATTGCCCGACTTTAAACACACATATCATGAAGAGTTTTATGCATATATGTTTCATTTATGTCAAAACCCATCACAATTTTATTTCTCTTTTTAATGATGGTATTTTCCTTACTTTAACATTTAGGCAAAAATGGAGTTTGAAGGAAAGTTTCACTACATCAATTGATTTGTTTTTAAACCTTAAATGATGATACTTCTAACTTCAAACAGCTTTTTATACATTTTTTTTATTTTTTAAAATTAAAATACATTAATATTATCCCAATTATCTATTCATTATAAATCTTTTGAATGTATTTTCATCAAAATCAATGAATTTTTGAGATAGGAGATGGAAGGAAAAGTTAAGGTGCCACATGATGCAATTTTGAATTCGGCAAATGCAGTGAGTCCAAGGTTAATACTTAACAAGCAGAGTAATATATTCGAATTCAGATTGTTTTAAAAATGTATTTAGCAAATTATTTTGATAATATTAAACTGATATTTTTATTGAATAAATATGTAACATTATTTTGGATATACAACTGCTCTAAACAGTAAGTATTTTAATCGTCAACGAGATTATTTATACAATTATATATACAGAAGATCTTACATTCGTGCCTATTTAAGAACGAATTTGTTAAACGAGTTGGATACAATCATATGATGCGAGGCTGTGTCGAGCATCAAATCAATTTTATCGAATGAGTTTAATAAATTCAATATTAAATAGGCACGATCACCGGGCTGAACGGAAAATACCGAACGATAATTCGGCCCTCATTTGCATAGTTATATCACTAGTGGATTATCGAAAATATTGAATGGAGTTATTCCACTCCCACACCGTAAGTTATGTGATAAATAATTATATATGCTTACTTTGCAGGGCCCACATCTCCTGTTGCAGTAATGCTTGTATTGTAACTCCCATATCATCTCGGCATTTTTCACCAACCCCATTTTCCCGCAAAGTAGAATCTATGTAGTTCTGCGCGAATTGCTGAGCATACGGCAAGACAACACCCAATATACCGTTAATGTCAAAATTTGGTGTACCGTCTGCTGAACCATTGTTCTCAGTTGAACCATTGTTCTGCCCACCGCTAATTACCCCAATTAACTGACTTAATACAGGTGATTGGAGGACGCCTTGTAAGAAGCTGATGGTTGAAGTCGCAGAGTTCACTAGTGCTTCTGGATCGCCCGCGATAGGATTTGAGCTATTGTTTTCATTGGCATTTCTTAACATTGAAAGAGTATCTAGAAGTGCTAAAAAACTGCTTATGCCATTACTCTCGGACGCATTCGTTGACGTCGAGAGAGTATTCAAAAGCCCGAGAACATTGCTTAAAACGGTATTTTGAGTTGTATTTGTTGATGGTATGTTCAAAAGTCCGAGAAGATTGCTTAAACCGTTGTTTTGATAGGCATTTATAGAGGTCGATAGCGTGTTAAAAAGTCCTAGAAAATTGCTTAAACCATTGTCTTGACTGGCATTCGTTGACGTCGATAGCTTGTTCAGAAGTCCGAGAAAATTGCTAAAAAAAAAATTGTCTTGATTGGCATTTGTTGACGTCGATAGCGTGTTCAAAAGTCCGAGAAGAACGTTTAAACCATTGTCTTGATTGCCATTTGTTGACGTTGATAGCGTGTTCAAAAGTCCGAGAAGAACGTTTAAACCATTGTCTTGATTGGCATTTGTTGACGTCGATAGCGTGTTCAAAAGTCCGAGAAGAACGTTTAAACCATTGTCTTGATTGGCATTTGTTGACGTCGATAGCGTGTTCAAAAGTCCGAGAAGAACGTTTAAACCATTGTCTTGATTGCCATTTGTTGACGTCGATAGCGTGTTCAAAAGTCCGAGAAGAACGTTTAAACCATTGTCTTGATTGCCATTTGTTGACGTTGATAGCGTGTTCAAAAGTCCGAGAAGAACGTTTAAACCATTGTCTTGATTGGCATTTGTTGACGTCGATAGCGTGTTCAAAAGTCCGAGAAGAACGTTTAAACCATTGTCTTGATTGGTATTCGTTGACGTCGATAGTGTGTTCAAAAGTCCGAGAAGATTGCTAAAACCATTGTCTTGATTATCATTCGTTGACGTCGATAGCGTGTTCAAAAGTCCGAGAAGATTGCTTAAACCATTGTCTTGACTGGCATTCGTTGACATCGATGATAGCGTGTTCAAAAGTCCGAGAAGATTGCTTAAACCATTGTCTTGACTGGCATTCGTTGACGTCGATAGCGTGTTCAAAAGTCCTCCGAGAAGATTGCTTAAAACATTGTCTTGATTGGCATTTGTTGACGTCGATAGCGTGTTCAAAAATCCGAGAATATTGCTTAAACCATTGTCTTGATTGGCATTCGTGGACGTCGATAGCGTGTTCAAAAGTCCAAGAATATTGCTTAAACCATTGTCTTGACTGGCATTCGTTGACGTCGATAGCTTGTTCAAAAGTCCGAGAATATTGCTTAAACCATTGTCTTGACTGGCATTTGTTGACGTCGATAGCGTGTTCAAAAGTCCTAGAAGATTGCTTAAACCATTGTCTTGACTGGCAGTATTTGATGCTGGCAATGTGTTATTTGTATTTTGTGAAGACACTTTCGCCGATAAGAGAATAACCATAGAACAAAACGCAATCTTCCATCGGCTAGCCATTATGAACGTTTAACAGGTCAGTAAATGTGTAACTCAATTTGCTTTAATACTTATTAAAGAAAAGCTTGATTACACAGTGGGGTACGTTTTACACTGCTATGAAATCTGTGTACACATGCTATTTATACTAAGGTGTCTCCACTTCAGATTTCGCTATTTCTTATATTCAAACATAAAAGGAGTAGTACTAGTTTTGTGTTAATTTATATTTCTTAAAGGGACACAAGGCAATCTTCATAAAGCTTCTTAGCAATATCTTAAGTCAAATTTTATCATTTTTTTAAACATTTTTTCTATCGATTTAAGACGTTTTCTAAATAGTGTTAACTTCAATTTTAATAAAGTTATTGATAAATAAAACTTACAGCTAAATATTCATCTTAAAATAGATGCCCGAGAGGTTAATAAGGGTATTTCAAACTTGTAAAAATCCTAAATTTCGACTTAAGTAATATTTTCCACCTAAGTTGCTTTCATGAATACGGGCCCGGGTCTTTTTTCATATGCTTGCGTATTAATAAAATAAAATCGAATGTCTGCAAAAATGTATTTTTTTGTACATACTAGCCCCTCGCCTTATTGATGTATGTTTTTAATGTTGTGCTTGCGTGCGTGCGTGCGTTTGTGTTTTCGCGTGTGTGTGTTGTTGTTGTTGTTTATTGTCTATCTGCAATAAATGAGTCCGTTAGTTTTAAGATATAATACACATAGCAAGATTGCCGTTTGCTCCTTCAAATATGTTAAGCAGGCTTTGTTGCTAAATTTGATTAAAACAAAAAAAAAGTTATGAAAGTGTCAATTTAAAATGGTTCTAAGATATAGTAGGATCATTAACAGTTTCTATAATATAATATCCTCGGGCTCTTAGTTTTCGCACACTAAGCGATAATTGGTATCATAATATCAGTGAAAAGTATACAGTTAACCTAATAAGATGCTAGATGGAATAAACTATTCAGTCTGCAGCAAAAACTACCTAGACAATTATCAAATTTAATTCACTTTTCATCTGATAAGATTTGTAAATGTATGACCTACATATTTTTTCTTACGGTAAGCGGCTTTAGTTTTCGCACACTTAATTTAATTAGTTTTTTCCCCCAAGATGCAGTGTTTTCATACGGATAATTTTATGCAAATCAGTTGACCTGATTTTATGTAAAATTGCCAACACAGAAAAAATAGCAAAGTATCCACTATTATTTTACTTTAAAAGAAGAAAACAATGCCTTGTATTTGCTTTGTGTTGTTTTAAAGAAAAAATACATTCATCATCTTGGAAAAGAAATAGTTTGTAAATTGTTTACATCTGCTGTGTTCAAAACATGGCAGCCAACTTAGGTCACATGTCAGTCACGAAAGTTTTGGGGCAAACGGTTATGAAATAACCACTTGCCAGATGGCTTTTTTACATAAATACCGATATTGCGTCATCGTTTTTTTGCAGGTACCCGCCATTAACTTGACCCAATTCCGTTTCTTATTTACGATGAAAGAGGTTGATGAAAACGCAATTTGTTGATGGCTAAAGAAAGATAAAAGATCAAATCCATATAGTATTGCAAAATAATATTAATATTCCTGAATTTCTTTTAATGGAAGGTATTTAATGATAAATACACCGGTAAATGGAGAAACATGCAAAATAATAATGTCCGTAGAGCTGAAAATCGCTTCGATTTTGAACTATAGGCTTAGCAGACGGACATCAAAAGTGATGACGGAATTTACACAAGAAACGCGCGCATACGTCATTTCCTGAATCGCCCGAAATCACAAGGTGTGCGAAAACAGATGGTTCGACGGTATAGGTATCCATCTTTATAAGTAGAAGAACTTGCTTAAGTTCGATTTTGAGAATTCAAGATGGCCGCCATGCAAAATGCGTGTTAAAGATTCCCGAACATTTGTGGTCACAACTGTTTGCGTATTCTTTTCAAACTTGGTATGCATCATAAAACAATGCAAAAACTCACCTACGTTTGGTTTTAAAACCCACGCGTCAAAATCCACCCATCAAAATATAAAATGGTCGCCATGCCATGTGAGATGCGACTTAATGGTTTCCGAACATTAGTGGTCACATTTGTTGACGTATTCTTTTTAAACTTGGTATGCATTATTAAACGTGCAAAATCTCGCTTAAAGCTACACAATCCCGATAAAATAATACAATTTCAACTTTTTTTAAACATAAGAACGCCTATAGATAAAGTTCTTTGCTGGTTGTGTTGTCTACATTGTTTAGGCTGGTATATTGTCATAGCGTATATCGAGGCATTTGCATAATGGGCGTGATAAACGCTTCGGTAACTTTGAAAGTGTACCACCCAGCGATTACGGGTAAATAAGCCTAAACGTTTATATAGCAATTTTCATAAAAGTATTTCCTACCTTACCAGTCCTTCGGATGAGACTTTAAACCGAGGTCTACTCGCTAAAATGCTTAGTGCAATACAGCGAGGATACATAAACGCTTATACACACATAGCAATTTGCTCAGATATCCGATAACTACAGACTAATCAACTCGATGGGGATATTCGATGGCGTGCAATATTACTACATACATGTTTGTAATGTTGAACGAAAGGGAACAAGTAAAATTCGTAAGGCATAACGTAAATACATCACTTTGTAGAGAATTATAAACACTTACCCGCGTATTCCACATATGTTCCATATATTGTATATACTTATTTCCTATAATATCCTTGAAATAATCCAAAATGACACACGTAGTATACATGTATACATATACAGAGAGCGTGTATCGGTAGCCAATAGTATGTAACGTGAAATACGTGCTCAGGTGTTGACTCGGGACAGGGAGAAATTATTGTTTACAATGAGACACTTGAAGGATATTGTTCAAATTAAATTATATTTATGGAATTTTCTTTTGTTGGAAAAAGACCAGCAATATTATTTCCCGCAAATCGTAGTTTTCAGGATGTGAGGAAGGGGTATACATATGAAGGTCGCCCATCCGTCTATCCTTCAGTTACACTTTTCAATTCCGGAGCTTCTTGTGAAAATTATAAGAGTCACAATTCGTAAAAAAAAGGATCGTTCTTGCGTGCGAGCTTTTGTGTGTGCGTGCGTAAACCGTGATTGTGTGCGTGCTATTATGCATATGTTTGTTAATATTTAAATCTGACGAATTTGAAAGGCATTTGAATACTACTTCTTCATAAAAAAGAAAATTCATAAAAAAAAAATGTTTTAAAAAAGTATAAAGGCCTGGGCTAGAACCCCGTCCGCAACGGCGAAAGCATACTAAGACAGCGCGTTAACCTACTGACCTACGGAGGCCGATTAACAATGTCGTATTAATTAAGTTACGTTACATAAATATGCTCAATCGCAAAGACTCTCTGCTAATATCACGGTGGATAGACGTAACGGACCCTGGTTGCTCAAAACTGCGTTACCTTGATTCTGGTTGCACTTGTAACGGACCCTGGTTGGTAAAAACAGAGGGAAAATGTGTCAAAATGGTCGAACATAAAGATACAGTATCGTATATTTAAGACAGAAACTTCATGCGACGGAACTTTTGAATATCATATCCTTCGAAATACATTTTCTTTATGTACAGCAAATGCAGAATAATTCCTAAAAAGCTGAAACAAATTTACTCTTAACCAGTCGATACAAAGTTGATGTCTTTAAAAAGCCAAACTTACATATGTTCTCTCTGACTGATTTAATGTGATCCCAAACTGGTTTGCAACTGCTGTTGTTCAATAAAGATAACTGTTTAGTCTAAAAATCTGCAAATATTTACATCACGTCTAAATTTCAGAGCACCGGACCCTGGTTGCTTTGTAAAAAATGCTTGAGATTCTGCCAACGGACACAATCTGTATCGTTGAGACCGGATCCTGGTTGATAGATTGTTTTCTATATACCTTCAGATTAAAGAGAAAACGACGATCGGGACTTTGACTCCACCGAAACAAACAATAAAAAAAAACATCTGTTGGTTGCATGGTGTTTTAAGTCATCTTCAGCACATTTTAGGTTATATATGATGGTCGATTTTTTCGTGGGGGAGGCACACCATCCATATTTTCATAAGTACTGCATGTCTCATGAAATCTGGGAACGAGCTGGATTCGTACCAACGACCGTAGCGGTGAACTTGAAACAGTGCCTCACCACTCTGGACCGCCGGTACTAAAATCATTCATGCGACAGCATGATGGAAAATAAAAAAAAGAACAGCCCAATATTGAATGTAGAGGGTGTGATCTTGTTATAGTGATAGAATCTGGTGGTGAGTTTGGCTAAATGTCGTACAAGCTACAATACTAAACAAATGTACTCCGGACCTACGTTCGTGTATATACGTTTGCGCCTTGAGATAATTCTCTCTTCACGACCTGTCTTCCGTCGACAGTACCGTAAAATAAACTATGGGCCCGCATTAGACATTAACCAAACTTACTTTCCCCGCAGAGCGCTTCATGACGGTTTTTGTCACCGTTTTACACGACAATGACCTCAAACAGTTTTTATATTTGTAACCGGAGGCCCCGGGTTCAATCCCCCGTGGTGCCACTGAGTTTCGTCGGTATGTTTTTGGGCAAGACACTTTCCCTTAGCCCCGTCCGTCGAATGGGGACGTAAACCGGACGGTCTCGTGTATCGTTCTATCCTCAGAGCACGTTAAAGAACCATAGGAATCTATTCGATAATAAGAGTAGGGCACGGTTCCCGGATTCCTATGTATCCTTCCTCTCTCTCTGGGGCGGCTCTAAATAACCTATACTGTGTTGCTGAGCCGTTAAACAACATTCAATATTTAAAAAAAAAGGTTTATTCAAAAGACATTATCTTAGAGCACGCAGCTGTGTACACACTGTCTGCAAAAGTCCGAAAATTAAAAAAACAACACAATACATAAAAAACAACAAAAACAACAAAAAACAAACGAAAAAGTAGGGGTGAGAGGATATAAGAATTCAGACTATATCATCAACATCTCAGCGTCAAATAAGATATAAAATAGTGGGAAAAAACGAACCACAGCGTATCTGGGAATAAACAATTCATGAAGTTTGCCGCGGGACCACATTAGCAACGCCCTTGTTAAGCCCCTAACAGGTAACAATTGTTTGATCATAAATGATACTTAAAAACAAAATACATCAATGAATAAAAAATGAAATATTACAAGTACTACAAATGCAGCAATATGAACAACTATATACATGAGTGTTGGCATAATGTAGGCTAACATGTCGTATAGAGAGGCCACCGTTGTTGTACGCAACAAATAAGAAAACTTTTTTTATTTAGATATTTTGTTTAAAATAACTCTTAATGTACATTTATTCACAAATTAATATAATTGTATAAAGTAATACATTGAACACCTCCTATAGAAAAGCTTAGCTGTTCGTTTATAATCTCCGAATACTTACTGAAAATGTCAATTACAAGTTTTAAATAGGCATTTACCAATGGTAAACTTTGAATTCGCAAGTTTTCATTATTTTATACATATAATATAATTCTAGAGAAAGTTTTATTGAGAATGTTGCCACTTTTGTTTAAGCACTAACGGATTTCGAGGGAGCACCCTCATCGGAGTCATCCTATAATTTGAAGAGGTTATCACATAACATTTAGCTGAATGTTGTTTTATTGTTTATCAAGACATTATATTGAATATTTATAGCCGGTCGCCCAAAAGAAAGGAAGGATACATAAAAATCCGAGAAGCTGCCCTAATCTTACTTACGAATATATTTTCCTTTGATTAGCAAATTGTTCTAAGGATAGACTCCGAAACACAGAACCGGTGTACATACCAATCCGACGGACGAGAATAAAGGAACATGTTTTACTTAATTATACACAGAAGAAATTGACTTGCGGCGATAAGGCTTCATTCGGGTCAAATGCAACGTGCTATCAAGTAGACCACGCCAGCCCCCTTGAAGTGTATGAGTTCCTCGCCGATGTTTGGAGGGTGAAAACTCGTTAAATGTAAAAAAAATAAAATATCTTATTGCATTGTTTTTTTTCCATAACTTGATCCACGCACAAACCCCACCCAATTGAAAATATCTCAGCTTTATCTTCCACGCTGATATCAGACCGAGATATTTCGAACAGGGGAACATATCTAGTCGTTTTTTAGCATGTTGAACTTGTTCACCGAGCTATAGTTACCGTGTTTTTTCACGAATCCTAACTACAGCCTCACTGATGAATCGACGCATTGCCTGAAAAAGAAGACCCATATTTTAACAGGTGTTACTTCTTTTCTAGTGCGGATACAAATAAGGTAATGTCATTTAGAAATTTCAAATAATTTCTTCGGCACATTGTTTAAGTTATATATTGTTTATATAACTATCCATCGTTTTGCTGTGCGGTCTATAAATAAATCAATCATCATCATCACGTGATCATCACGTGATCTTGCATAACATGTCCAACAATATATTCATACGCCGTATTGATCTTCTAGGATAGTTTATTGAGATTTGTAACCAGATAATTTTTATACTTTATTTCTCTTGCAACACCATCAAACGCATATCTTTGTATTTATATATTTAAGAACTATACATATATGTTGTGACATGGCCTGTATAGTCTTCATATAATATTTAATAGGTTTGGTCAGTAATGGTTATCGCATAAGCAACTATCGTTTGTAATTCCTTCTCCAATTGCGCGCGAAATTTCATCTGGTACCCTACTGGTACACATCGCCTGTCTATACCTCGATTACACGGACGGTAACCATTCCCGCGCGTCTCTTTGAGAGGAGGTCATTACATTCTGAACAATGTAATCGTAAAGATATGTAGTATTTGATGTTTTATGAACACATGTGTGACAGAACAGAACGCGTGATTGTGCCAGACTGTACCGAAATTGAATCCCACTAGATGAAATTGCGTAGCTTATACAGAATGGCGGGGAATTTTGTATCTGAGTTCGTATCAAATAGCTGAGGTCTTCCTCCCCCAATTAAACTGGCCGCCATATATAACCTAATTGTTCTGTTGATAAATGGCTTAAAACACCATGCAAAAAAAATAAATAAAAAAATAAAACCGAAACCGGTTTGAGGAATCTGGTTTGGTAAATCCGTACGTTATAATCAAATGCTAAAACTGAAAATAAATTTTAGCAATAATGTAGATCTGTATAGCATTGATTGATATTATAAATAAATCTGAATGAATAAGAAACAATGAGTGATGTATAAAAACAACAACATAAGATACAAAATCTGTATTAGACCAAAGAAGAGGTGTGTTTCCCCTAGCAGCTCTAAATAAAATAGAGTAGGTGGGTAGGGATTTTTTTTTTTTTGCTTAAAAAAATTACACACCTATTTTTTTTTGGCCTTATCTCAATAATATGAGGCCTAAAGAAAGGTTTGCTTTTACTTTTGTGACGCATAGGGATCTGTACAATAAACATTTCTATGTGTTTACTCAATTTATTAGCTTTCGGCCAAAGGCCTTCATCAGAATATACATTTACCATTAAACCACTACATTATTACTCAATCCAATGTATTTAAGGAATACATTTTATTTTTTAACATTCAAGGCACTGAATAACATCAGGTCACGTGATAAGTAAGTGAATTCAGAAGGGATTGTTAACTTTGCTCGCGACCCGATACTATTCATAGTCCCGTGAATGATAAAAAATAAAATGTATTCCTTATATTTATATTATTCTTGTACTCAATCAATACCCATATGTCCCGTTTCTCAACCATTTTTTTTCTCTAAATTGATAAAAATGCAGAATAACACCTATATTTATCACGGCAAATGGGACCACGTAAACGTAAAGCCTTGCCTTCCTAATCTTTTATGGTATACTCACGTCACACCTCACTTGTTTTTTCTTGAAACGTCATAGTTTTAACTGCGCGTGAAGCAATTACAATGTGATTCATGGTCAAATGGATGTTTCTAGTTTTGTATGTGTTATACAAGTACTTACATTAGAAATGTAAATATAAATGAATGAAATGATGTCAGCGTCATCATGAACAAAATAATAAATTGAGTAAACACACAGAAATATTTAATAGTCATTAATATTTTTCTGAGTGTATTTTTAATGTGGTTTGTTGTTTAACCCTAGTTAACAATATAAATTACTTGGTAAATAAAAATAAATTGTGAATGCCTGGTCTTTATGAATAGTTTAACCCTTGGGTAAATTTTATTATTAAAAGACAATATGTCTTGAAATTATTGAATTTAAATCTGTCCTTCAAAGCCTGCAAATGGCAAAACATTATCTGTGACCAGTGTATACAAGAACAGCTTTTGATTAGTAATGCAGGATTGTCAGGTTTATTAAGTTTATTTACTATTGAATGTTTTATTTATTTATTGAAATAACAGTTAATGCATGGAACATTTAATACACACCTTGTTCCAAGGTCCATCCAAGGTTCTGTTTTAGCCATCCACAGTTAGAGGTAAAAAAGAAATAATCCCAACCCTACCTAATTTTTTTGAAGATTTTACCCGAAAAAATCACTTTTTTTAGGCCTGATCTGTTGTCATTCGTAGCATCATTGGCCGAAGTGTTCCGAATGATCCGTCTTGAATCTGCCCGAATCCATCCCGAGAGCAAGATTCGCGGTTTCTCAAATCTTGTTCAAGATTTATGTAAACAAGCAGTATGGATTTTGAATCATTTGCCTTGGTTGAATTTTGGGAATGTACATACTTTACATAAAAACAACTATATACTATTATATAAGGACCCTGGGGGAAATGCAATATATTGAAGGAAATTAAAACAAAATCTAGGGTGGAGAGGGAGGTTAATGCCACCGGACACCAACATAAGGGATATGCCTCGGTTAAATTTCAGGGCTGGTTACGGGCCTGTTTTCAATTAAAATTACTTTACAAATCGGTTTTTAGTTAACACTTACCCTGTCATACAGACGGAAGCTGACATATTTCATATTTTCTTTGATTTTGAAATATTATCAATCAGACTTTTAATGTTCAGATTGCCATTTCATACATTTGTGTTGCATTTTTTTGTTTTTTTGTTTCGTGAAAACATCAATATTGGGGCCCACCCCGAAACTGGGGTGAATTGGGGTGTGGAGTCCTCCGGCTCTTACGCCTATGTTTATAAGACTATATAGAAACTCTCTCTCTCTCTCAATGCCTTCCACCCCACTCCTTCCTTCCCTCACTCTCTCTCCCCTTTTCTCACTATTTTCCCTCTCTCCCTCATTCCCTCCCTCTCGCTTTCTTTCTTTCTCTGTATCTCTTTTTCTGTGTGTGTGTCTCTCTCTCTCTTTATCATTTTCCTTCTCACTCTTTTTGACTATCTATGTCTCTCTCTGTCTCTGTGTCTCTCTGTGTCTCTCCATCCATTTTATTTTCAATTTCAAAAGTTCAATTAATGCATAAATTAAGAGGAATTCATTAAAACTATGTTGATTTATAATCTACTAATATGTGTAAACCATGCATGCATAACTTCACATAACAAATACTACATCTCCATCTTTACCATTAGTTACGAGCCTCTACCAATATTCCAATTTCGATAAACAATGTCTCCCTTGTGTTTTGTGTCAATACACACACACACACACACACACACATAAAAATGGAGGATTATTTGTATATAATAGTTTCTTTGATGCAACGCGATAGTTGGAAAGGGTCTTTGTTAAAAGGCCGCTACGTTTAATTATAGGTATTGTTTTGGATTTTATATAAATATGGACTTATAAGGTTGTTTGAGTAAGTACATCAGTCCATTTCATCACTAAAGTTGATTGACGTGGAAGCCGACAAAATTTTCATTCGTACAGATCCCTTGTATAACACTGCTTCCATAGTTCAAAGCTATACACAACATGTTCTCCGACCCCATATTGACAAGGAGTCTGATCACTTCAGGCATTTTCTAAAACTACTATATATTAATAAAGGTATTGATTTCATTGACATGCCTAGTATTTTTCGAGATACTCATGTAGTTGATTCTATCCCAAAATATTTCAAAAATTCCGAAAGTCCTGTAATTTGTTTAAAGTATAAAAAGCCAATTAGAAATATTATTTTCAACTATAACAAAATAGTTTCTGACCTTGATGTAGTACATAATACTCCTAAGGAATGTGAATGCAACACATAAAAATTTTGCTATGCTTCAGCAGGTCATGTCATCACTGGTAATTTTGATATTATTGATAAACGTATTCGGCATTTGTTTTCGAAAGGTCCTAAATATAGATTACCTTCAACTATTGATTTTAATGCCTGTCGTGCCCAGATAGCCCACTCCATTGAAGATTTTAGTATCAAATGGTGTCGTAGAGAACATGCGGACTCAAACTCACTTTCTACTTGGAAAAAGTCAATTCTGAAAATTATAGATACACGTATTAACTTGTATAATGCTAACCCCTCTTTACGTCCTCCGAGACCTAGGTTTTCCTTTCGTAATTTAAAATCGGGAATTCAGGAATTTCATAATAAATGTGTTATAGTTCCTGCAGATAAAGCAGCTAATAATGTAATTATTGTTTGACGCCTACATTACGTCAATGTTTTATCTCTGGAACTCGACAGCACCAATTCGTATACTCCAGTTAATTCTACTGAGGCTGATGTTGTTTCCGCACATATCACTCGGTGCACTACTTTCAATGCTGGTGTAAATGATAAGCAAAATAAACTGCCTACCATGTACTGGATTCCTAAATTACATAAAAATCCATATAAGGCTCGCTTTATTTCTAATTCTAGTGCCTGCACCACAACAAACATCTCCAAACTTTTAACTTCTTGTCTTACTGCCGTTAAAGATCACGTTAAACTATATTGTGATAAAACTTATGAAAACTCTGGGATTAATTTATTTTGGTCTATAAAAAATTCAGGAGACGTTCTGGATAAAATTTTCAATAAAGGTCTAGTTTCATTAATTAGTACTTATGACTTCCCTACATTATATACAACCTTACCACATCACCTTATTAAAGACAAGCTAATTTCTCTTATTTAAAAAACATTCGCTAGAGAAAATACTACATTTTTGGCATGTAATACAATTAAAGCGTTTTTTTACTAACGGCAGTTTAGACAATTATACTATGTGGACTTGCTATGAAGTTTGTGAAGCACTCATCTTCCTATTAGATAATATTTTCGTCAGGTATGGTACCACCGTTTATAGACAAATTGTTGGTATCCCTATGGGTACGAACTGTGCACCACTTGTCGCAGATCTGTTTTTATTTTGCTATGAAAGAGATTTCATGTTGAGTCTTTCACCAGATACCAGGCAGATGTTATTGAAGCTTTTAATGAACCTCTCGGTATCTGGATGACATATTGAACATTGACAACTCTTTCTTTCCAACTATGGTTAATACTATTTATCCTAAAGAACTTCAGCTTTATAAAGAAAATATATCTGATAATAACGCTTCTTTTCTTGATTTAGATCTCTCGATTGAATATGGTAAAATAATTAGCAAAATCTATGACAAGAGAGATGATTTTAATTTTGACATTGTTAATTATCCCCACTTGGATGGGGATGTTCCCCGAGCAACTTCTTATGGGGTGTATCTGTCTCAACTTATTCGTTTTTCTAGAGCTTGTACTCGAGTTGAGGACTTTAATATTCGTAATCTTTGTATAACTAAAAAGTTACTCAGTCAGGGTTACCGTTACCATAAACTTCGTAAAACCTTTGCAAAATTGTATTATCGTAACCCTGATCTTCTTTCTAAATATAAGAGTAATTTAAAGACTCTTCTGAGACAAGGACTATCACAACCTGACTTCTATGGTGATGTGATTTATAAACTTCGTAAGATTCTTGGTCATAATCACTTTCATACTATCTTTGTTAAACTTGTTAACAAGTTTATCAAAAGAGGTTATGACCCTATCCTTTTGCAACGTACTGCATGCTTGGTGGTGGACCCTTTTACAGTTCGCCACTATGCTTTCCTCTTTAATTGTACGATGACCGGACAGGCTATGGACCCAATGATGACGCATACCTAAAGCCCATTGGGACGGTGGCGTTTGATGTTTGTCCATGATCTTTCTTGTCGTGCCCTTAATGATTTATTCGCTTACTGCTTTGGCTTCTGCCGCCAAGTCATTGAGTACCTTCATTGTGGCTTTCTAGGCTATTGTTTTTTGTATTATATTTACACGAGCATATTTGTGTTTTGCCTATTGATGCTGCCTTGATTGTTAGAGATTAGATCATGGCGGGGATTTCTTTATTTACACTGCCCTGTTTTAATTGGATGAAAGTAGGGTAAGTGTGAGATTTGGTGCACCCTTAGAACCGGTTTAAACCCCCAGTGGCCTACTTTGCCACTGACCGTTCCAAGGCGGTAGCCCTATTGTCAACCCTTTTGTGTTTGTGTTGTCTTTTACATTTAATATTGCCTTTGTCTTCTTATTTGTCTGTTTGCGTGTTTGTTTCTGTGTTTTGTGGTTGACTGTCCTCCTTGAATGCTACTTTCCCTGTCCGATCTTTTTGTATTTCTTTAGCTTCCTTTTCAATTTATAATGACTAGTATTTCCTGTTAGGTCTTTCTACTGAATATTGGTCTCATCAGTTCGGTGGTAAAATGCCGTCTGCTAAAATCCACCCTATACCCGTTATAAGACCAGTGGTCGATTCACAAAGTACCTGAAGCGTCTCATACAGTACCGCCTTATCTCATTAATATTCAGTGAATTTAGGTAGTGCGCATGTTGTATATATGAACCCACACGTATACAGTAATCACTTGGAACAACATGCGTAATGACCGTTACATTTGTTCAGTTCTAGTGTGCCTTTTATCGGGATTGTGTAGCCATGCGTCAAAATCAAAGATGGCCTCCACATGATATAATTCAAAACATGCTGTTTTAAAACGCTTCCAGGACTCAGTGGCCACAATTTTCAAACTAGACGTGCATCCTTATATATGCAAAACATTGCCTTATTTCCAGTTCGGGATATACACGTTACAATCCAAAAAGGCCGCCACATAACATATTCAGAAAAAAATGCTATTTTAAAATGTTTTCGTTTTCAGGACATTTGTGGCCAGACATTTTAATGTAATTATTTTCAAACCAAGAATGCAAAAATCCGCTTCTTAAGTTCAATTTGGAGATTAACGTGCGAAATGCATCTGGACATCTGTGGGCACAATTTACTTAATCCTTTTTAAACTTTGTATGCATCCTTATCAATGCAAAACGTCGCCTAAGATCAATATTGAGGTCCACCTGTCAAATGTCAAGAATGCCACCACATGACATGTTGAACAAGTGCGTGTTTAAAGGTTTGCAGACATTTGTGGTCACACATTTTGAACTCTTTTTTTTCGAACTTAATATGCATCCTGATTAATGTATGACATTGTCTAATTTCGAGTTGCCGTCACATGATATTTTTCAGAAAAGTGCTGTTCTAAATGATTTCCAAATACGTGTGGCTGCATTTGTAAATGTATCATTGTCAAACGTCAACAAGTTCTCTTGTGATTGATACCAAGACGTTTTTGTGAAGTATGAAGGGAATTGTGAGACCCTCATCATTTACCACAAGAAATAGAGAAATTAATCCCAAACAATGTATGTTTATAAAGTAGGTTTATCATGGTTTATTGATAGCATGTGTTACTTTTACAAAACTAATACATTTTCCATTCAACATGACTGCATGGCGGCCTCTAGAGGAAATTCCGCATGTTATACATAGTTGCCACGTGTCAGGGATAGCCATCCACACAAGACGCTCGCTTTGCATATATATTGACATTTTCTACCTCCAAGTTTACAGGTGTAGCACACCCATTGCATCACAGGAAGTGTTCGCCTGGGGTATCACATAATGGCGCTCAGTAAATAATTCTCATTTCTTTTTGTAAAAAAAGGCATTTTCACTAATTTAAAGTGCCATTTTTGGTTTATATCACATTATTGATCTATTTGTTACATTCTTCAAGCATGGACATGTTAAAATTGTGAGTTTTGAGTTTGTTTTGCTTATATCGAAATGAGTGCATGAATACAATATGTTGGCATCTCAGTGTTTATGTTTTTAAACGGAGCATTCATTTATTAGACAAGTTCTTTCTTAGAAGATACATGACGCCCCATTTTTCTGTGGATTTTTTGGCAGCATATGTGTCATTTATGATGAGAATGTAAATTATTTATTTTTAATTTGGGCCTAGAGATTAATGACAACATGGCATTTAAATTTTAAACTCTACCAGTAGTAGAGCGCCAAACTCCTGATCGAGAGGTCGTGGGTTCGATCCTCCCTATGTCGCGGCCACGTCATTTATCACCTGCCTAGCTGTGTAATGAAAATCTGAGATGCAAAACTTTTTTTTATCCTATTTGATACATTATTTGAACATAACTGGCATATTGAGCTTGACGGCATGACTTACTCTCTTACTCTCTGATGACACCAATTTACTCTTGTGTAGTAAAACTGGCCATTAACACAAACAAGACCAAGAGCATGCGAGTCAACGCATCGTTCAGCCATCCCATCAATCTCGAAGGTGACCGAGTTAAAGATGTGACCAGCTTCACGTATCTTGGAAGTGTTGTGAGCACAATAGGAGGAACAGAGGAAGACATACAGTCCAGAGTTGGAAAAGCTAGACATGCGTTTGTCACCCTGAGACCTATATGGAACAACACAAATATACGCCTCTCAACCAAAATCTTGCTATTCAACTCCAGTGTACTAACCATCCTACTGTATGGGGCAGAGACATGGAGACACACACAGTCACTGGACAACAAGTTACAGGTCTTTGTCTACATATGCCTCAGACAGATCCTAAGAATCCGCTGGCCCGAGACTATCTCCAGCAACAAGCTCTGGAGGAGAACCAGACAGACACCAATCGCCACAGTCATTAAACAACGGAAATGGCGGCGGATTGGCCACACACTCCGGAAAGATCCCCAGAACATTGTCCGACAGGCCCTCGACTGGAACCCGCAAGAGAAGAGGAAGAGAGGGAGACCAGTCAGGACATGGAGGCGAACTCTTGACACCGAGCTCCAAACCATATCCATGTCTTGGAAGGAGGCAAAGGCGGCAGCACAGGACAGGTCCAGATGGCAAACTGTAGTGAAGGCCCTATGTCCCTCACAGTGAAGAGGATTAAGTAAGTAAGTAAGTCGCAAAACTATCAAAATCTGTAAGAAAATGCATGTATTTTTGGTTCATCATTTTGCTACCAAAATACGCCAAAACGCACAATTTGGCGTCTTTATTTTAAAAAAAATACCGGGAGCATGCCGGACCGCTTTAGCACGGTCAATCCTGTAATTGGAAAAAGTCTCCAGGTATGCGCCTGTGACGAATATAGTATTTCTGTAATAAACTGATCAACATAAACTAAATTTGACATACACCACCAACAGAAATTACACTGAACATATAAAATAAAAGACCAACAGAAGACATTTCCCAACTATGGCTACGCGCTAGGCATATATAGTTATAACACGCCCTTTGAGTTTTGCATTGAGTTGTGTAAGAATTAAAATTTATAATTTTTAAACATATTGATTGCGAAACAAGTTCTTGCAACTTAGATCAATCACTCTAGATGGCTTCCTGGGTAGAACCAGTACTAAGCAATGTGGATTAATTATCTTGCTCAAGACGCGCCTGTTAATTCGAACAATTCTAAAACAATACTAATTCTGATATAATCGCTTTAGCATCGATCAGCAAACAATTACTTCGAGTAAAATCATCGTAGGTAAACTATTTGTAGTTGTATAACATATTACGCCCGCATTTAGTGATCTCAGTATATCAACAAATATATTTTCGATATATCTCTTCTTTTTTTTTTGATATCGCTATTAATTTTTTGTACAACTTTAGATATTAGTTGTTATTAAATCTCATATTTTCGATACCAAAAAAAAAATTCTTGATATCCATCAGTATGTTTTTGATATCAAAAATTGGATTAGCGATATCATAATTATCCACAATAACT
The DNA here is from genome assembly GCA_037043455.1 of Cyrtodaria siliqua. Taxonomy (NCBI): domain Eukaryota; kingdom Metazoa; phylum Mollusca; class Bivalvia; order Adapedonta; family Hiatellidae; genus Cyrtodaria; species Cyrtodaria siliqua. Next base: position 240,707 of record JAWPHD010000929.1, read on the forward strand.
ATTCTTTGATATCAAAGATGAACAAACTAGTTGCCGTGTGACGCTTGTTTAGTTATTTAAAAATCATATTGAGAATTTCTAAAATACTCATAAAACTAATTGTTGACAATAAGGTATCATCAGCTTAGCAAATCATATTCTTAAATAACAAAGAATCAAATATAAATTCCATTTCTATTTTCCTATATTTAGATATTCCACACACATCTAAATACAATACATAAATCAAGAAATAATCTTTAAGATAGATAGATTTCGTCGTGTGCCTCTTTAAATCATTCATGTTGCGGTAAACTATCACGTTTGTAATGAAATTTTGAACTTACATAAGTTACGTACTACTTGTTAATAGTATGTATAATAGCTGCTTGTAATTATCTGACATGGACTACTGTGTATTTTATACACACATTTTCGAGAGATTGAACATAATACAAACACATTCTCACAACTTACATTGTACGTCCATCTCTCAGCACCAAACGGAGAAAATACACAGCTTTATCGTGTTTCTAACAAGTTCAATGTTTTGTTTGAACGTAACGAGGGCTAGCTGACGTGGCGCAGTCGGTAGCGCGTCGGATTTGTAACCGGAGGCCCCGGGTTCAATCCTCCGTGGTGCCACTGAGTTGCGTCGGTGTGTTCTTTGGCAAGACACTTTTCCTTAGCCTCGTCCGTCGGATGGGGACGTAAACCGGGCGGTCCCGTGTATCGGTCTATCAACCGAGCACGTTAAAGAACCATAGGAATCTATTCGATAATAAGAGTAGGGCAGGTTCCCGGTTTCCTATGTATCCTTCCCCTCTCTCTGGGGCGGCTCTAAATAACATGTACTGTGTTGATGAGCCGTCAAACAACATTCAATTGAACGTAACGTTGCCTTAAAATAACGAAATCGTTGTTTTTGGATATTTTCCGACGTTGAAAATCGTTCAAAATGACGTAACGGTTGAAGGACGTGAGAGGTCATAACTAATGTTAGATACACAAAACTATAAACTAGCTCAATATTTGTTAAATTTTTAAAAAAATAGCTTGTTTACACTAATGTCACATTGATAAATAAGTATACATACCGAGCTCTGCAAATATAGGAGCAAATGTTAGAACGTCAGCACGTCGAAAACAACATCATAAAATTACATATGCGTTTGCGAATACTATATGTTTGGGTCTGGATCAGCTTATCGGCAATACTGGAAATGTTTGATAACAGAACAGAACAGAACATATTCGTCATTTCTAACGTCAGCAAATATTTCTCGTCATCTACATACTTACTGCATTCTTAAAGTAGCTATCCCGCCAACAACTGCCACATTTTACAACAAATATACACCGTTTCTTATTCTTCTAACGACGAGGTATATATATAATTTACCTATTTTGAAAATCCAAACTCTATAGACACAATATAAACCGCTTTAACCAGCCAGGCCAAACTCCGAAACTGGAGCGTCGAATTAAGACCAACTCATAATTCATTTAACGCATATTCAATCACGGCCATTTTAAAAAAAAGTTGAAAAAAACTATACTTTTAATCGGCACATATGCATTATTATATGACCTAAACACCTGGCTAGAGTTTTCATAAACGGTTTTGTATTGCAGTTTTGCCGCTATTTGTGGGGTAAGTTTCTTTAATATGTGACAATTCAAATAAAACGAAAATCGCACACACATAGCATACACCTCACACTACACACACATTCACTCTCACACACGTATTTGCCGTTAAGAAATTAATTATACCTATTAATAGGTGTAATTAATTTCTTGTCTTGTAACATACTACCATTTTTAGCTCTACTGGCCAAAGGCCAGCAGAGCTTATGGGATGGTGTGTTGTCCGTTGTCCGTCCGTCGTCCGCCGTCCGTTAACTTTGCTTGTGTACACTCTAGAGGCCACATTTCTGATGCAATCATCATGAAACTTTGTCAGAATGTTTGTCTCAATGAAATCTCGGTCAAGTTCGAAAATGGGTCATGTGGGGTCAAAAACTAGGTCACTATGTCAAATATTGGAAAAACCTTGTGTACACTCTAGAAGCCGTATTTCTGACCCAATCTTGATGAAACTTTGTCAAAATATTTGTCTTAATTATATCTTGGTCAAGTTCAAAAATGGGTCACATGGTGTTAAAAACTAGGTCACTAGGTCAAACTTTGGAAAAAACATGTGTACACTCTAGAGGCCATATTTTTGACCCGATCTTGATGAAACTTTGTCAGAATGTTTGTCTCAATGTAATCTCGGTCAAGTTCAAAAATGGGTCATGTGGGGTCAAAAACTACGTCACTAGGTCAAATACTTGAAAAAACTTGTGTACACTCTAGAGGTCATATTTGTTACCCAATCTTGATGAAACTTTGTCAAATTGTTTATCTTAATTATATCTTGATCAAGTTCTGAAATGGGTCACATGAAGTTAAAAACTAGGTCACTAGGTCAAATATTGGAAAAACCGTGTGTACACTCTAGAGGCTATATTTTTGACCCGAGCTTGATGCAACTTTGTCAGAATGTTTATCTTAATTGTTTGTCTCAATGAAATCTCAGTCAAGTTCGAAAATGGGTCATGTGGGGTCAAAAACTAGGTCACTAGGTCAAATATTGGAAAAACCTTGTGTACACTCTAGAGGCCATATTTCAGACCCGAGTTTGATGCAACTTTGTCAGAATGGTTGTCTTAATTATATCTTGGTCAAGTTTGAAAATGGGTCACATGGGGTTAAAAACTAGGTCACTAGGACAAATACTTGAAAAACCTTGTGTACACTCTAGAAGCCGTATTTCTGATCCAATCTTGATGAAACTTTTTCAAAATGTTTGTCTTAATTATATCTTGGTCACGTTAAAAAATGGGTCACATGGTGTAAAAAACTAGGTCACTAGGTCAAACTTTGGAAAAAAATGTGTACACTCTAGAGGCTATATTTTTGACCCGATCTTGATGAAACTTTGTCAGAATGTTTGTCTCAATGAAATCTCGGTCAAGTTCAAAAATGGGTCATGTGGGGTCAAAAACTACGTCACCAGGTCAAATACTTGAAAAAACTTGTGTACACTCTAGAGGTCATATTTATTACCCAATCTTGATGAAACTTTGTCAAATTGTTTATCTTAATTATATCTTGATCAAGTTCGGAAATGGGTCAAATGAAGTTAAAAACTAGGTCACTAGGTCAAATATTGGAAAAACCTTGTGTACACTCTAGAGGCCATATTTTTGACCCGAGCTTGATGCAACTTTGTCAGAATGTTTATCTTAATTGTTTGTCTCAATGAAATCTCGGTTAAGTTCGAAAATGGGTCATGTGGGGTCAAAAACTAGGTCACTAGGTCAAATATTGGAAAAACCTTGTGTACACTCTAGAGGCCATATTTTAGACCCGAGCTTGATGCAACTTTGTCAGAATGTTTGTCTTAATTATATCTTGGTCAAGTTTGAAAATGGGTCACATGGGGTTAAAAACTAGGTCACTAGGTCAAATACTTGAAAAACCTTGTGTACACTCTAGAAGCTGTATTTCTGACCCAATCTTGATATAACTTTGTCAAAATGTTTGTCTTAATTATATCTTGGTCAAGTTAAAAAATGGGTCACATGGTGTTAAAAACTAGGTCACTAGGTCAAATTTGGAAAAACCGTGTGTACACTCTAGAGGCCATATTTTTGACCCGAGCTTGATGCAACTTTGTCAGAATGTTTGTCTTAACTATATCTTGGTCAAGTTCAAAAATGGGTCACATGGTGTTAAAAACTAGGTCACTAGGTCAAACTTTGGAAAAAACATGTGTACACTCTAGAGGCCATATTTTTGACCCGATCTTGATGAAACTTTGTCAGAATGTTTGTCTCAATGAAATCTCGGTCAAGTTCAAAAATGGGTCATGTGGGGTCAAAAACTACGTCACTAGGTCAAATACTTGAAAAAACTTGTGTACACTCTAGAGGTCATATTTGTTACCCAATCTTGATGAAACTTTGTCAAATTGTTTATCTTAATTATATCTTGATCAAGTTCGGAAATGGGTCACATGAAGTTAAAAACTAGGTCACTAGGTCAAATATTGGAAAAACCTTGTGTACACTCTAGAGGCCATATTTTTGACCCGAGCTTAATGCAACTTTGTCAGAATGTTTATCTTAATTGTTTGTCTCAATGAAATCTCGGTCAAGTTCGAAAATGGGTCATGTGGGGTCAAAAACTAGGTCACTAGGTCAAATATTGGAAAAACCTTGTGTACACTCTAGAGGCCATATTTTTGACCCGAGCTTGATGCAACTTTGTCAAAATGTTTGTCTTAATTATATCTTGGTCAAGTTCAAAAATGGGTCACATGGTATTAAAAATTAGGTCACTATGTCAAACTTTCGAAAAACCGTGTGTACACTCTAGAGGCCATATTTTTGACCAGGTCTTGATGAAACTTTGTCAGCATGTTTGTCTCAATGAAATCTCGGTCAAGTTCAAAAATGGGTCATGTGGGGTCAAAAACTAGGTCACTAGGTCAAATACTTGAAAAAACTTGTGTACACTCTAGAGGTCATATTTGTTTCCCAATCTTGATGAAACTTTGTCAAATTGTTTATCTTAATTATATCTTGATCAAGTTCGGAAATGGGTCACATGAAGTTAAAAACTAGGTCACTAGGTCAAATATTGGAAAAACCTTGTGTACACTCTAGAGGCCATATTTTTGACCCGAGCTTGATGCAACTTTGTCAGAATGTTTGTCTTAATTATATCTTGGTCAAGTTTGAAAATGGGTCACATGGGGTTAAAAACTAGGTCACTAGGTCAAATACTCGAAAAACCTTGTGTACACTCTAGAAGCTGTATTTCTGACCCAATCTTGATGAAACTTTGTCAAAATGTTTGTCTTAATTATATCTTGGTCAAATTCAAAAATGGGTCACATGGTGTTAAAAACTAGGTCACTAGGTCAAACTTTGGAAAAAACGTGTGTACACTCTAGAGGCCATATTTTTGACCCGATCTTGATGCAATTTTGTCAGAATATTTGTCTCAATTATAGCTTGCTAAAATTCGAAAATGGGTCACACAGGGTCGAAAACTAGGTCACTAGGTCAAATACCTGAAAAACCTTGTGTACACTCTAGAGGCCATATTTCTGACCCGATCTTGATGAAACTTTGTCGAAATGTTGTCTTATTTATATTTTGGTCAAGTTCGCAAAATGGGTCCCATGGGGTCAAAAACTAGGTCACTAGGTCAAATACTTGAAAAACCTTGTGTACACTCTTGACGCCATTTTTTTTTTCATTCGATCTTTACCAAACTTTACCAGATTGTTAATGTCAATAACAGCTCGGTAAAGTTTGTTTTTAGCTTATGGGATGGTGTGTTGTCCGTTTTCCGTCGTCCGTTAACTTTTCTTGTGTACACTCTAGAGGCCACATTTCTGATGCAAATTCATGAAACTTTGTCAGAATGTTTGTCTCAATGAAATCTTGGTCAAGTTCAAAAATGGGTCATGTGGGGTCAAAAACTAGGTCACTAGGTCAAATACTTGAAAAAACTTGTGTACACTCTAGAGGTCATATTTGTTACCCAATCTTGATGAAACTTTGTCAAAATGTTTGTCTTAATTATATCTTGGTCAAGTTCAAAAATGGGTCACATGGTGTTAAAAACTAGGTCACTAGGTCAAACTTTGTAAAACCGTGTGTACACTCTAGAGGCCATATTTTTGACCCGATCTTGATGCAATTTTGTCAGAATATTTGTCTCAATTATAGCTTGCTAAAGTTCGAAAATGGGTCACACAGGGTCAAAAACTAGGTCACTAGGTCAAATACTTGAAAAACCTTGTGTACACTCTAGGGCCATATTTCTGACCCGATCTTGATGAAACTTTGTCGAAATGTTGTCTTAATTATATTTTGGTCAAGTTTGAAAATGGGTCCCATGGGGTCAAAAACTAGGTCACTAGGTCAAATACTTGAAAAACCTTGTGTACACTCTAGACACCATGTAGTACGACTCGATTCATCAATGGTATCACAGCCAGTAGAGCGTTCACAGGCCCTCTTGGGCCTCTTGTTTAAATAGTAGTATGTTACAATTTAATAGGTGTAAATAATTTCTTGTCCAAATGAGGATGAACGCAACTACTTCACTCATTATAGATTGCAGTATTTCGAAGAATAAATGTTTCCCAAACCTAGATAACCTAAACAACTCTTGTTTATTTGAAGTTTCCATCTATTTGTTAATTAAAAACATTTGGAGGTCTGTGATCTTACTTCTTAACATTAAGTTTTCGTATGTGCTCACACAAAGGACAAAATAAAATAAAATAAAATGAAAACAACAATTACTAGAGAATAAGGGGAATAAAAAAGATAAAGATAAGTAATTAAACTGAAAATATAAAGAATACTTGAAAAACGCATACAAAGTATGACTGGTTGGTCCGGCGTCAGTAAAATGTGATGGTGGGGTATCATAGGTCATGTGTCTTCGTCTCGGTATTCCAGCGTTGAAGCACTATACAACTGAGCATTGAGCTCACTCCTACAAGTAGACACAGCCATGATATGACTGATGCGATGTTAAATCCCAAACACATATATATGTACACATATGTCTTGCAAACCGGACAAGGATATCTGTCATTTTACCAGGGCTAGATATTTCCATCTCACCCTAGGGTCGAGATAAAATTCACGCGCGCCAACATCCGGTATGCAGGAAAACATGCAAAACTTTAGTAGCTTGCGGTGTCAACGCACAACATGTCTCTGATATCCAAGAACAATAATCTATCATGGGTATTCAGTTCAGATACGGAATTCCAACCCTCGGTATAAATGTTTTAATCGGAACCTCGACAGAGCCTCGGTTCCGATAAAAACACTTACGACTCGGGTTGGAATTCACTATCTTCACCGGATACCCATGAAAGATTCTCATAATCTTACCTAGATTCTTAAAACGGTGCTTAATTTTACTGCATAACTCATTTCATTTGTCTACAATTTAATCGCACAGTTTTTGTTTAACTACGCGTTTATAAAGAAGTTAACGTTTATTGATATTAACGTGAATGTATGCAATTGGATAGATATAATAATTAAATCTGATCTCAGAACGGAATGAGATCTTTATATACGACAGTACGAGCTGCAACTGTTTTGTTTTGTTGTTGTTTGTTGATGTTGATGTTGTAACAGTTGTTGTTTTGCAAAACATTTTTGTTTTAATTGTCGAAACATATATGATTGATTGCGTCTGACTAAAATTTCTGAATCACAAATTGGTGTTGTTTGTGCATTCGCAAGACCTATTATCGTTTTGTTTATATATACTCCAGTCTTGTTTATGTACTCCAGTCTCATATGATCTTGCTATGAAGCTACATCGTAATAAAAACGACTTACATTTTCGCCCCAAGCCTATATACAATTAACCCGTGTCATTCGGTATTTACACACGCAAAACATCGTGATTTGTTAAGTTTGATCAAGATTTACTTTTATTGAAACTCTGGGGCAATATAAAGGATATCGATCCTTTCTTTGTTTACCTAAGACTTTGAATATTAATTGGTTGTCATATTGTCGTACTTTTATCAAATAACGGCGCCATAGATAATGATTCTGTGTTTCACCAAACTGTAAAATAATTGTCTTTACCTTTCAGATTGAAAATACCCTACGAGATATGTTAAATATCATGAAATATTTCATTGGACGCAGTTAAAACATTGATAACTACTGTCCATTTAAAGAAAATATTCCGCCAAATAACGACCTTAATCCATTACTTATCTAGCCTTTTGAAATAAAAAACATACATCAGTTAATCAATTTTGATGTTAGTTTCAATGAAATGAACCTTTATCACAAACCAGTGAATTAATGATTTTTATACACAACCTCGTCGAGTCAACAAACTTTATTAACGGAAGTACACCAGGATTGTTTGTTTATTTAGAATTATGCTATCAGCCATGTTAACATTAGCAGTCATAGCCCTTTTTAAAACAAATTTAAACTCAAAGCCTGATGTACCCCTTTCAAACCCACTGGTATTTTTTTTTTTTAAATTTTAGTACACTGTGGCCTTTTGTAATTTTTTTTCATAGAACTACACAATTCAATATCGTCTACAGGCTTTTCAAGTGACTGTCATATCCAGTTGTGCTAATGAGTTTGATGTAACCAGAGACCCATATTTTTTTAATTATAGTGATTGTGCTTATACAATAAGTTTTAATCACGCAATTTAACACCTTAGTCAATATTTAACCGTTTATAATAAATGTGCTTATTACTCTTATAATTAGGCTATATCACACGGCTTTAGTTCATCAATGTTTACATTAGCAGACAGAATGGAATCAATGAGGTCGATCTGACTATCAGTGACGCTAACATTATTCACCATTTATTTATTTAGTGTTATCGGCACTCATAAACTCCAAGTCAAAAATAAAATTAGTCAGACTTCTGGTCAGGGTCTATGGTTTTGAGCCCGTTGCTCGTCGCCTTGTGTAAGTTAACATTTTGTTTTTATCCACTCTAGCACCTGTCTTTCAGCCGATATCCTCAGTCTTTCAGCCGATATCTTCCAGTCTCGATTGCGGATATCGATAAAAACTTTCGTGCATTCGAAAACCCAGATACATCGGATAAGTAACACCGAATTATGGCATCTTGATATTTTTGAAAATACAGAACATAAATATGTTACAATGAGTTATTTTTCTTGATTTTTCTAGAGCATGTGTATAATTAGCTTATGGTCACCTATCATGCTTTTTTTCAAATGGGGACCATCATGTGCCAAATTTAGCGCAGTCCCAGTAGTTATAGTTTCACAAAACTTCATATAGGAAAATCTTTAGAAAATATATATGGTCTTAAACTACAAGACCACTGTGGTATACCGTACCCTGGATATTGCTATGTGGTCATATACCACTATTGCATTTCCCATAGGTCTCCATTATAGCCTTTTGGCCTACAACCCCTATTCCTATATCGGAACGGATGAAAAAACCTAACTGTTTTTAAAGAACTATCTTAGAACACTAAAAAATGATCAGCAAATTGGGGATAATCTGATGCTTTCAGCCTCTAATAGTTCACTGAAGGTAGCCACCCCCAGAATGGCAGTAAAGAAATTTTACCTTTTGCAAATATACTCTCAGTAAAATTGTATCCATAAAAATGCAAATTTCAGTCAAAATATCCTAAATCAACATGTTTTATGATGGAAACATAATATTTTGATGTTTTATGGGGATTTGTTATGATTTGGGTAATTTAATCCAATCAGAATCTACCTTACAATCTGACTATCTGCCCTAATAGACCCTATACTTTTTTCAACCAATCAGAAGCCCCAAATCAATAGTGGTATCTGACCATGTACAGTGAGTATTGGTGAGTATTATCATTGGATTTCGCGACACCGGAGATCGAAAGAGGGTAAGTTCAGTTTCAATGTTTAGTGTTTTTGAGTTTTTTTGATATAAATTTGATAAAACATTAAATCATTTGATCATTATCGTAGTCCCTGAAAACCCGAAAATGTTTCGATATTGCTTAAAAGGGTAATAAGAAGGCAAAACTCGGCTCTTTACTCACGCAATAAATAAACTAGGGTCTGTCAAATTTGATTTTTTTATTTATATTCTTCCGTAAACGAAAAACTTGAATCGAGGAAATTGTGATCCCTTAAATCAAGAAGCTTTAGTCCAAATTTCTCAAAAAATTATGAAAGTACAGAAAAGATATAGGTAAAAAAGATACAATCAAGTGTACCGAGTATTGATTTAGTGTGTGCCGAGTATTGCATTCTAGCTCAACGTTAGTGTACCGAGTATTGTACAACATAATGAGTAAATTAGAATGGTAAAACGATAAATTTTGTCTGTTTCTTATATCTACTTATCGATTAAGTCATTTCATTTTGCTGAAAATATATTGTTATATGATATGTATAAAAATACTTCAAAAAATCGTTTAAAAAAGACGATATGACCGATAAAGAGGTAAAGAGAAACATGAGTTTCACTGATCAATTGGTAATTACAATTGGCAAAGACTGATAGAAATTCTTTATTGTGTATGGTAAAACATATATGCTAATAACCTCGGACCTAGGCGACTCATGCTTGGCTGCAGGTTTGTCACGGTAAATGTCAATTCGTACCTATTAGGGTGACACCCCTTTTTTGTACGCAGTATTCAGGCTGATTTTAGAGAGTATTCAGTACTGGTGCGCAGTACTCGCCCGACGCAAAATGTGGAGAAATCAGTACCTGGTCAGTCTCCGGTCCCGAAATTAAATGTACGCAGTAATCGCCCTCAATTTTAGGGAATACTCGGTACTCATATGGGAGGGGTTACACCCCCATCTATGGATGGGTATTGCAATAAAATAATAAATTTTACGAAAACAATTGCAAGTGTCAAATGCTTCAGAAGTTCTTCTATACTTCATGTCAGTATAGTTTTTTTTCGTTTCTGATCGCCTGAATGTTCAATGAAAGGTTTTTATTAATTCGATCATTACAGGCGCGGATTCATGAATTTTTCCCAAAGGGTGTCTTCTATATTCCAGAAGGGGTCCAAAATCGTACGAACGTCTGCTTTCATTGTGATTTTAATAAAACATACCTTATATTTTTGAAATCCCACGGGGTAGTGGTCCTAACCCCCGCCACTCTGGATCCGGCATGCGCGGCATGCGCGGATCCAGAGGGGGTCCTTGTGTTCAGACCCTCAGGGATTTAAGAATTCTCTTAAACTCACGTAGACATTGGACGCTGTGGATGTTAAAAAATGTGCAGCGCTTTTTTGTTGCTTCTCATCCTAATTTAGTCCCATTTACATCCGTTTTAGTACCTTTACTGTATTTTTCGGGTATTTAAAGGGGATTCGGGTCAATCTTTGGGGATCGGAGCCTATTCCATGGGGGTCCGCTATAAATATAAGGACCACTCTACATCCGTCAATGCAATGCATAGCTTAGATATGTGTTGATGTCACTTATTTCAGTCATATGGCTTTCATCGGACAAACATTTACAACACTTAGACATCCGCCGTAGTGGGATGGTAGCATGCTCGCCTTAGATCAAAAATATTATTTAAACCAGCGTAAAATAACCAATTGGACAAATACAATATTCACAATATGACCACCTATACAAAATCAATATATTTATTAAGATTTGTCTCAAAAATGAATCAAACCCTTACACAATGTTTCTTGAAACCCCCAGTAGTTTGAAAAGACCCACCCCAGGACAATAAACACACGCCCTTTTGAACATTACAAAATGTTTAGTATGTGGACGATTTCTGGATACAATGAAACCCTCTAGATAAGATCCGCTCACCAACCAATGGACGAGTTTTTTTACAAATAACCACTGCTTCAATACCACACTCAAAACAAACAAAATTTCTCCATTTGATAACGATTTTGTGGATATTCTGTAATAGCCACGTAGGTCACACAACTTCGAAATGCTACCTTTGCATATACACTGTCAATAAGTATACACAATAATTTATAATTAACATTGAATGTGGTATATACTCTGTAGGTACTCCTTGCATTTACTCAATATTAAGAGTCCAATATTAATGGCCAATACTCGGTACACTTGTAAGCAATACTCGTGACACCGGCGAGCAACACCAAAACAATACTCGGTACACTGACATGCATATTTATTATATAAATGCACTGTCATCTGTGATTCCTTTGTTGATTAAACATTTACAACATAAACTCTGATGCCGGGGTCACAATTTGCTCGATTCAAGTTTTTCGTTTACGGAAGAATATAAACAAAAAAATCAAATTTGACAGACCCTAGTTTATTTATTGCGTGAGTAAAGAGCCGAGTTTTGCCTTCTTATTACCTTTTTTGCAATATCGAAACATTTTCGGGTTTTCAGGGACTAGGAAAATGATCAAATGATTTAATTTTTTATCAAATTTATCTCAAACAAACTCAAAAACACTAAACATTGAAACTGAACTTACCCTCGTTCGATCTCCGGCGTCGCGAAATCCAATGATAATACTCACCAATACTCACTGTACATAGCAATATCCAGGGTACGGCATACCACAGTGAAGAGCTGGAGCTCTAGTATTTAGCATATGGCCTTATCTTATATTCCAACGTTTGTATATAGTGTTTTATAAGGATATATTTGTTTTGAATGTTTGTTTTGGTTGTCGGTGTTCTGTAAATGCTACCTTTCAAGTAAAGCTTATCATTGATGCAAAGCAGATTTTAGAGAAATACATGTTTTTTAATTTTCTTATGTAAACCAAATGTAGAATACGCGTATTACACTGGCACTTGAGACGCAAATATTATATAAAAAAAAAAGTATTTTCTACATACATTTATATGTAGTAAATAATAATCTCTGGTTCCTTGTTCTACCGATATTGAGATACACTCCAGGTGGCTTCAGATATGTTTAATTTTAAATTTGTATATGCTATCTAGTTTTCAGCTTTATATATAAAGAAATGCTGTGCTTTGTAAAAATATTTACATATGTTTTTATATAATATTTGATGCTCAATTGCCAGTGATTCAATAACGGGACAAAGCTTGATAGAGAGGTCAACCCAAAAAGTATGCACACGGTTATGGTGGCTGATATGTGCCATCTCGTCTTTTCGTTATTTCGCCGCGAAATAACGCCAAGCGAAAAGACGCCGGGCGAAATAACGAAAAGACGGGAAAAAAGGCCGAGCGAAATAACGAAAAGATGAAAATACGCCGAACGAAATAACGCCGGTCGAAAAGACGCCAAGCGAAATAACGAAAAAACGCCGGGCGAAATAACACCAAGCGAAAAGACGAAAAATAGTCAAAATGCCGTGCGAAAAGACAAAACCCCGTCAGATCATGTGGAGTCCTTCTTCGTCCATCGAACTCACAAGTGCTAGGAGGTGTGGGTAGCTGGGGTAGAATAGCGTGCATGCTCGGTTCCTCACATGTTGATTGCTTGGACATGATAGCGTGTTTGGTGCTAGTAGCTGTGAATATCTGGGGAATGCCAGCGTGTTAGATGCTAGGATATGTGGGTAGATAGGTAGAATAGTGTTCTCGGTGATATGATGTGTAGAAGCCGGGCATGATAGCGCACTTGATACAATATATGAACAGCTGGGGGCATGATAGCGTGCTCGACGCTAGATGTGGTTAGCTAGGGCATGATATCAGATGTTTGTAGCTGGTGTAGGATAGCTTGCTCGGTGTTAGGAGGCGTGAGTTACTTGGGTAGGATAGCGTGCTATGAATTGCTTGGGTAGGATAGTGTGCTCAGTGTTAAGAGACACTAATAGTATTTGTAGGATAGCGTGCTCGATGTTAGGAGGAATTAGTACTTTGGGTACGATAACGTGCTTGGTGAGGTTATGGATAGCTGGGATAGGTGTGAGTGTTCGGAGGACGGTTTTGTGAATACTTTGGATAGGATAGCGTGTTGGGTGCTAGGTTGTGTGAGTATCTGAGCACGTTTTACCACCTCAGCAACCCACACCTTCTAACACCTGTGAATTGTTTCGAGTCGCCGTCCGACACGCGGATGGGCCTAGACGGACTCCATAGAACCCGTCGCGTGATTTTGTCTTTTTGCTCGGCGTTCTGACTATTTGTCGTCTTTTTGCTTGGCGTTATTTCGCTGGGCTTTTTTAGTTTTTTCGTTATTTCGCTTGGCGTCTTTTCGCCCGGTGTCTTTTTGCCTGGCTTATTTCGTTATTTCGCCCGGCGTTTTTTCGTCTTTTTGTTGTTATTTCGCTCGGCGTATTTACGTATTTTCGTTATTTCGCCCGCGTTATTTCGCTCGCCGTTATTTCGCCGTTTCGCGGCGAAATAACGAAAATACGAGATGGCACATATCAACCACCATACACTGTTGTTCATTAAAACTGAATATGACCGACCATATGTTCTTTCTTGTAGGACGTGCGATAGCCAAAAATAAATAATAAAAATACATTTTTTCATTGGGAAAATAAAGATAACAGAGAAAAATTACAATCACAATATTGATACAAATGTGTGCATGCAAACACAATCCATGAACGTGTTGGACGAGTGTAATTAAAATCCCCTTACAGGTGTTGATTTTGTAAATTTAATAACAAACGACTGACTACCCATGGACGAACGAAGGACGAAATACTATGCATACATTCGTATGTTTATTTAAAGAAACATTGTTTCGCTGGTAAGAAAATGCCTTTTATTATGTGTTTAGATCAGCTGTTCGCAAGTGACCGCCTTTTGTCCGTCCTTAAAGCTACAAAGTCTCTATATCAATATATTTCTTCTTTGTGTGCGTGTCTTTATTTGTAACTTCATGTTCACCAGCTCATGTCGAAATCGGGTAATTAAGCGAGCAAATATAAGGCAGGACATCATTTATTGTACAGACATCGACCGGTACACATCGTACCTGTACACAGGTAACAGTGAGATTTACAGAAGAAAAACAATTGCCTCATTCGGGGCTCGAACACACGACCTTCTGATTTCACATCAGGTGCTCTATCCACTGAGCTATAACGCTTCTTGAGAAAATGGTATACTAACTACCATTTATTATGAGGCAAAATAACTTAACATATCTGAACGCAACTCAAGGTGAATCCATAAATACATGTATATAGTCCATCTTGTCGGACGTGTAAATTAACTTTTCCTGGTGTAATACTATATGTTATCAATATGAAACTAATATTCCGCCTCAAAACAATCATATCTAGACTTGTTATTTAGCGCTTGATGAGTTTGTGTGCGCGCTAGTTATTACGTACTGCCTATTTAGTGTTAATAATGCTAGAACATACCAATAAGTAGCCGTGGTCTAGTGGTTAAACGTACGGACATCAAAACTTAAAAGCACAACGACTGTGGTTCAAATTCCGTTCCGGGCAATTAATTTGTTTTCACATATATTCTGAAGCCTTATATTTATCTATGTTACCTGTACGAAGGCTAAATAAAAAAGTGATATTTTACGCATCGATTTCTGCCTTATATACCGACTATTGAGGTGTTCGTCGATTTGAAACTAATTCACACGTGACTCATTTATATTCATGTATTACCAGTTAAAATCCGACAGTATTCTTAACATACAATTCTCGTTAGTTATGACATTATTAGTTATTATGTTGAACGATGTTGAGCAAAACCCGGGACCCAATTCGCAATCTGTCTTTCCATTCTACACTTAAACATCAGAAGTATTCGCAATAAAATAGATTACATTAAGGACAATTTAACTGATTTTGATATACTATGTTTTACCGAAACACATTTATTTGATAACATTTTAATGGACTCCTTGCAAATTGATGGTTTTTCAACTATGTATAGAAAAGACAAAATAGCAAATTCTGGTGGTATACTTGTTTATATATCAGAAAACATATATTCGCGGCGAATAACTGAACTTGAGATACACTTTGGATAGAAATAAAAGACCGAGAACAATCGTTTATTTTATGTACAGTTTATAGACAACTAAAGGCGCCTATTAGCTTTTGGGAAGATTTAAATATCTGCATTGAAACATCTCTTGATACTTGCAACAACATAGTTATGGTTGGAGATATTAACGAAGACCAATTAAATCTAGCTAACCACTATCTGAAAGATATAATACTCATTAATAATAAAATACTGCGGTTCTTTCTCGGATTTTTTCGAGATTTCAGTCGGTTTGAAGCAAGGGGAGATAATGTCTCCGATCATGTTTGCATTGTTTATTGAAGATTTAGAGTTATATTTGCAAAATAGAATAGAGAGTGGTTTATCATTAGATGACATTTCTTTAATTTTACTGCTTTTTGCTGATGATATGGTGTTAATAGGTAATACTCCGCAAGATCTGCAAATGAGATTAAATCGTCTATATGAATATTGTGAAACTTGGGGTCTGGAAGTAAATACTGAAAAAACAAAGGTTCTAGTTTTTCGTAAAAGAGGTAGAGTAACCGTTGATGAAAACTTTTCTTATAACGGAGCATTATTAGAGGTTTCAGATGATTTTAATTATCTTGGAGTTGTATTTAACTACACAGGGTCGTATACGTTAAATCAACAGGCTATGTGCGGCAAAGCATTAAAAGCTATGAATCTTTTAACTGCAAACATAAGAAAAACTGAACTAAAACCTAAAACATCCCTTCAATTATTTGATGCTTTCGTCTCATCAATACTCGATTACGGCTGTGAAGTCTGGGGTTTCATAAAATCGAAAGAGATAGAGAGAATTCATCTCAAGTTTTGTAAACACATTCTAGGAGTAAAACTGACCACGAGTAATGCTGGTGTTTACGGTGAATTGGCGCGTTATCCTTTATTTATCACAAGATATACTAGAATAGCTAGATATTGGTTGAAATTAGTTAAAACAGAAAATATAATTTTATCATCTATTTATAAATCTTCATTATCAGATTGTGAAAGTGGTTTAAACAATTGGTTATCCAATGTAAAATCTCTGCTTAATACGTATGGCTTTATGTATATATGGGATGATCCTTTAAGGGTGAACCATCAACATTTTATATCTAGCTTTAAACAGAGGTTGGTGGATTGTTTTATTCAAAAATGGAACACTGATCTACAAGAAAATAGAGTATTATCAAGTTTGTATAGACATGTTAAAGATAATTTTGGATATGAAAACTATCTGAATATTTTATGTACAAAAAGATTACGAAGTGTTTTTACTAAATTACGTTTATCTTCACATAGCTTAAGAATTGAGACAGGTCGTTATGCAAGACATAGGATTGAAAGAAATGAAAGAGTTTGTCAAATATGTAATTCAACTGAAATTGAAGACGAATTTCACTTTGTTTTAATTTGTACAGCTTATAATGATATTAGAAAGAAATATATCAGAAAATATTACATACAAAGGCCAAATATGTTTAAATTTATAACACTTCTACAATCTTCAAAGAAGAAAGAACTTTTTAATTTAAGTAAATATTTGTCAGAGGCGTTTACTGTCAGATATTCTATTCCAAATATTATTTCTTAAAATATATTCAAGTACATCCTCACATAAATTGTTATTTTATATATAATTCCTTTTGTTTTTTGATATCCTTGGATTATTGATTAAAATGTGTGATTTATATGAGCTATGATTAATTAAGGAGTATTGAAAATTGAACTATAAGTGAGTGTGTAGAAGTATGTGTAACCTGTCATGTGATTATAATTATGTATTACAAATTATGTATGTAATGATGAGAAACTGTAAAAGTTTAAGTCAATAAAGTATCTATCTATCTATCTATCTCATTAATAATCTGAAAAATGTTATAGATGAACCAACGCGCGGTCGACCTTATTAGACCCTATTGTTATACCGATTGATTTTAAATTTATAAACTCTGGTATAATAAAAACACCTAGTGAAGTCAGTGATCACTATAGTACATATATATTTATTCCATTAACATATGAAACAAAATGCACATACAAAAGAGGTGTTTGGCTCTATAAAAAGGCTGATTTTGCCAAACTTAACGCTCTAATAACATCTTATGACTGGAGCATCCTAATACATGGATCTGTTCATGAAGCGTGTAAGACTTTTACAAATACATTTATAGAGCTTGTTAAATTATGTATTCCATCAAAACTTGATACTATTAGGCCTAATGACTCGGAATTAAGGCGCGTTTCAAGACAACGTGACCGTCAAAAACAGAAGGCTGTTCGTACTAATACACCTGAGAACTGGAATTTATATAAATCACTGAGAAACAAAGTTAATAATTTAAAAAACATGCAAGAGAAAACTTCTTTAGTAATCTCGAAGATATAATATATGAAGCAAATATAGGTGATCAGCGTAAATATTGGAAATTATTGAAACATTATGTGAAGACGAATAAAAACTCCGAAGTTGTACCACCTCTGGCATCTAAATTAGATAATGGAGACATTGTATATTTATTCAGAGATAAAGAAAAGGCAGATTGTTTAAATGATTATTTTGCTACCATTTCCTCTGTTGATGAAACAAATGCTCAATTACCGCAGTTTAATTTGTTAACTAATTCAAAACTAGATGAAATTGTAATTCAAGAATCAGAAATAATTGATATCATTAATATTTTGGTAGTAAACAAAGCTAGTGGAGAAGATGAAATAAGTCAAAGAATGCTTAAGGAAACCGTTTTTACTATATCAAAACCATTGTCTATACTGTTTAACCGTTCTTTAAATGAAGGCGTATATCCCGATTTATGGAAAACTGCAACTGTTATACCATTGTTCAAAACAGGCGATTCAAACTCGCCCAGTAATTACAGACCAATTTCATTACTTAGTTGTGTAGGAAAGATTATGGATCGAATAATTTTTAAACATGTTTTTAATTTTTTTAATTTTTTAATTTTCAATGATTTACTTTTTGCGAATCAATTCGGATTTCGACCAGGTCATTCTACAGTTTATCAACTCCTAGATATTTACCATCATATTTTTCAAACAATCGATGCGAAACAACTCATGTGTATAGTCTATGCCGATATTTCCAAAGCATTTGATCGCGTTTGGAGAAAAGCACTACTATTTAAAGTCAAACAAAATGGTATAGATGGCAAACTGTTGCTATGGATCGCAGATTATTTTTCTAATCGATCTCAAAGAGTTCTTATAAATACTGCTAAATCAGATTCGAAATTAACTTTAGCCGGTGTGTCCCAAGGATCTGTCCTTGGGCCTCTTTTCTTTTTAATATATATAAATGACATTGCTGATAATATGCTAAGCATAACTAGACTATTTGCTGACGACAGCTCGCTTTCAGTTTCGACATCAAATATAGATGATATGGAAGGTATTTTAAATCATGATTTACACATAATTTCAGAATGGGCTAAAACATGGTTAGTTACGTTTAATCCAAACAAAACTGAAGTATTATTCATATCAGCATCGAAAAATGTACGAAAACCAAATAATTTTTTTAATAATGTGCAGTTAGAACTTGTAGAACATCACAAACATTTGGGATTAACTTTAAGTAATGATGGTTAATGGCATGAAAACATCAATAATATTTTATCGTCAGCATCAAAGGTTTGAGGTTTGATGAGATTCCTTAAATATAAAATTGGACGGAAAACAATGAACCAAATATATATTTCATATATGCGACCGATATTAGAGTATGCTTCTATTGTTTGGGATGGATGCACAGTTTATGAAAAGAAATCTTTAGAAATGTTACAATATGAAGCTGCAAGAATTGTTACAGGATTAACTAGGTCCGTTTCAATTAATGAGTTAATTGCTGAAATTGGTTGGCTCTCATTAGCAGACAGACGTGTTTTTCAAAAACTTATCACCGTATTTAAAGCAAAAATCAGTATGTTACCAAATTCAATAGCTCAATTATTTCCGCCCTTCGTCAGAGATGTAAATGATTATAATTTAAGAAACTCGAATGACTATGTCACTCCAATAAGGAGAACGGAGTTATTTTCAAAATCATTCATACCATCATCGCTAAGCCTTTAGGATGATTTACCCATTCATATTAAGGAATCACTATTATTAAACACATTTAAAAGCTCTCTTCTTAGGACGTTCCAATGCCCCTCTGTACCAAAATACTACTTATATGGCTCAAGATATCTTTCAATCATTCATGCTCACTTAAGAAATGCATGTAGCGATCTAAATCATGACTTGTATTTAAATCATTTGCGCTTATCATCAAGTTGTGAATGTGGAGATCAAAGAGAGGACGTCGAACACTACTTATTTAAGTGTTGTCGATATAGTGAACAAAGGCGTGCGCTCTTTATTTCGACACGACAGTTCCATCCGTTAAGTGTTGATAAGTTGTGTTCTGGTAATACAGAGATAATGAGCTTGTGTTTATAGCAGTGCAAAAATATATTAAAGATACCAGGCGTTTTCGATGAAACTCAATATGTTCACATTTGATCCCTTACGAGACGTCTTTAACTGTCTGTCCTTTTCCTCCTCTTCCTTTCTCTTTACATATATCTGTTAACTTCAGGAAAGCATTTCCTATACTTTTCGTTTAAAATGCTTTATGATTGTAAAACTGCCATACTATTAATTTTGTAAACAAACTGTCCGTCCTTCCTTCCGTTCCGAAAAGTTTGTGTGTCTATCTCCTCCAACATTTTTCAACAGGATGCTTACCTATGATGTCAAGATGTGCATATTGTTTGGCGTCACAAATCGACTTGGTATTACCGGAGTTATGGCCCCTTTTTGTCAAATCTTACGTCAAAATATCTTGTGTGTTTATCTCCTCCCACACTTTTCAACCAATTGCTTCGAAACTTTACAGGATGCTTACCTATGATGTCAAAATGGGCATATTGTTTTGGCGTCAAAATCGACTCCGATTTAAATACCGTATTAAATATTGCCATTTTCCCGTCAAATTTTGCGTAAAAATATCTTGTGTGTCTATCTCCTCCCACACTTTTTAACCGATTGCTTCGAAACTTTACCGTATGCTTACCTATGATGTCAAGATGTGCATATTGTTTCTTTGTCAAAATCGACCTAGTATTGCCGGACTTATGGCCCATTATTGTCAGATTTTACGCTAAAATATCTCCTCCCACAGTTTTCCTCCTTTTCTTTTCAAACTTTATAGGATGCTTACCTAAGATATCAAAATGTGCATATCGATTCAGCGTCAAAATCGACCCAGAATTACCAGAGTTACGGCCCCTTTTTCGTCAAAGTTTACGTTTTACACGGATTGTTTTCAATGGGGGCATCCGTGTCCCATGGACACATTTCTAGTTTTGAATATATACAGGCTTTATTCGCGCTCTTTAAACGTAGGAAGTGGCTATCGCTTTAGTAATTAAGAGACTTAGTAGATACGGGTATATAAAGAACACATTTTATATAGGAAAATGGTCAGCCATAGCAAAATCGCTAGGATGAAACATCGAATACACATAATCAATAACCATCAAATACGTAACATTGAACATGCAACATAATACACAAACAACTAAAATTAAAGCTCGAACCTTATATTTAAATTATAAGACAAGCAACTTTTATTAATTGTTTACACGTTTTGTTACCATGTCAACCACATTTCTTATATGACAGGGTCTTCCCCAGGTGCTTTAAGCACAGCAGGGCCGCTCTGCCTGATTTCCAAATACCCATGCTGCCGTTGTGCTTTGGTCTTATCAGACAGACTCTGATCTTATCAGTAAGCCTGAAATAAAATAAAATCATTACAGAGAAAAGATAAAATGTCCTTGCAACGTTGCGTGTTATTTTTTCGCCGTGCATTCAGCAGACTCTTATATGACTTTTAAATGTGCCTATGGTTAACAGACTGTGACTCATGTAAGTGGCAATACGCATGCTTTACAACTTGAATTCCTAGAGAACTCGTCTGAAAAACTTGAATGGTATAAACACATATTTTGTAATGTTGAAAGGTTACCATTTCACTTGCTGAAATGACATTTTCGTAAACCAGTCTACTGAATGTAATCCATTCGCAACATCTCGTACACTGCTTTGCGGGATCCCGAAGAATGACGGGATTGGCCGAGCGATTGATAGTAGCGAGTTATCTGCTGAGAATAGATGGCGCCACAGAACCCGGTCCAGCTACTTTGGTGTTACTCGGTCTTTATCGTACGATAAACAAAGACATCATTCTAAATTATTCGTCAAAAAAAGAAAAGAAATCATGCCTAGTACGTGTTGTTGTGTGCCAGGATGCCATTTAAGAGAGGGACATGAATTTCCAACCGAATCAGTTAGACGGGAGAAATGGATTTTGGCGATTAAACGAATGGATGAGGGATTTAAGAATTGGAAACCGTCAAAATCGTCAGTCATCTGTAAAAACCGGATGACTACATTCAAAACAATAGATGGTATGTTTTAGTGTCCAATCAACATTTTTGAAAAAAAACACACACAAGAAAACGTTAAAGTTAGTAGATGTGTTATTCATAGCCATACTTTTGAAAAATAAACGTACCCATACGGTTGAGAAGTATTCGTTGATAGTCAAGTAGGTGGTGGGGTAACCGACTTTCGGTTTCACCACTATTTTTGTTCTATTTGCGCACTATGGAGAGATTGGGATCAGTGAACCTTTATGAACTCAAAACAATTATATTAGGGGAATCTATCACCTGGTGTTTCTTTTCTCTCCTGATGGTTAATTATACATGTATGGCTTTATAATCGCAAGTTATATGATAAACTAGTTTAATTTAACATTTTTAATACCGGTAGTTTTTTTATAGAGTATTACAGACTTAAATTTTGCCCTCGACTCCATAATAAACTGATATTGTCATCATCCGAGCCATTTTATTGATGTCGGCCAATCACGGTAACATAACGTTACGTCTGCTTCACATGGTCACATGGACCTGTTATTTCATACCAGTTTAATACAAATATATATGTGATTATATTTAAATGACCGTCGTCTTCTCCACATATAGTATGCAATTAAAAACTGTTTAAAATGCATTTTAGGTGTGGTATAAATAACCTATATGATTGAAAATATTTCTTGAATTGTTACTTTCAAAAGCTTTATAATTATATATCGTGTTGATGTTGAAACAATAGTACTTTTGCATAAGTACACATAACTATTACATGTACCTGCTGTCAACCTTGTATATATGTCTTGCATCCTCATGGGTCTTATGACCTTTTGGAATTTTGCTGAATAAAAGATATATATAATTACTGAAATCCAAATGTTTGTCTTAATCAATGCACGTCTTGTAAAACCTCTTCTCCAATAGAGCTGGTTTGAAATAGAGATCAGAAAATAGACGTTAAGCTGTCCACCATTTTCCTTATGAATTCGTCATTGTGTGGTATTTTAATGTGCACCATGTCAGTGATCGTGTAAACAACTAGCGCACATTCTTCTGCTCCTGTGCAAAGAAGCTGGCCCTGAATCTGGAAATAGTAGTCGTTTGTTTCATCTAAAACGAGCTCCGAATTTGCGTTCTCTTTCAAATACGATACGGTTTCAACACCGATTGTTTTATCCTTAGCTGTAAAAGGGCACTTTACTTCAGCAATACGCAAACTGTCTATGATGCCATCTGGTGATTAGCGACGAAACATTCAGAATTCTCAATAGTGCAGTATGTCTTGGCGCCGTGTTAGTGCCCAGGAAGGTAGGGTTCAAGCCTGCTGATTTCCCTTTTTTTTTTAATTTTCATTGGTTTATATTATTCCTTTACATTTTTCACTTTGATAACGCAATCTTATAATTACACATGGTAACAGTGAACAGTTTATATGTGTTGTAATGTACACTTTAACGTATTTCTGTGGTGATGTGTACTTCTAGCACGTCGTATTACAAGGTAATTGTATCTCGGCAGCTATTTTACGCTTGCGTAAAATCTTGCTTGTAGTATATCATATGAATGTATTTAAATGACTGCACAATTTACAGAAAATCGTGTGCAATGGTGTAAGAGTTTCGACTAAATGGTGCGCCAATACTGAGTGCTCTTTCGTAATTTGGATCGTTCTTCTGTAAAATGCGTGATGCTTTTAAAAAAACTAAAGCGTCAAATAACGTCAAAATTACACTACAAACCCGTTTACCAAAACTCTATCCAGGTGTTCAGGTCATATAATAATGTATGTGTGCCGATCAAAAATATAGGATTTTATTTCATGGGTTCTTTAAATATCTGTTATTGAATAGGCGTTAAATGAATTATGAGTCGGTAACTCTTAAATCAACGCTTCAGTTTTGGGGTTTGGTTAAAGCTGTTTATATTGTGTCTATAGCGTTATCTATTTTTCTCGTAGTCAGTAGATTTAGAAACGGTGTACGTATGTTGCAAAATTTGGCTGTTGTTGGCGGGATAGCTACTTTAAGAAAGCACGCATTTTCCACCGTGCTACGGGATGTCGATGTTAAATTATGTAACACCATATGAGATGCTTGTGGCATCTCAATGAAGATAATAGTGTGTTTGCTTCTGAGTCTAGTTGAATATATCTGCGAGGTTGAGAAATGTTGGATTATCTCTCAAACCTGCACTTCTTTGTTAATATGCATCACCTCAAAATTGTATTAACTCTTAACCCGCTACATACATATAATGGACTGTTTTTGCTTTCAATTAAGACCATTCCATTTATGTCACAAAGGGGTGTTTAGGGGGAAATGACTGATCAGCAGCCGGAAATGTATGCCTTACTGCAGTTTTACCTGCAAATATTCAACTAAAAAAAACCTATATTTTTTTAGATTATATCAAAATCTATTGCGAATATTCAACAATCATAAACATAATTGAACAATTGTTAACAACGCGATTCCGCTTGTTATTGCAACACGTTATTTCACATTACTGAAATCCGTATTTTGAAATTAAATAATTTCTTAAGGAACCTGTACGGAGTTTAACTTTCACTATAAAGATATAAAATCATGGAATGTCTTGCTTTCAAAAACATTTTGGTTAAAACAACACAACGACTGCCGTATTCTGTGTTATGTAAAGGTAACTCAACATGTTGTATGATGGTTTGTCAGTTTGTTGTTGTTACTTTAAAGTTACCTTATTCTGTTATGTTACGTTGTTTTTTGTTTTTATCAAAGGTTTTAAATAAAAATTGTGTTATTATTGAATTACCTACATTTAAAAAGTGGTCTATTTATTTGCTTATTTACTTGC
Source organism: Cyrtodaria siliqua (assembly GCA_037043455.1). Classification (NCBI taxonomy): domain Eukaryota; kingdom Metazoa; phylum Mollusca; class Bivalvia; order Adapedonta; family Hiatellidae; genus Cyrtodaria; species Cyrtodaria siliqua. The sequence continues at coordinate 265,480 of JAWPHD010000929.1, forward strand.
TAACAATTTTATGTAACACCATTCTGTATAAGTCTTTCCATCAGCTGCATGTAACTAACTCTTTCTTAACGCGTAACATTGTTAACTATCACACTTTGTGGTAAAGTTAGTTTACTAAACCATAAAGCTACTGAAGCAAAATAACAAATTAAGTTTTTTTTTCAGAAAATAAACAGTTAAATAATACAAAACATAGCGTCACAATGTCATACAGCCAGTACATGTCATGATTGAATGTCTATATCGTACCTTTTTATTCTGCATTTGCACTTCCATCTGTATAGAACATATCCGGTAAATAGGCCGATAACATAATAAGGTTACATGCGAGCATAACTTGGAAAGTATAAAGTCACCATGTAGTCCCCATCAAGTCTGAAATGAAAAAAATTGTTAAATGCTATGAAGCATTATCTCAGTTTATTATATAACCTATAAATAGACGCGTTTTCATTGGCTAAAAAGTAATTTTTTAGAAAAAATATCTAGCGATATTGACCTGTTTTTTTGATATTGACCTGTTTTTTTGATATTGACCTGTTTTATATAATTGTTTTTTTGATATTAACCTGTTTTATATAATTCTAAATTGAGGGTTATATAATAAAACAGTTATGGACTTTTCAGCTGTTATACATGATGTTGATATGTACCAAAAAATCATTATTGACCTCGGCTATCTCGTGCATATCACATCATGTATAACAGCTGAAAAGTCCATAATTGTATAATATACCATCCTTGATAAGAATTGAATGTTGTTAAATTGAATGTTGTATTCTTAGTATCGAATAGATTCCTATGGTTCTTCTTTAACGTGCTCTGAGGATAGACCGAAACATGGGGACCGTCCGGTTTACGTCCCCATCCGACGGACGAGGCTAACGGAAAACACCGACGAAATCCTTGATAAGGGATGAAACCATACTGCAATTTATTTCTCATTTCTCGGACACCTTCCAGAGATTTCCCATTCTTCACTAGATTTAACAAACACAACTCTCCTATTTGTTAAACGAATGTGTAAAAATAAAGTGTACTTTTCAATAAAAACATGTTAAAAGCATAGCACTCATCAAATATAAACGCAAAAGGCATATACATACGATATACAAGTGTGTGTGTGTGTGTGTGTGTGTGTGTGTGTGTGTGTGCGTGTGTGTGTGATGTTATTTAACAGTGTTGAGTACAAGACTGAATTCTATTGGACACGTACCCGGCAGGCAGAATCAATACGAGGCAACTGTTTTGTGTAAAATAGCGGAAATATGGGATTGTCACATGGTTAAAAAGACATAAAAATTTATTAGGTGTGAAATAATATAATAAATCTTACGGTTTCGGAGCATATTCGTCGAAACTCTTTGACGGTTAGTGGTGGCGCTGGTTTATAACTGCCGTGGCACTTATGGTCGCGATGAAGAAATTCCACCAGCTATAAAGTTGCTGTAATAAAAAACTCAAAATATGGTATCTTTCTCCGAGTCCCATACACTTAAATGTCGTTGCAATTGTTTTGCATAGTACTATTGTCGAATTCAAAATAAGGCAGAACCGTCTACAGGTCGACATGTTAAGGCACGGTGCAGTACTATACAATCTATCGAACTGTTCGTAAATACCAACTGATTCTGGTTTCATAACTTATATTTAAAAAGAAATATCCCAAATTCACCTTTGAAATCATATGCTAAATATGAGTTCGTTTGGCATAAAAGTTAAACAAATTCCGATAACCCCCATTTTGGGGAATGCATGAATCTGTATTTGGAAATATAACGTAAGTATTACTTAGAAGAATGTTTGACAGAAAAAAAAAGTAATACTTAAGGGACCAGGCAATATTTATTGGGGGTTGGGTATTTTTTTTGTCGCGACAAACCATGGGACGATACTTTTTTTTCCGCTAGCTTGCCATGGGACGTACACTTTTTTTAAAGTCAAATTCTTTCCCAACCCCCACCAAAAAAACACCTTTAAACAATTACAAATATTGAAGCTGTGATCTTAAACCATAAAAGGCCCCCTCACCAGAAATGTAGGCTTCTAGCGACTGTTTGCTGCAAAGCTGCGGCAGACAAGTTTGCGGCGAAGTTGCGGTACACTTTTACCATTCAAGTGAAGTATGCGGATAAGTTGCAGCAAACAAATATGCAAATGAGGTTCTGGTGATATTCACCGCAACTTTGCCACAGACCTTATTTGCATAGTAAAAGTGTGCGGCAACTTCTCAGCACACTTCATTTGCATAACACTTTTAGCTGTAATCTGCTGGCGATGTTTTGGCGATGTTTGCTCCTGCTTTGCCGCAGACCTCATTTACATAGTAAAAACTTGGCAGCAAACTTCATTTGCATAATTTTTTCTCTGCAATGTTTTAGTGATGTTTTTCATAATAAATAATGGACTGAAATTATGAAATAGAACAATGGTGTTTACAATGGTGCGCCGTTTGTAAAAAAAATAAAATATTTAGCTCGAAAACATTTTTTTTTCTCTCACTATTTAACATGGACTGCACCATATTTAAATAAATTGACACAATTTAAATAAAATGACATAATTTAAATAAATCGACATTGTTTAAATAAATGCTCTCGATTTAAAGTATATCCTTAAGATTTAGATTATATCCTCACGATTTAAATATACGACTTAACTAAATGGTTTTGATTTAAATAATTAATTGTTTGTGAATTCTAAATAAATGGACCTTCATTTTACTAAATGTGCAACAATTTAATTAAATTCACTATATTTGAATAAATCGACACAATTTAAATAAGCTGACACTATTTAAATAAATCCTCTCAAAATTAAAAGCTGTCATTTCTGCATTACTCTCATTTTCATGGAGATGTCGAGCGCTGTTATTTCTGCATTACTCCCATTTTTATGGAGATGTCGAGCGCTGTCATTTCTGCATTACTCCCATTTTAATGGAGATGTCGAGCGCTGTCATTCCTACATTACTCCCATTTTCATGGAGATGTCGAGCATTGTCATTTCTGCATTACTCTCATTTTCATGGAGATGTTGAGCGCTGTCATTCCGCATTACTCCCATTTTAATGGAGATGTCGAGTGCTGTCATTCCTACATTACTCCCATTTGCATGGAGATGTCGAGTGCTGTCATTCCTTCATTACTCCCATTTTAATGGAGGTGTCGAGCACTGTCATTTCTGCATTACTCTCATTTTCATGGAGATGTTGAGCACTGTCATTCCGCATTACTCCCATTTTAAACAGTCTATTAAATCATTTTAGAATTATTTTATTTTTAGAATTTTGTGTCTTAATCTGTTTCTCACAGCAATTAAAAGTGGCATGATGTCATAATACCAGGATTTTATGTCATAATACCAGAAAGTGATCTCATGATAGAAGTAACCAAATGAAAATATGAATGAAGCATTCTGATTGGTTCAGTGATAAATATTGGACCATTGAAACTAGTTAATTTAAAGCTCATTACATTTTCAGAACACATTGAGGTTTTACTGGACATTGAGTAATGAGGTTCTTGAAACATTGGAACACAAAATTCTAATAATAAAATAATTCTAAAATGATTTAATAGACTGTTTTTAATGGAGATGTCGAGTGCTGTCATTCCTACATTACTCCCATTTGCATGGAGATGTTGAGTTCTGTCATTCCTACATTACTCCAATTTGCACTGAGATGTCGAGCGCTGTCATTCCGCATTACTCCCATTTTAATGGAGATGTCGAGGTCTGTCATTCCTACATTACTCCCATTTGAATGGAGATGTCGAGTGCTGTCATTCCTACATTACTCGCATTTGCATGGAGATGTCGAGCGTTGTCATTTCTGCATTACTCTCATTTGCATAGAGATGTCGAGCACTGTCATTTTTGCATTACTCTCATTTGCATGGAGCGCTGTTGAGTACTGTCATTACTCTAGTTTTCATGGAGTTGTCGAGTTTGTCATTTCTGCATTACTCTCATTTGCATGGAGCGCTGTTGAGTACTGTCATTACTCTAATTTTCACGGAGTTGTCGAGTGTTGTCATTTCTGAATTACTCCAATTTTCATGGAGATATCGCCGCTGTCACTTCTGCATTACTCTCATTTTCATTGAGATGTCGAGCACTGTCATTTCTGCATTACTCCATTTTCAAGAAGATGTCGAACGCTGTCATTTTTGCATTACTCCCATTTTCATGGAGATGTTGTGCTGACTGTCATTTTTGCATTACTCCCATTTTCATGGAGATGTCGAACGCTGTCATTCCGCATTACTCTCATTTTCATGGAGATGTTGAGCACTGTCATTTCTGCAATACTCCAATTTTTATGAAGATGTCGGGCGCTGTCTTTTTTGCATTACTCCCATTTTCATGTAGATGTTGAGCTGAGTGTCATTTTTGCATTACTCCCATTTTCATGGAGATGTCGAACGCTGTCATTCCGCATTACTCTCATTTTCATGGAGATGTTGAGCAATGTCATTTCTGCAATATTCCCATTTTTATGAAGATGTCGGACGCTGTCATTTTTGCATTAATCCCATTTTCATGGAGATGTCGAGTGCTGTCATTTTTGCATTATTCCCATTTTCATGGAGATGTCAAGCACTGTCATTTTTGCATTACTCCCATTTTCATGGAGATATCGAGCGCTGTCATTTCTGCATTACTCCCATTTTCATGGAGATGTCGTGTGCTGTCATTCCTACATTGGACATGTCACTAACTGTAGCAGTCCATTAGGCACCAATGGTGCCTGGATATCTTAGAATCAGCACCAGACCCTAGACAAACTAACTAACACATCTACCTATTGAGGTCATACTGACCATATTATTTTGCACTTGGGATACAAGTTTTATTGTTCTGGTTTTAAATGTTGGAGTTATCATGGACATTGGTGTTTGGTTACTTAAAAATGTTCTTGCAATGAACACAATTAAATAAATGTTTAAAAATAAGGTTCCACGAAAAAAATTACACTTGGCTAAATTACTTGTTTAAATGGTACGTCCTTTGACATAAAATGCAAATTTCACTTTAGTAGTAAGTAACTGGAAATAATAAAATTCTGTATAAAGTCTAAGTTTTGCGATGATGATTTGGCTAACAGAGTCTTCAGATACAGCAGATCAGAATGGAAAAGTTTGTCGTGATGTTCTGTGAATAAACAAACGGCAAATCTGAATTTAAAAGGTTGTGATGATGTTACGGCGTGCAATAAAAAAAAATCGGATTGGTAAAATTTGTCGCAATGTTGTGGAGAACAAAAAACATGCAAGTAAGTTTGTGGTGATGTTATGGTGAACGTTCCAAATAAATAAATGTTTCTGGCGAATGTATAGCTTTTTGGCGACTTTGCGGCAAATTCGCCAAAAATTACCATAATGTTTGCGGCAACATCACCGCTAGTGGCGAACATTGGCGAACAATTAAGAATTGTTATGGTGAACCAAATTGTTCGCTGCAAGCTTGCAGCAAACCTCATTTGGTAAGAAGGTAGCTTATGGACCAGGCAATATTTATCTGGGCATTGGGAATGGTGCAAAATGGCATGGGACAGGTACTTTTTTTTGTCGCGACAAACCATGAGACGATACCTTTTTTCCCGTTTGCTTGCCATGGGACGTACGTTTTTTTTATATAACATTTTTATTTGCACCGGTCCCAACCCCACGATAAATATTGCTTTGTCCCTAATACTACATGCCATGTTTTGTCAACATATAGTGGAACATTGTCCCTTCTATTCTTGTCATGTATTTGGTTTGGTTATCGTACAATGATACAGAATGTAGGTAACTTTACATTATCGAATGTGATTCTGAGATACTCCCACATCTGTTTTATTCTTTGCAATCAAGTACAAGATTCGGTTTTAAAATATTCAAAGAAACCCAATCAGGGAGGTGACAAGTGCGACATATGCCGACATTTGCAAAAGTTAAATCCACTACTTTTTCTATGGTTAATTGTTTATTCATTGATTGAATATGTATAACGTCAAAAGGAAACTAGAATTATCACTGAAGGTGATGAATGCCCCCCGTTTTTTTGCTATAGCCGATGAGGATGGGCAAAATCAAGAAAATTGAATGTCTAGAATATCTGTTAGTTTTTAATGTGACCAAATTTTAAGTAAAACAAAGGTCCATAATTCTGCTGAAAAAAAATTGCAGAATCGAAAAACCGTTGATGCAGAGACACATCATATCATCACGTGTGAACTGTAAGTCAAGTGTAATAACATTTCATGAAAAGTTTTAAATGAAAGCCACATGAAGTTCATTATACAGTGAAACATTCTTAGTCAGATAAAGGGCCATAATTATGTAATAACTTAGGCATCAACACTGTGTGATGTAGAGGGACATAAGGTAATCAATTGTTATGTTTGCATGGATTTTGTGTTAACAGTCCATTATACAATATTAGAGTGGAACATTCTAAGTCAAAGAAAGGGCCATATTTCTATAATAAATTAGGCAATCAATGATGGGTGATGTAGAGGGACATAAGGTCATCAGGTGTTATGTGTACATGACGACTGGGAACAATCAATTAGAAAATGTTTGAGAAGAAATGTGTTAACAGGTCCATATACAATATTACAGTGGAAAATTCTAAGTCAAACAAAGTGCCATAATTCTGTAATAAATTAGGCAATCAATGATGGGTGATGTACAGGGACATAAGGTCATCAGTTGTTCTGTGTACATGAAGTTTGGGAACAATCAATTTAAAAATGTTAGAGAAAAAATGTCAGTTCATTATACAATATTAGAGTGGAAAAAGTCAAACAAAGGGTCATAACTCTGCAATAAATTAGGGAATCAATGATGGGTAATTTAGAGGGACATAAGGTCATCAGTTTTTATGAGTATGAGAAGTTTGGGAACAACCAATTAAAATTGTTTGAGATATGCGAGTATTAAACATGTGTTACGGGACGCGACGCGAAGCGACGGGACAAAAATGTGTTACGCAACGCGACGGGACGTTACGGACAACGTGATTCCTATATAACCCCCACTTTGCTTTGTGAAAGCGGGGGTATAATAATAAAACACTTGCGCGTTGTAAGTTTTAACGTTTCAAACATCGAATTATACTACCAAAGTTTAAGGCAAATTGCTTACTAGAACAGCGGCAAAAGTATAAATGGACTGATGACATAAAACTGCATGTCGTTTGCCAAATACCACGACCAACCCAAACACTGCAACGAAATATTTACCTGTACATGGCATTGTATACAGTACTTTGTTAATTTGCTGGTCTATATTACATTTATGAAGATGTCAGTCTGCGTCAATAGAATTCTAAAATAAGCCAACTCTAAATCAACCCGGGTGAATACGGATAAATGAGCCAATGTCCGTCCTGACCCGGCCCATCTGGGAATTCATGCGGTCTTTATACTGGTCGTGTAATTAGTTATGCTAACTATATAAAACTAAGTTTAAATAATAAATTACTAATCTATAAGTATTATAAAAATTTTGTTTGTTTTTTTAATGCCAAAATTCATTTGGCATGGCATATATTTTGTATAGGACACTTCTATCTTTCATTAATTTTAACATAAGTGTTAACCATTAACCCGCGAAGCACGAATATAATAGCCTTTGCGTCCATTTTAACCCAAATCAGCCTGCGAGCGCAGGTTGATCAGGGTTTATAATGTCTGGCTGCTGATCAGTCATTTTCACCAAAACGCAATTTTGTCACATAAATGGAATGGTCTTAATTCAAAAAAGAACAGTCAATTATATATATTTAGCAGGTTAAGGAATAATTACATTCATCAATTGTCCGGGACATTTCTTTAATCAAGGGAGTTGGGCATTTTAAGACACCGTGAATAACAATCATTTACCAGAAAATAGTTGGTCAAGTGGTCGTGTGTGTGTGTGTGTGTGTGTGTGTGTGTGTGTGTGTGTTATTTATGAACTGTATTGCGGACAGGAGCTGTTTGTTCCAGTACTGACCAGTGTTTAAAGAAACAGTTACTTCTATGACTGTAGAAGAAATGACGCTGTGACAGTGGAAACAATGAAGATGTGACTTTGAAGAAATGAAGTTGTGTCCTATGTTTGGATTCTGAATTGCACTGAGAAAGGTTAATAAGCATGATTATCATTTGGACAAATACAAACTATTTTGACCTGCGGAGTGATTCGTGTAAATTGAACCAAAAGGGACAAAGGAATGCAAAATGTTTAGGTACAACTTGATTCATAAATGTTCTATGTCATGGATTGCACCATTCATAAAGATATATCAAGTGTGTTTCTTTCATACATGTAGAAGAGTGAAGATAGATTTTAATGTACATGGAATGAAAAAAACAGTGCTTAGCAAAACCGTTTAAATAAGCTTATTTGAGATCAACGCTCAATGGTTCTTAATATTAGTTTGGTATATTTTTATCAAACTTGGCTTCTGCAGATGTCCAGCTTCAATCACGCAACACCATTTCTAATGTTTTCTTATGCAATGTTAAAAAATAATATCAAATTATATCAGATATAGAATTAAACAAACTTCTACCAGCTTGTTAAACTTTGTTAAAATGTTAGCCCAACAGGTGGAGAAAAAAATCATGCCTTGACTGGGAATCGAACTCAGGGGTATCGAGCTAACTGTGCCAGTGTCTTACCAGCGAAATTACAATTGGTCATTGGAGACACATAGTTATATCGCCAACTGATTATTCATAATAAGTGGGTGGTCTGCCTCCACCATAAAAAAATACATCCACCGTATATAGCCTAAAATGGGATGAAAATTACGCATTACTCTCATTTTCATGGAGATGTTGAGCACTGTCATTTCTGCAATATTCCCATTTTTATGAAGATGTCCCTAAAATGGGATGAAAATTGCTAAAACACCATTCGATCAACCTATCATCTTCCATATAAACCCTCGTGACACCACGTATGCAGACGTGGAAACGTGGCTTCATCATAAATGGCGTATCTACTGTAGAATTTGCCGTAACACTGCAGGTAAGCAGGTTCTAGGCACATCCTCCATATTTTATGTTGCTGCGTCTTAAAACCCAATTCAGTTCAATTCCATGTAAACCCCACAAGTTCCCTTACAAAACCAGAAAAAAATGGGTGATAATTTGGATTAAAGGGCTTTATTACAATGAACATTTGTTAATATTCTGCTTTAATATATTTTCTTCTGAATCATGCTAAATACTGGAAAACATTTAATAAATCGCTAAGAAAACCGCTTTGTAAATATTCTGTTATAATGGATCGCTTTTGGATCATACTCAATAATAGCAAAGTTTTAATAATGGATCGCTAACAAACCATTTTTTGTTCAGTTTTAATGGATCGCTTTTGAATCGTGCTTAAAAGTAGCAATGTTTGAATGGACCGCTAGCAAACCGCTTTGTAAATGACAATGTTTTAATGAATCGCTTTAGGATCGCATAGTTGTAAACCGATTTCTTTTGGATCGCTCACAAATCGCTAATAAAACGCTTTAGGGTCACGATCCTAAATTGGCCCAACGTTTACAAAAAAGAATTTGATATTTGAAATATCTAAACACATTATTTGTAATAATTTTCAAATTTGTGCCATAAATGACATTAATATATGTAAAACTAAGTAATCAAAAACAAAACATCAGTTCATAACTGTTTCCCAGTTTTCATTGGTATTGTTCAGTTTTAAAGGTACAAACGGCAAGTCTTGCTTTGTTTTTTGTCAAAATCTATTTTGAAAGGAAGACTTCTTCCATGCTGTTATAGGTGAAAGTTAAACCCTACTGACGATCATTTAAGGGATTTATGGAAACAAAACTACATTTATTATTATGTGAATCCATAAATAGAGTTTAATCAATGTTTTGTGTCCATCAAGATGCATGGAAAGTTTGGCATCTACCAATTATAAGTGTGACCACACATTTTCGGAAACTTTCGCGGGACGGACTGTCGAAGCAGTTTTTATAAAGCCTCCCTTCTCATGCTTCTGTAACATGGAAGTTGGTGAAATAGTTTACGGGTTCGTGACAAACATACGGTGTTTCGTTAGGGTCATCGTGCTATCGAATATCGACTACTTATTATTACTTTTGCCGTCTTGTTTGTCCGTTTGCGTGTTTGTTTCTGTGTTTTGTGGTTGACTGTCCTCCTTGAATGCTACTTTCCCTGTCCGATCTTTTTATATTTCTTGTATACGCGATGATACGATGACACGATGGTAAGATGGCGATAGTACGATGGACCATCGTATCATTATACCATCATACCATCGCGTTAACAAGTTGATGCGCGATGATACGATGGCGATAGGTAGATGCGCGATGGTACGATGGCGATGGGTACACCATCGTACCATCGCGATTACAAGTCGATGTGCGATGGTGAAAAAGCGATGGTACGATGGCGATAACGCGATAAACCATTGTACCATCGCCATCATGCTACCGCCATCGTAACATCGCATCGTCGAGTTTACAAGTCGATATGCGATGGCACGATGGCATGAGGCACCATATTGCTTTTTAATACAATACAGTGATATCACCTACTAGTATTCGAAGGAGTGATATCACTCATTCGAATATGTGATATCATCTATTTGAATCAGTGATATCATTCATTCGAATAGATTATATCACTGATTTAATACGAAAGGGTGATATTACCTAATTGAATGGCTGATATCACCTATTTGAATAAGTGATACCACTAATTCAAATAGGTGATATCACCCATTCAATAGATGATATCACAATTGCAGAATGAATCGGTGATATCACCTATTTGAATGCGTGATATCACCTATTCGAATTAGTGATATCACCTATTATTCAAATAGGTGATATCACCAAATGGTATTAAAAAGTAATACGGCGTCCCATAGTATGTAATTGTTGTAAATTTAAATGAGTGATATCACCTATTCCAATAAGTGATATCACTCATTCGAATCAGTGATATCATCGATTCAAATAGGTGATATCACCAAGTGGTATTAAAATGTTACGGCGCACCATACGATGGCCATAACGAAACACCATAAAACGACAAATGTGTTATTCCGTCATCTCAAGCTCGGTCAACACCATTTGTATTGAGATAGTAAGAGACGTTAGATTTTCATTTTGACAAGGTTACCTATAATGTACATCCGTGGGCGCATTCACGTAATTGTGTTGCACATTTGTTGTCCATTACCTAATAATTAGTTTCCGTGATGAATAATTACCGAATGCAGTCTGTCTCGCCAATTTCCGCGAGTAATATTCAAGTTAGGAAATCGACGAGGCAGTTCCGATTGTGGCATAGTTGGGACCTATACGGAGATGTTTTTGAACGTAACTAATCCCCTTTCCAAAATATATAATATATATATATATATTTTTAACTGCATTGACCTACATTTATTTGTGAAATACATTTATTTTTGAGTTATACGTTTAAATGCGAGCGTACAATAAACTGTGTACAACAAAATAGTCTCCCCTGATACGCTAAATAAAATCCACATATCTTGCCACATCTCTTCTCATATCACCAATATTACTTTCAGCTGATCCAATGTAATAATGCTATCGAAGACCACTGATAACAACAGTGATCAACTGACTTAAATAATGGTGTATAACTCCATATCAGTGGGCATAGAATTCTAGTATTTTTACTTTGAACGATTTCTTAATCAGTAGTTTGAAGTTCAAAATCAAAGTCATTACGTTTTCTAACCTCATATTCAAGTGGTACATCGTGGGATTCCTTTGTTAACTCGTATTTTCACCACCCATATCTCGAGTGACTGGGTTTTAAAACAGGTTAAATGTAATGTATGAACCTTAATTGCATCTAGGGTCTAGGAATTGCACTGCTTGATAGCGGTCACATGGCTACCCCCTAACGTCTAAAGAGTATCGATCTATTTTTATATAGGACAGGCAGCTTAAAGCTGTACAGTCCCTATTTTAACTAGTAATAACTCATGAATATGAATGAGTCAGCTGTGAAGTAGTTTCAAATCGACGAACACCCCAAAAGTCGGTATATAAGCAGAAATCGATGCGTAAATCTTCACATTTTGTTTAGCCTCCGTACAGGTAACATCGATAAATATACGGCTCCAGAATATATGTGATAACAAAAGAGGAGCCCGGAACGGGATTTGAACCACAGCCTTGCACTTGTAAGTTTTGAAAGATGTACGCTGAACCACTAGAGCACTGCTATTATTGGTATATTGTAGCATTTTTAACACTAAATAGGCATTACGCAATAACAAGCGCGCGCACACAAACTCATCAAGCGCTAAGTAACAAGTCGAGATTTGGTTGATTTGAGGCGAAGTATTTGTTTCATATTGATAACATACAGTATTACACCAGGCAATGTTAATATACACGTGCGACAATATTAACTACATATGTATTGATCCATCTTTAGTTGCGTTCAAATATGTTAAGTTATTTAGCCTCTTAATAAATGGTATTTAGTATACTATTTTCTCAAGTAGCGTTGTAGTTCAGTGGATAGTAAAAAATACTGTTACCTGTGTATAGGTACGATGTGCACTGGTCGATGTATATACAGTAAATTATTTCCTGCGCTATATCTGCTCGCTTAAATACCCGATTCGACATGAGCTGACGAACATGAAGTTACAAATAAAGACACGCCTACAAAGAAGGAATCGATTTATATATGGGCTCTGCAGCTTTAAAGAAACTAAGCATCCAAATAACGGCAACATTACACTACAAATCCGCTTATCAAAAGTCTAGCCAGGTGTTCATGTCATATAATAATGTATATATGCCGATTAAAAGTAACGGTTCTTTCACGCTCGATTGAATATGCGTAAAATGAATTATGAGTTGGTAATTCTTAATTCAACGGTCAAGTTTTAGGGTTTGAACTGACTGGTAAAAGCCCTTTATGTTGTGTCTATAGAGTTTGTATTCTCAAAATAAATAAATTATATATATGCCTCGTCGTCAGTAGATTTAGAAACGTTGTACATCTGTTGTAAAATTTGGCTGTTGTTGGCGGGATAGCTACTTTAACTCATTTCAACTTAAATCATCGCGCTATGCCAGTTTATAATCAGAGTCATATACTGACTTGAAAATGCGCCGCAGCCTAAATATCCATGCCCTCAATACAAGTAGTGTCGACAGTACCTTAAGAAAACGTGCACTTATATAGGTTCTTGAGTATTCAGAACGGCCCGAGATAGAATCAACAATATTACGCATTCTGTATACTTACAATATCATGTTGAGTCAAATACAATTAGTTTGTGTACTTGGAACAGGATAATATTGCATCAAACAAAATTACACATTTTATATACTTGGAACATGATGTTGCATCAATTACAATTATTTTGTGTATTTAGAACAGCATGATATTGCACCAAACACAATAACACAGTTTGTGTACTTAGAACATGATGATATAGCATTTCACACAATTACACATTTTGTGAACTTAGAACAGCATGGTATTGCATCAAACACAATTATTGTGTGAACAGCATGATATTGCATCACAAACAATTACACATTTTGTGTACTTAGAACATGATGTTGCATCAAACACAATTACACATTTTGTGTACTTAGAACATGATATTGCATCAAATACAATTACACATTGTGTATACTTACAACATGATAGTGCGTCAAATACAATTACACATTTTGTGTACTTAGAACAGCATGGCATTGCATCAAGCACAATTACACATTTTGTGTACTTAGAACAGCATGATATTGCATCAAACACAATTAAACATTTTGTGTACTTAGAACACGATATTGCATCAAATACAATTACACACTGCGTGTACTTAGAACATGATAGTGCGTCTAATACAATTACACATTTTGTGTACTTAGAACATGATGTATAGCATTTTACACAATTACACATTTTGTGTACTTAGAACAGCATGGCATTACATCAAGCAGAATTACACTTTTTGTGTACTTAGAACAGCATGATATTCCATGTAACACAATTACATATTTTGTGCAATTATAGCAACATGATGTTGCATCAAACACGATTACACATTTTTGAGCACTTAGAACATGATGATATAGCATCAAACACAATTACACAGTCTGTGTACTTAGAACATGATGATATAGCATTGCACACAATAAAACAGTATGTGTACTTAGAACAACATGATGTTAAAACAGTATGCTATTGCAATAAACACCGTTAAACATTTTGTTTGCATGTATATAATATACAGTCCTTGCCAACTTTGTGACAAAAGCAAAAGGTGCAATAACAGTAGCTAGATTTTCACCTTATATTTTTATTAGGGTGGCGAATATCTAGCATATCAACTAACGTATTAAAAAGATAACAAGGTATGTATGTTTTAATAAATACGTTTACGTAAAAGTCGGATAGACACACTCAAACGCATCATAGGTGATAACAATGTAATGGGTCACAATTCTTACACTTCTATCTAGCGCATTTGTTCTTTGCTCGTTTAAGGGGTGAACAACTTGTTTTATTATACAAAACGCCCATGCTAAATCTCCATAGACAACATTGTCTAATTCTTACTATCTGAAGCGGGGGTGATATTGCAGGGTCATAGTAAATCGCAGGGTGATAGTAAAAAACATATCGAATGCTTTTTGTATGCGTTGGTGTGCATACTGTTCCGGCGAAGTCATCGGTTCAATATCAGTATGGTGAAATTGCTGTTCGGACTCTCAGTGGGATTCGAACCCGCGAAAGGGTTTTAAACGCAGAGTCATTATCATCCGGGCCATAAAGGCACATAAAAGTAAGCCAAGAAGAGTTGTTTGGTCGTCAACGTATACACAGTATTTCCAGGGTGAAAATTTACCATCTGGAAATGTACAACACTGCGAAAAAACCTTAACCTGGTATAAAGCACAAAACACATTGTCAATGTACAACACCCCCATTAAATGCAAACAGAACATATTCGAAACCTGAAATTGCAAAATGGAGATAGTTGTCAAGCGCGTCAGTAAATATAAGGATTTGCTCACTTATCTGTTATCAGTGTGAGGGTACCTACCGACGATATTGCCCACACACAGCCAAGGCAGATACCAGGTGTTATATCAGCTGATATACTATAGCATCACACTTTCTACGTGTACTTTCTATTGTAGATATTATAAGTGGAAAGTGATCAATTATTCGTTAGCTATGTTGGAGCGAAGGACGTTAATGGTGTATTTTGTTATATTAATTGTATCGACACAAGTATCCGCGCAAAGAAATGATACCTCTCCTTTAAACAATCTTTTTGGGTTTTTGGGATCACTCTTTACAAATACTACGCAGGACGACGGAACCTCAAATGGCGAGAATCCACTTTCTGGCATCCTTCAAAACACTGTTGGCTCTATATCGAACAGCAGTGTCTTTGAACAGATTCTGGGATCCCTTTCTTCTGGAGGTGATAAAGTCTCACCGGACAAAACTCAAGGCCTGGATATAAATAGTCTGTTAAAGCTTGTACAGCCGGGAGGATTTAGCATGGAGCAAGCAAAACAAGCACTTTATATGTATCAACCGATCCTCAGTAACTCGCTCACGACACGGGGAGTCGGCGAAACGTGTAAAAAGGATTTCTTTGTGACTCTACATGGACTTATAGACAGAGAGATGTGGGCACTGAAAAGTAAGCATATTCTGTAAACATGTACTCTTTCCTCTCTCTTGCAGCATGGAAGCGAAAAGTATCCGTCCCATTTCCTGTCCATGCCCAATATGTATGTCCTCACGTTAGATTTAGGGGAAATCATATTTATTCAAATAATATATTAACTTCTTTCAGATTGAATGACTTCAAAATCATCTCGAAAAGACGAAATATTTGGTGCCTGAAATTATGGCAAAACAAATGCCCTTTAAACTGAACAACCGCAAACTAGCATTGTTGAAGAAATTTCATCTAATTTAAATCTTAATTTGTTCTTTTATTCTTCTATTTAGGGAGTTTTATGCATGTATGTTTGGTATTTAAGGTTTGTTATTTGCAGGCATGGCTTGATGTCTTCCGAAACCTCTCTTGATGGGGTCGATCCGGATAACTACATATTCTATAAACAATCGTAGAAACGCACCATAAGAGCATGATTCTCGCAGCTATATATCGTTTGACTCTGTGTCTGCATTTACAGGTGCATCTCATATCTAAATTATGTCATTCTTTCATTTCAAACCTGTACATAAATTCTCTTATACAATTGTACGGATCTGTTCTAATGTTCGTTTTTGTTTTTATTTAACAACAGTTTTAACATTGACTTTCAAAATAGACAAATGAGTTTTATTATGGTAACCGACTCATACTCAGGATATGTTAACGAAGTTATTTTTTTATAGTTGAGGCTCAATTCAAATAAACAAATTAAATAACATTTCAATTATAATTGCTAGTTTTGCTTGTTTCAGTGATTGATGCGTTTGGCAAACCTCGTAGTGGTTTATTGGAAGGACAGCTTAAGTGGACCGGGAGCTATGACGAGTGTAAAGAAGTCAAGGCGGTAACGAACAACAATGCAGAAGCCGTGGAACAATTTACTGGCAAATATTGTGGTGCGGGAATACCGATAGCAGGCCTACCTTTGGCCTTATCTAGTGTTAGTAATATAATGTTATCTCTCTCTCTCCGACTGCTCTCTCTCTCCCTCACTGCTGACTCTCCCTCAGTGCTCTCTCTTGGCAGTATGTAATTATGTAGTATACAACAGTCCAGATTATGTTGTACCTATATCTTTAGAACGTCATATTAGTTAATAGGCGAAGAGACTATAAACCTTAGAACCACACCCCAACCCACCACCACATACACACTAAATTGACAAAATATGTTTCAATATAAACTTTCTTTTTTTTCGTATTTCATGACTGGTTTTATCACAAGACAATCCTTTATATCGGCTAAACGAGCCTATCCAGATTCCTGATAGAAAATATAGTATTGGTGGTATTTACAATGACGTTCTGCTGTATATTAAAGACAATATACATAATCGCATTGAACGAATTTGGATGGAACTTGTTTTAAAGTTCTCGTATTTTACAGACCTCTCTGACTCGATACATACTAAACATTTAGGAAATGTTTCAAGTTCCTTTATTCTATGATATATATATATCTATTTAAAGGGACTGGAGGCGATAGAGGAGAGTGATTGGTGATTAATCACGATTTTAAACGAAAACCTTCATATTATGCTTCAGTTTCATATAAAATGTCTGTATGCATTAGCTTAAACCACATGTTACCTTCGGCTAAGTATTTTAAATGGACATGCTCGACGACTCTGCTGCGTTTTGTTGCTTAAATAAATATAACAAACATAACCGTCATTATTATGTTAAATTACAAATTACCTAAGTAACTTTGCTTTCGTTCAGTTGTTGCCGCCTGATACGTATTTATACGTGGGAACATGCGTGTCCAAATCCTGCTCTGGTCAAGAAGTCAGTGGTATCGTCGACACAGGTAAAATGCTTGAATTTGTTTCATATAATATGTTTTGTTAGTTGAACGGCTTGGTTAATGCTATTTTATATTAAAATGCTTCTTTCCCACTTTACTGAAATCAAATTGGTTGTGGACGTTAAAATACGACTCGAGCGCGATTAAGCATGATTGGACAACCTTGTCAAACATTTGGGTTTATGGTGACACATGCTTTGCTATTATTTAGCATTTTTGGTTTTGAATGCGTGTTTTTGGATGCCTGAACTCTGTTAGTGCTATATCTCCATCTACTTTTGTCAAGTTATTTCAAGTTTTGTTCAGTGGAAATACCATTGATTCAATTGAAATTCAAAATAATTTTTATTAAAAATAAAGTTTCCGGATCGGTCAAAATAAAACAAACGTGTTTCTGAAATTGTTTTTGCCACCAACGTTTTTGACAACGTGGTGTCATGTGTATTTAGCAAAACGAAGTGATACTATTCAATAATATGTTCATGATTTTCCCAAAGATCATATGACTTGCATGATGTTCCCAAACATATACTTCAAACTATTCAAAAGAACCTCGTGTGATGGGACATTTATATATGCGTTTATATTTCCATTTTCAGTCTTGGCACTTGCTAACGTACAAATGCCGGATGGATCATTTTTCAATTGCGCTGAAGAAAAGAAATTAGAGACAGATGCTATTGCTGTTATGTAAGTTTAAAACAAACCGTATACAACCTGTATTCAACTGATTGCAATGGGGCGTCCGTGGCCAAGTGGTTAACGTCTCTGACTTGAAATCACTTGCCCCTTTACCGCTGTAAGTTCGATCCCTCAGGGGCCTAGGAATCTTTATGTGAGGAAGCTATCCAGCTGGCTTGCGGAACGTCGGTGGTTCTATACAGGTGCCCGCCCGTGCTCGAAAATTGCTCAGAGGGGCAGCTGGGGTCTTCCTCCACCAATGGAAGTTGGAAAGTCGCCATATGACCTTAGCTGTTGGTGCGACTAAAACATCCAATTCAATCAATCAACTGATTGCAATAGACACTCTTTTGTATTGATGGTCAACTTGACCTCCAACTCACCGGCGTATGTGCCGGCAAACAATAAGTAATGCAGACGACTTGCCAGCCATTGCAATGAGGCATTTATAACGTGATTGTAATTGACATGAACTAAATGAATACTGATAAGGGACATCCTTGAAAGAAACAAACACAACCAAGGGAATAAAGTAGCAGACTTCGTTTTAATGAGTCTGTTCATGAGAGGTAATGTAAGACGAAACACCGCTCACTCCCACCTAGCACCGGTTTAAGCGGTATTCTACTTCAAAGCCAACTATATTGGGCTCGTTGTTCCCAAAGAATCAGTAAAAATAACACTACTGATTCGTAAAAGCTCATGAAACTCTCACAATATGTCCCAGACCAGATCTTAGCAATCAGAGTCTCATTATAATACATTCACCAATGTCTCTATTATTTCCAATTTAGTACTTAGTTAATAGGCAGATGATGTAAACATATTTTGTTTTGTCATATAAGATGCAAAGGAGTCGAGCTACAAGTTTTATCAACATTAGTTACGGCCCAATACAATCAATGAGTTACATAAATGTACATAGCTAAATAGTTACTTACTACTTTACAAAGTATTATAAATAAAATTAAAGATAAATATACGTATACTGATATTGTTTTGTTCGTTGTTGTGAAATATAATTACTCGATAGAAGAGGAAATTGTATCGAAGTTATAAAAGAAGAAGATGATGTAGTAGAAAAGTTGCCAATACAGTTTAGTCAGAACAGTATTTACGAAAATGATTTGTTTGAAAATGTTAGTGATTGATCCCAAAGAACCAGTAAAAATAAACTACTGATTCGTACCACATTTAATGCACGTGTTTAATGGAAGTAGGCAGATCTAAGATTAAAGAGGCGGGCATTTTATTTATACATTATTCTACAATACAATGAAATAAGTAAAGGACCTGGTTTTATGCGCTTGACTTAGTGTAGTGCTTATGCTTGCGTACTTGTTACTGTTGAAGCTTCTAACCTAGCCGATGTATAAGTAAAATGCATGCTTATATACTTGTTAGTGTTGAAGCTTCTAACCTAGCCGATGTGTAAGTAAAATGCATGCTATGCAATATGGGGTGAGATCAGGCATTGGATGTCAGGCACAGAATTCCTTGCTTTAAGATCAGACATTGGATGTCAGGCACAGAATTCCTTGCTTTATGTGGCGTTTTTATTATTTTAAATAAAGGTCGTCTTTACAGTACATTTCATTATATTGGCAAATGAGGAAAATCACGATGCATTTTATTTTCCAGATGCGTTTTATCTGTTTTGGGTGCTATTGTTGTTCTCGGTACCTTATATGACGTCATTTTCGTTCAGCTTCGTTCCGAGGACAGCGAGGCCAACATGCCTGGGCCCATAACAAATGGAACATATAATGCTTCTAAACCCGTCCTTACTAATGGCAAACAACGCATCGACAGACCCCCCACATACGATGCAGTACAAGCTAATAATGGCTATACAAACGGCGGTTATACGGTTACAGAGATTGCCAACGGCGGAACAAGAGAAATGGAAACAACATTGCAGTACGACAAAGAGAACGATATACCTGCTGGCGCCAGTGATGTTAACATTGCTATAAATAACGGAACGAACGAAATAGTAACACCGCAAAAGACACCTAAGCAACGAGGTATACAAGTCACTTTACGGTCTTTGCATAATTTTATAATTTTGCTGATGTTGAATGGTGAAACAAAAGTGGTAAATGGGTAAAACAAAAAAGGATAACTCTTTCATCCGCCTATTTCTTCAATGGACTCAATTCACCTTAGTGAGTTAGAATAAATTTAATACATTACCACTTTTACCGCACATACGTAACACTAATATGTGTCTCATATGATATCTATTATATGATACTTATATAAAATGAGCAGTACTTGATTCTTATATAAAACCTTGTATATGAGAATTATATACGTGAGAATCATACAAATATTATATGAGAATCATATACAAGTTTACAACTATTGTTTCATGACGTATGAGATTCCAACAAAATTTTATATCAGCCCGAGTTTCAATACCCGCCCCTCCTCACAACCCCAATCTACCCCCACATTGTTTTAGCCTTGTTTTCTGATGGTATATATTGGCTATATAATTTATTATTCTTTGAATACACAAATAAAATATCAATAAAAAAACAACTGAAATGAGGCCAAAATAAAAATTGCTAGATTTTTTACTCCCTAAGTAGCTTTCGACCACACATTTCTTTAAAATGACAGAAATTTTTATCAAAACTGATAAAATAAAAAATAAAATGTCAAACCCTGCCCCAATTTTACTATAATTTGTATGAGATTCTAACAATAATTTTATATCAGCCCGAGTTTCTATACCCGCCCCGCCCCCCGCCCACCGCCCCCCGCCCCCGCCCCACCCCACCCCACCCCCACATTGTTTTAGCCTTGTTTTCTGATGGTAATTACTGGCTATATAATTTATCATTCTCTGAAAAATCGAATAGTCGAGCTACGCTGTTCTCCGACAGCTCTTGTTTTATCTGTGTATTGCCATACGCACATAATATAAAACTCCTATTATATAAATCATATCAAGGGTTTATATGAGTATTATATTTGGCTCCGTTTATATAAGAATCACACTAAAGTCGTATGATTCTCATATGAGAATGAAATTATATATTTATTATATATGACAACCATTCCTATGAAGTGACTTACATTAAATATAATACGAGTGAAAGTGTTAGACAGGCCCAGGGAAGTGAGGAAAATGTGTCAAGCCTATTGTTATGCAATACTGAGAAAGGATCAATAATAGTAGTAGCAAATATGTTAATTTCAGATCAAGAACTTAGAGCTTGCCGAACCAATTAAACAAAATTTGGATTGTGAATCTACGGTAACAATATGTTTCAGCCAGTTAAACTCGGTATCGAGTTAAATTCGGTGTGCATCTTATGAAGAATTACAACCACGTGTTTTAAACGAATCATTTTCATTGAATAATTAGGTGGAATTATATATATAGAACACTTTGAAATAATGTTTCGATAGCAATATCATAGTAAACACAGATTATACGGTCAATGTATACAGAAAGGGACATATATGAAACATCATCGAACTACGAAGGCAATTTTGTCATGTGTAATATTTGTATAAAACATTTCACCTGATATTTATATAATATGAGTTTCATATAATGTTCATATGAGAATACATTTATAAATGGTTTCGTATTCAAAACACATACATTTTCATATAATTGTCATGGAAACATGTTTGTCAAACATGTTCGTTGCTTCCAAGGTATCCCATTTTCAGTATTTATTGAAAGTCACACTAGCGATTGTTTAGTGATGTGTGCGGGATGTAAAAAGTGGCCCCGACTACATATCAGTAGTGTTATTACTTAGTGGTACTTTAGGATCATAAATACCAATCTGTGTGGCTTTAAATAGCACGAATCAAGATTGCTTAAAATTTTTAAAAATAGATTTCATTCGTACAAATATGATTTTGTCCGAAAACAGATCAAGAATCTATTGAATTTGATTGTGCTTCTATTGTTCAATGGTACGATATTTTCGTCTTATTGTGTGAGGTCAATATCGATCTGTGCTATTAGAATACCGCTTCAGCCGGTGCTGGTGGCATGAGAGGGGCTGCAAATGTGCTAGTGCATACTGAGTTCATTTCAAATACCTCTCATAACTGTGGTCTTCGTTTTGTTTTTCCCTATGCGTCATGCTTAGCATAGGGCAATTTCTGAGACGGATGTATGACGAAAATATATGTTTAAAACTATGTCATTTATTTGCGAGAGTATGTATATTTATAGGCGTATAACTTAAATATATACTATTACCAGGCGTGATTGAACAAATCCTGCTGTCGTTCTCCGCCTACACAAATGGAGTGAAGATCCTGAGTACGAATCAAGGATCGGGCAGTCTTGGAGCCGTCAATGGCATCCGGTTTCTCAGCATGTGCTGGGTCATCCTGGGGCATACCTATTTCTTTACGATTGGGCTTGAAGGTAAACAATATACAACTGAATATAAATTATAGTCCGTATCAACTGTCGTACTCCCATTTTGGAATTAAAATGTATCCATCCCCGAATCCGTCTATGGCATTGGCGTAGAACCCTCAACCTTTATTTACTTTTCTTTAATCTCTTCAAAATTCATCCCTGGCAAAAGTCATCCCTGGCAAAAGTTATCTTATTACATATAATAAGTTCTATTCGGTGTCGTCATACAGTATACTGTGTACATTTCCCTTGATATGCATTTTGTTATAAAAACAATGTTTATCATAAGCCACTGGTAGAGTATTAGTAAATCAGAGGGTAGGACACTAGGTGATAGAGGGTGACTTCTCAACTGGCGTAGTCAGTCTTTCTTTAGGACCTATTTACAGCATATGTACATTTATAGTACATCATGTAGATCAATGAAACATTCATATATAAATACGGGGTTTGTTTGTCATGATGGCCAGATGGCATTGTAGTACTTTGAGAAATATACCATTATAATGTTTATCGAATACATATACTTGAACTACTATGCGGATCTAGGTATCCTCTCCTCGCATCTAATATTATCCTTATAAACAGATTACGGATTTAGTGTTTCTTGTCGGATGTGTAATACGTTGTTTACAATTTTGAATCATGCCCATCAGTAAACTGAATATATACTCGTATTTATTTATTTATTTTACAGATAACCTTTTTCCATATTTCGGTAGAAAAATGAAGTCATGGACGTTCATGGCGATACCTTATGCGTTGGTTTCAGTGGATTCATTTTTTGCATTAAGGTAAACCCTTTGCATGCGTTCTTAATTTGTGCCAGTCCTCAACTATTGGTAAAACAGTTACATATGTCAATACTTTGCACCAGTGCTTCATGGTTGTCAAAACAATTGCATATGATCTTAATTTGCACTAGTCCTAAATTATTGGCTAAACTATTGCAAAAATCCTTAATTCGCAACAGCGCTTAATGATTGATAAAACTATTACATAAGTCCTTAATTTACACCAATCCTTAATGATGGGTAAAACAATTGATTAAGTCTTTAACATGCACCTTGGTAAAACTATTGCATAACTCCTTTATCTGCACCAGACGGTAAATCGATAAAGTTTAATTTCAACCAGCCCTTAATGACTGGTAAAATTTATTGCACTAGTCATTAATTTCCATCAGTCCTTAATGATTGATAAAACAATTCCAGAAGTCCTTAATTTGCTACGTGGTCAACTGTGCATAAGTCCCAAATTTGCACCCGACCTTAATAAATGGCTAAACTTGTGCACAAGTCCTTTATTTGCACCAGTCTTGAATAATTGGTTTAGCTAGCTTTTAGTATTTCTTTATGTTTGCTTTCGACTGAGTCTTTTGGCAAGTGTTCCAGTAGTGTTCCATTTAGTCGACGAAGAGCATCGATTGTGGCGTAGTAGTGTCTATTTACGTATCCATGTAGAAACAGAGGTCGGTGCCCAGAGTAGTTCTCTTCGATAAGTTCACGAGAAGGTAGTTTAAATTGACGTTTTTGTCAGTCCAATTAATTATTTTGTCGTTTCTGTCAATAATTAAATTGTCCTGTTGAAAGGTGTGTATATTTTGTCGAAATAAGGTTGTTCCATAGGTTGACGAGTTTTTAAGCAAATAAGCCTGAAAGCCTATGGAATACCCACAGTCTGCAGACGTTCTTCACGTTGACTGTAGTCGCCTGTGTAGTTTAGAGATATGTTATCGCACAGCGATAATATAACAACGATAATGTTTAGGGTCATTTGAAAAACTTCTAGTCATAGAATTGAAAAGATAATAAGATGATAAACTCGTATAAGTATATGTGATAATATGCAGTGGGTGTTTAATTTTTGGGCAGTCCTTACCACAGTCTATAAATTAAAATGAATTCCATTCGGGCTTCGTTTATTATATATTTGATCGAAAAAGTAGATATAAAAAGTCGAACAGGAAATGTAGCATTTAATGACCACAGTCAACCACAACCACGCACAGAAACAAACAACAACTACAAAGATGCATAAAATGCAAGATATGACATCACAAGTTCATACAACATGATCTGTTAAACTTAATTTCACCGCTATGCACAGTATCTCTAAACAATATACTATTTGGATTACTAACGCTGTCTTACGAAATAAATGCATATATCGTTGAAGCTGTCCATAAGTATATTTTAGCAAGCAAAAGATTTTAATTTACATTTAGGGAGTAGTTTAATGAGACTGGATTCATTGTCAAACTCGATGTGTGGCCAAGTCGTCCTCCATGGACATGATGGAAGGATCTCTATAAGCATTTTTCTTACGTTCCAATCCATTTACCTTTTGTATGTAACATTTGTATAATGCGTTATCTTTGAAATAAAATATGTTTAAACTATACAACATATAATACACGCATAGTGTTTTAGTTTAAACATATCTGTTTTATCTCGATTGTAATGAAAAACGATGTCTTTTAGTGTAGAACCAGTACTAAGCAAAGTCAAATAGCATGTCTTCCTCACACAAATCATATTGCCATGGCGGAGATCGAACCCACAACTTTTCGATCATGGGTCCAACTCTCTACCACTAGACCACAGCGCTCCAAATAGTGTTTTACTTGACACTTCCTATTTAAAACTATTAAACCTTGTGTTTTATTTGACACTTTTAATTAATTGATATTGATTTGGCGTTGTCCGTCCATCCTTCCGTCCTTTTGTCCGTCCGTCCGGAGCCATATCTTCATAACTACAAGTTGGATTTTCATTACACTTGGTAATAATGTTTATCCTGATAATGGGATGACACGCGGCTTTTTTCCGGAATTGATCCAGTAACGCCAGAGTTATTGCCCTTTAATTACTAAAAAATGCTTATTTCTGTACGTCCACACCATATCTTGATAACCGCTTGTTTGATTTTCACTAAACAGCATTATAATTTTTATCCCAATAGTGGGATGTGACGCGGCAAATTTATTTCGGAATCGTCCTGGTAACGCCGGAGTTATTGCTCTTTACTTTATAAAAAATGCTTAGTTCTGTCCGTCCACAGCCATATCTTGATAACCGCTTGTTTGATTTTCATTAAACTTCATTATAATGTTAATCCCAATAGTGGGATGTTACGCGGCAAAATTATTTTGGAATCGTCCTAGTAACGCCGGAGTTATTGCCCTTAAATTGATACATTTTCCCTTGAATTATTTTTTTAAAAAAAGATTTTGTTTTTGTTTGTTTTTTGAAGAAAAAAATAATCTCGTAAGGAACCTTGGTTCATGGGTTCAGAGCTTAGGGGCCCTTGTTGGATCAGTTTTTCATAAAAAAAATCATTTTTATTATTATTATTTTTTATTTTTTTATTTTTTTTATTATTAGTATTATTTTTCATAAGAAGCCTTGGTTCATGGGTTCATTTTTTTAATGGGGAGCTTAGGTCCCCTTGTTGGATTAGTTTTACATAGAGTTATAGGGAAGAACTTCAAAAATCTTCTCTGAAACTACAAGAGATAAAGGTTTAATCTTTTTTATTCATTATCAGCTTATGGATCCTCTACCAGTTTTGTTCAAATGGTGACCCTGTGGTCAAATTTGGCCCCGCCCCAGGGGTCGAAGTTTTACATAAACATATATAGCGAAAAAAATTAAAAATCTTTTTCTCTGAAACTACAAGAGTCAACGATTTAATATTTTGTATTTACACTCAGCTTATGTTATGGTCCTCTACCCAGTTTGTTTGAATGGTGACCCTGTGGTCAAATTTGGCCCCACCCCAGGGGTCACATGTTTTACATAGACTTATATAGGGAGAAACTTCTCTGAAACTACAAGAGATAAAGGTTATTTAGATGGGGATACTTCTTATGGGGTCTATGTGTCTCAACTTATTCGTTTTTCTAGAGCTTGTACTCGAGTTGAGGAGTTAATATTCGTAATTTTGTATAACTAAAAAGCTACACCCTTTTGTGTTTGTGATGTTTTATTTTACCTTTTATTCATCTTTAAATGTGTTCTTTGTTTTTGTGTGTATTTGTGATTGACTGTCGTCCTTGAATGCTGCTTTTTCTGTTCGATTTTTATATCTATATTTAATCTTTTTTATTTATTATCAGCTTATGTATCCTCTACCTGTTTTGTTCAAATGGTGACCCTGGGGTCAAATTTGGCCTCGCCCCCGGGGTCGCAGTTTAACATAGACTTATATATAGGGAAAAGCTTTAAAAATCTTCTTCTCTGAAACTACAAGTCTGTCAAAGGTTTACTATTTTGTATTTACACTCAGCTTATGGTCCTCTACCAAGTTTGTTTGAATGGTGACCCTGAGTTCGAATTTGGCCTCGCCCCAGGGGTCAAGTTTTACATGGACCTATATATAGGGAAACACTTTAAAAATCTTCTTCTCTGAAACTACAAGAGCCAACAGATTATTATTTTTTTATTTACACTCAGCTTATGGTCCTCCACCAAGTTTGTTCAAATGGTGACGCTGGGGTCAACTTTAGCTCTGCCCCTGGGTCACATGTCAAACTTGGTTTGAGTGTTTATATTAATGAAAGTTTGATTTATTTTAAAGCTAGCACTTGAGCAAAATACATCCCTCCCTCTGAAATAACAAGACCATCTGATAGTAGCCGTAGTAATGAGATGAAGTAATCAGATTGATAAATATAAAATGGCCAGGTAATTAAAAAGTAATCATTGATATACAATTTTACATTTCTTGCATATAACATTAAATGTATTACTATATTATACACTCCTGCTAATATTACACCCAGTCCAGCACTTTAGTCCCACTATAAAAGTCAGTGCCTTAAAATGGTACATCTTTTTATTCAAATCTACTATGGTGATGAACTTCAAAAATACTATCTAGTAGATATTCGAATTTATGAAGGCTCCAGGTCATGATTCATACTAATTAAAAAACAAACACATTTCTTCCACTCGAGGATATTCGGCGGGGGATATCAATTCATCGAATTTGCTTGTTTTATTTAACCTTATGTTTAACAGTGGGATCTTGGTGGCGTACCTGTCATTAAAAGAACTGAAGAAAGTCGGAGGCGCATTGAAACTGAACTGGTTCATGTTCTACTTTCACAGATTTTGGAGGCAAGTAACCTTTTCCCTTTCCATCTGGCATTTATTATCAGTATGTATTTTGAATAGTGAATATTTTTGTATGGAAAACGGATAATTTATTCTTTTGAAGAGTGTATTTTATTGTATGCGCATTTCATTGATTGATAATTTATTTAAAACGTTTTTATATGCGGTTTGAAGAATGAAGTTTTTATTTTGTGATATAGAAACTGATGATAGTCTTCAATCCCTTAAAATGCGCATTATTAAAGATATATTTCATGGATGCATTGCATGTCACTAAACATTAAACTAGATTAGTATTTCAATGTACAAATTGATCATTAAAACCTTGTTATATGTAGTTTGAAGAGTGTATTTCTTTGTATGAAATACAAAACCTCTCTATAAGCTGTTTTAAAAGCGCATTTTAGAGTTGAATTTTAAATAATAATTAAAACCCTTTTTAATTTAAAAAAGTGAATGCATTCAAATACAAATTAATAATTAAAACGTTCCTATATACGGTTTAAAGAATGTATTGTATTGTATTGTATTAAATACAAATCGATACATAAAATATATCTAAATGTGATTTAAAAGGTGCATTTTATTTTGAATTTCAAAGGTATAGTTCAAAATCTATCACTTAGAAGTGGCGTAACACTAATATGAGTATGGGCTCCTATTCCGCTAAAGCGATTACTACGGGTAACAGGGTTAAGACGTTCTCCACCAACATACACATGCGTCCTTATGTTTGGTTATTTTTCTGTAGACTTACACCGCCGTACATGTTGGTAATAATGGTTGGAACCGTAATATTGCCGTATGCGTACTCCGGACCGTTTTGGCGTGATGGAGAATTCCCGAGTATGGACAACTGTCGGGACAACTGGTGGACCAACCTTCTGTACATCAACAATTATGTCAAGGCCGACAAAATGGTAAGTATTTCTTTTACATGACAATATGTTATGTCATATGTTGTAAATAACACCTTCTTCATATTGTAACCATATGCAATCAATGCAAAAGTTGGGCACACTTGACCAAACATTTTCTGGTAAATGATTTTTACTCACTGTGTCTTAAAATGCCCAAATCCCTTGATTAAAGAAGTGTCCCGGTCTGTTGATGAATGTAATTAACCCTTAACCCGCTACATATATACAATGGAATGTTCCTTCTTTGAATTAAGACCATTATTACTTGTACTCGCAGGCTGATCTGGGTTTACAATGGACGCAAAGGCTTAACAATTATGAATAAAATATTTTTAGAATTAATAAAAGATAGAAGTGTCCTTTAAAAATATTGGCATTTGGCAAAAAACACTCTATAATATTTATATATTGTACGAGGGTCATTCAGTAAGTTCTGTCACTAACGCATTTTAACAATTATGTGCTCATTGTGAGTGTTGATGTTTGGTACTAAACGAAAGAGAGTTTCAATACCATTCCATTGATGGTAAAATAAATGCTGTATCGTTTGTGTGAAGAAAGTTATGGAACATTTAATACACATCACTTATACATACTGAGGTATTTTCGTCCTGAGTTTTTTCAGGTATGTTAAAGACATTTTCTTTAGTTTTTTCTGCATAACAGATTTTCTTTAAACTTTTTGTACAGTAAGTCTGTTATATATATAGACAGAAAAGGCAAAATTAATGGTAGGTCACCATGCTTGTTAAAGTTTTAAAAAATAATTTGTAATGCCACCGTCATGTCAATCTGTCCAAAAAGTTGAACAAGTCCATGAAATAGCTAAATAAGATATTTTTGAAGTCTAATCATTTATTCATTGGTCACAATTCTGCTAAAATTGTATTAAAGTAAAGAGCATTTAATTACAATAACATTTAAAGCTAATCTTTATGTAAAACCTATATTTTTTTACAAAATCTGTTGAGACCATTACCACAATTTATGCACAAATTAGCCCATAATGATACAATTTCCTTCTTTTTTTTTGTATGTTCCCAATAATAGAATTGTTTTAAACTTTCTAAGCACATAGTTTAATATATATAAAAACAAAATGTGCAATAAAAATGATAGGTCCCCATGCTTGTTTAGAAAAAGAATTTGAAACCCTACCCCTATGCTAAAAGGCCAAGTTTTGTATGAAATTATATAGAAATGGTATATTTTCCTTTTTTGTTATGTTCCTAATAACAGAATTTGTTCAAACTTCCTAGGCACTTATTTGAACATATATTTAGACAATATATTCAATTAAATAGATAGGTCACCATGCATATTGAGATTTAATATTGGTTTTTGGAACAGTACCATTATGCTTAAATTTTTTAATTTTGTTGGAATTTTTACAAAATGCTATATTTTTCCTATTTTATGTATCTAATAATAGGCCTTTATTTAAATAAAGACAATAAAAAAAAATATAAAAAAAAATTAAATAAAAAAAAAATAAAAAAAAAAAATTCAAAAAAAAAATTCAAAAAGATAATAAAAAGACAAAAAAGACAACAAGACATCAAAGGCAACATTCCTGTAAATTTGTAGGAAAATCCATCCAATAGTTTTAGAAGAGAAGTCGCCCAAAAAAACTGCGCATGGAAAACTACAGCAAATGCCTTTAATTGTTACTTTTTTAAATGCCTGTTTCTCTTTAAGTACTTGTCGAAGACCTTTGTAATTTCTCGTACATTACCAGTTATATCTGTGCATTACAAGATTCAGAATTTAAGCATGGTAGATGAAAAGGCATTGCCTTAGAAATTAACATTTTAAGCTAACATATAAAATTAATTTAATGATAAATGGACATTAAATGGAAGTTCAGTCTTCTGAAATAGCGTTTTCGGATGATCAATATTTTCACTAAACATTGTACACAATTCTACAATAATGTGTTCAATATAAAATTTAAACACTGAAGGACTAGGATTTGTAAAAAATATGAAAACATATTAATACTATGAGAATAATTACGACATTTAAAAGTTATTATAACATTTCCGTAAACAAAATGAAGAAAATCAGTGTTATTTCTACTAAAATTAATGGATATGCATTCACTCATATCTGGTTTGCAGCAAGACCTTTCCGAATTCTCGACAATCATTTTCATGGATTATGGGCGAATAACAACAGATGGCGTACAAGAAAGCATAGAATTATTCAAATAATTTTTACAACGTTTTGTAACAAGGACATTTTCAGAGATGCCAGTATACAAAAGGTGTGATAGGGGGAGGTAATTCAGGGGTATAAATAACCGATTTTTTTTCATTTTTGTTGTGGCATTTAAGAGTACTATAAATACACTACTTTATCTCAGTGTAATATCTAGTTCAAAGGATATATGCCTAATGACAGAACTTTTTGAAGCACCCTCGTATTATGTAAACTTAGTTTTATATAGTTAACATAACTAATAACACGACCAGTATAAAGCTTGCATGAATTCTCAAATGGGCCGGGTCAGTACGGACATTGGCTCATTTATCCGTATTCACACGGGTTGAACTAGATTTGGCTTATTTGGGAATTCTATTGACGCAGACTGACATCTTCATATTACATTAATAAATAGCTCAGCAAATTAACAAAGTATTGTATACAGTGTCATGTACATGTAAATATTTCGTTTCAGTGTATGGGTTGGTCGTGGTATTTGGCAAACGACATGCAGTTGTATGTCATCAGTCCATTTATACTTCTGCCGCTGTTCTAGTAAGCAATTTGCCTTAAACTTTAGTAGTATAATTTGATGTTGAAACGGTAGAACGTACAACGACTTTAGTAGTATAAGTTGACCTCCCTGACTGGTTTTCTTTAACTATTTAATAACCGAGTATTTTACTTGTTGTTTAAATGCAAAGAATAAAACAGATGGGAATATCTCAGAATCACATTCGATGATGTAAAGTTACCTACATTCTGTATCATTGTACGTACGATAACTAAACCAAATACACGACAAGAATAGAAGGGACAATGTTCCACTATATGCTGACCAAATCTGGCATGTAATATTATGTATTACTTTTTTTCTGTAACATTCTTCTAAGTACAAATATTAATACATGTTTTACCAAAATTCTGAATGGATATAAATGCATTCCCCAAAATAGCGGTTATCTAAATTTGTTTATCTTTTATGCCAAACGAACTCATATTAAACATGTGATTTCAAAGGTGAATTTTGATTATTTCTTTTTAATATAATTGATGAATTCAGAATCAGTTGGTATTTACGAACAGTTATCGATAGATTGTACAGTACTGCACCTGGCCTTAACATGTCGACATGTAGACGATTCTGCCTTATTTTGAATTCGACAATAGTACTATGCAAAACAATTGCAACGACATTTAAGTGTATGGAACACAGGGAAAGATACTATATTTTGAGTTTTTCATTACAGCAACTTTATAGCTGGTGGAATATCCTGCCTTATTTTCCTCATCGCGACCATAAGTGCCACGGCAGTTATAAACCAGCGCCACCACTATCCGTCACAGGCT
This sequence comes from Cyrtodaria siliqua, assembly GCA_037043455.1. Lineage (NCBI taxonomy): Eukaryota > Metazoa > Mollusca > Bivalvia > Adapedonta > Hiatellidae > Cyrtodaria > Cyrtodaria siliqua. The sequence continues at coordinate 297,683 of JAWPHD010000929.1, forward strand.
TTCAACGAATATTTACCGAAACCGTAAGATTTATCCCATTCATCCATATGCACACACAAACACACACACGCACACACACACACACACACGCGCGCGCGCACACACACGCACGCACACACACACACACACACACACACACACGTGTAAATCATATTTATATGCCATTTGCGTTTATATTTGACGAGTACTATGCATATGCTTTAAACATTTTCTGTTTTGAAAAGTTAACTTTATTGTTACATTTAACATTAAACAAATAGGAGTGTTGTGTTTGTTAGATTTAGTAAAGAAAGAAATCTCTGGAAGTTGTTCGAGAAATAAGAAATAAATTGCAGTATGGTCTCATCCCTTATCAAGGATGGTATATATTGACATTTTCATTTCAGACTTGATGGGGATTACACGTTGAATATATACGTTCCAAGTTATGCTCGCATGGGACCTTATGTTATCGGCCTATTTACCGGATATGTTCTATACAGATGGAAGTGCAAATGCAAAATACCAAAGGTTCGATATAGACATTCAGTCAAGACATGTACTGGCTGTATGACATTGCGACGCTATATTTTGTATTATTTAACTGCTTATTTTCTGGGATTTTTTTTTTGTTATTTTGCTTTAGTAGCTTTATGGTTTAGTAAACCAACCTTACCACAAAGTGTAATATTTAACAATGTTACGCTTTAAGAAAGAGTTAGTTGCATGCAGCTGACGGAAAGATTTACATAGAATGTTGTTTTGTTAGTAAGTAAATAAGCAAATAAGTAAACCACTTTTTAAATGTAGGTAATTCAATAATAAAACAATTTTCATTTAAAACCTTTGATAATAACAAAACAAAAGCAAAAATCGTAAAATAACAGAATAAGGTAACTTTAAAGTAACAAGAACACACTGACAAGTCTGTATACAACATGTTGAGTTACCTTTACATAACACAGAATACGTAATATATTCATTTTTAACTGATGCATCTGCCATGAAACATTAACTAAATTTACAACGTAACTGTTAACTTATTAAAGAGACACACGGCAGTCGTTGTGTTTTTTTACCCAAAATGTTTTTAAAAGCAAGACATTCCATGATTTTATAGTGAAACTCCATACAGGTTCCTTAAGAAATTTATTTTAATTTCAAAATACGGATTTCAGTAATGCGAAATAACTAGAGCCAATGTAATTATTAAACTTTTGCAAGTTTTATGGCGTATTATAGCCACGTATTACTAAGATAACGTTAACCTTTAGGAGAACACGTTATTATTCAATTTAATTTTTTTTTTATTATTTTCCCCAGCTAGCACAACCCGGTTAGTAAAAAAAAGAATTATATTTAAAAATAATCATTTAAGTTTCTGAATAGGAAGACTAAAAGAAGACAGATGAACACATATGCCATACAGACCTGAAGATTGACCTGTGTTCCTTTAAATAGATATGTGCTGGCTGTGTGGCATTGTGACGCTTTATTTTGTAACTTCTGTAAAGTTTATCCGTTGGAAGATTTGGAATGCGTTACAATTTGTGTTTTTCCTTCAGATTGTGAATCCGGTTTGTTGGTTTGTCTGCATCAGTACGTGCTGTGTTCTCGTGTATTCCCTCTACACTGAAGGGGACAGTAACATATTTAGTGTCGAGAGCTCCACGGCGTTTAATGCATTAAGCAGGACGGTATGGGGGATATGTGTATGCTGGATTGTTTTTGCCTGTGCTTGTGGATATGGTGGTGAGTATCAAACCAGGCGCGGATGCAGTAGAGCGGGTGTATACATGTGTGTGTGGTGGTGAGGGTGGGGTGGAGTGGGGGACGGGTTGTTAAGGAGTGCGGGTATGGTCTGTATAAATTGACATACGTAATATGCGGCCATTTGCTTTTATGTATGCATACTCACTTCTGTTCAAATCATTAATGGCGAACAACACAAACTCGCATCATGTACTTCAAGTACCGTTCTGAATCTCAAAATTGTATATTTACTCAGAGGAGTATTAAAACCACTTCTTATATCTCTAATTTATTTTGCTATTGCCAATGCAATCTATTGTTTATTGCAAATGTTATAGAAATAAACCCGCAACATTATATACTAAACAACCTACTAATGTACTTTTTTGCTTACCTTGCAGGCTGGATAAACCAGATTCTGTCCTGGAAGGCGTTCATACCACTGGGTCGTCTGACATATTGTGCTTACCTCGTGCATCCTTTGGTCATGCTCATGTTTTATACGAGCAGGAATCGCCCAACTTACTTCACAGATTACGAAGCAGTAAGCTTATATTCTTGACTTCGTAATCTTAAAGATGTTAACAAATGCTTGTAAAAGGACGTCTATAGAACCAATATATACCAATAGATAAATGCATGCCTTACTGCGGCTTTACCTGCACATATTCAGCTTAAACTATATATTTTAGATTATATCAAAACCTATTGCGAATGTTCAACAATCATAAACATAGACTTTACATAACTGAACAATTGTTAACAACGCGTTTCCGATTGTTATTGCAACACGTTTGTTAATACAATTTTGAGGGGTTACATAGTAACACAGAATTGCAGGTTTAAGGGAGAATTCAACATTTCTCAGCCTCGCAGATATATTCAACTAGACAAAGAAGCAAGCTTTCAGGAATTTCATTAACAAACACACTGTCTATTATCTTCAATCTCTTAAAGTTTGCAACACATACACGTACACTGTTTGTAAACCTACTGAAGACGAGAAAAATATATACTTACATATTTTGAGAATCATAACGCTATTGACACAATATAAACGGCTTTATAACCAGCCAGACCAAACACCAAATTTAAGAGTGACCAACTCATAATTCATTTTACGCATATTCAGTGACAGATATTTTAAGAACCCGTGACAAAATCCTATATTTTTGATCGGCACATATACATTTTTATATGGCCTGAACAACAGGATAGAGTTTTGTTAAACGGGTTCGTAGTGTAATTTTGACGTTATTTGGCGGGTTAGTTTCCATAAACAGCGTCGCGCATTTTATAGAAGTACGACCGAAATCACGAAAGAGCACTCAATACTAATGCACCATTTAGTCGAAACTGTGACACCATTGCACAAGATTTGCTGTAAATTTTGCAGTCATTTAAATATATTCATATTATATACTATAAATGCACGACGAGAAAATAACACAACGTTGCAAGGACATGTTACCTGTTCTCTGTCATGATTTTATTTTATTTCAGGCTTACTTGTTCATCGGTCATCTGGTGATGTCCTACGGTGTGGCCTTCATCGTCTCACTCTTTTTTGAGTCACCCATGATGGGCCTAGAGAAAGCCATATTCAAAAGGAAATGATGTGGATGTCGACATAAATATACAAATATTCGAATAGACTGAACACTCACAGAGCACCATTTACATTTCCGTCGAGTTTCTTTTTTAGATTGTCATCTTTACCATTTTGTTTACGTGTACAGTTTTAAATACAAAAATTTAAATGTAAACAATATTGTAAATATGGTTAATTAAATAAACCCTATTCTCTTACATGCATTGTCATACATAAACTGTATCAGTGAACCGTCAGTGCCATACATACTTCATTGCCATGTCCATTTCTGCTGTCTTCACTTTAGACACTTTTGTCTTTTTACGCACATTTGAAGATGCAACTTTTGATAAATATTTTTCATGTATAGTAATGTTATATTGTTTATTGTAGTAGGGTTCAGTGTGGGTATGTAAATAGACAAGTTTAACCTTTTCGTCACAGAACTAGGTTGTTTGCTAACAATTTTTAACGTTCGCTTTGCCTTTAAGGAGCCCGGGGTTCAAATAACCGCTGACTTAACATGTTTTGTTCGTCCTTTCACAGTAATCATAACTTTGATCTATGTTTTATACTTATATCGCCTATTAATGCTGCCTTGTTTCTTTGTTTTGTGATAATCTCCAGCCGCCTTTCTGCCACTGCCTGCTCCAAGACGGTAACCCTATTGTCAACCCGTTTGTGTTTGTGATGTCACGTGCCTTGCTTCTTATTAACATTGTAACTGTTGTTTGTGCTAATGCGTGTTCTTGGTTGATTGTGTACTGTGAAAGCAACATTTCCTGTTCGACTTTTAAAACTACCTTTTTGGAATAGGGAATTATATGACTGGATGTTCTTGTTTAACATTTGACTACATTGTGACCTCTTTTATTCACTGCATATAATAAAAAGAATATGTGTATATGTATCGTGAATTCGGTCAAAGTTTACAACTCGAAATGCAAAACTAAATATTACTACTCGTGTTACACATTCGTTTTATGCATTCTTCTCGATGAAAACTGACCCCAAACCAACAGATATCCGTAATATGTCTTCCATTTTATTTAGTTACTGATTATTTTTGTTATACGTGCTCTTGTATTTCATACTAGTAACCACACTTAAGCAACCTGTTATACTGTACAATAATAATATGACTGGATGTTCTTGATTAACATTTGACTACATTGTGACCTCTTTTATTCACTGCATATAATAAAAAGAATATGTGTATATGTGTCGTGAATTCGGTCAAAGTTTACAACTCGAAATGCAAAACTAAACATTACTACTCGTGTTACACATTCGTTTTATGCATTCTTCTCGATGAAAACTGACCCCAAACCAACAGATATCCGTAATATGTCTTCCATTTTATTTAGTTATTGATTATATTTGTTATATGTGCTCTTGTATTTCATACTAGTAACCACACTTAAGCAACCTGTTATACTGTACAATAATAAAATGTATTTTCTTTAATAGCTATTTCCATTCTTTAAATTATTTTACCAAACTCTCCAGACTCTTAGATAAAAACTCTCCAAACGAGTGAACAGTAATGTAAAAGAGCATCAGGGCGGATCCAATAATTACCCCTGTATGATACATTTAGTAAGCACCATATTACTACATGCACACTATCGTAGTTGTAATCAATACCGTTTCACAAAAGAATTCATTTGATAAATTTAAGATTGTCCCAATATATTTCTATACACAATATAAGAGCCCGCGGGCGGGGCCAGTAGAATCCCCAGGGTCAGGGTGTGTACACATTCTGTTTAGCAGAATAGCTTTATGTTATTACAGATTAGAGAAGAAGATTAACAACATATACGAAATATAAGAGCACTTAAGCCCTGTATAAGAACTTTGTACATACCTAATTGTCTAGGGTATAACAGTTATTTCACAAAAATGTCGACAATAACAGAAGTTTGGTATTTTTTTAGTTTTTTAGTTACAGGGGCCATTGCATTATGGATTGACCTAGTAAGTAGAAATTCGTTAAAGTAGCTATCCCACAAACAACAGCCAAATTTTACAACATAAGTACACCGTTTCGAAACCTACTGACGACGATGTTTATATATATATATATATATATACAAGAAAACAGTGATACAAAGTATCACAAGCCGGTCAGATCAGTTACATAAAAGCAGTAAGGGGAATGAATATAATAAAAATAAACGAACAGTGTGTAGATGATAGAATTTGTTTTAAATTGTAATTGTCAACACATTGATCATGAAAGTTTTGAGCACTAGATAAAATAGTCATCATGAGACACAATGAACATGTTTTTAATTTGGGCATCTGTGGTATATAATGTTATAATATGAATATGGCAACTGAAATAGTATGTGTAATGGATCACTAAGTAAAATGTTGTTTAGTGAGTAGAAAGTGAGGAATTGGGGAAATATCATGGTTATAAACAAACAGACACATAAATGATAATATAATAGCAGTTGGTTTGAAATTAGCGTCTTTGAAGATACACTCAGTTTTCAGCAATGTAAATTTACATTAGAAGAAAGGGTTTAATGTTAGATGTTTTTTTATTATTGAAATCTAATCAGTAGTTCATGAGTATAAGTAGCAGTGGAGCAGACCTATTCAAACTCTTGAGAAGATACTTCAATTAACAAGAAAATGTATAACACATATATTATACCATGGGAAGTACGGACTGCATGTAGATGTTCTGGATCAGGGATCGTTTTGCTAGTGAAGGTCACCGGCACCTTGACCTTAAAATGAGTAAGGATAAGGGTCATGTACTAATCATGAGCAACTATTCATCCTTTCAAGTTGGAGGACCTAGATGCTAAGATCCATCAAGTTTGTAGTTGTTGATAGGATATCGTATTGATAGTGAAGGGCACCGCAACCTTGACCTCCGACCTAGTGACCGGAAAATAACAAGAGGTCAATGACCTTGAAGCTCTACCGATTGATTTTGATTTCAGGAAGTAGTCGATACAAACTTGCTTTTTGAAAATCTATTTTTAGCCGTAGAGGCCATCTTGAATTTCATCCGACCTGAAATTTTGCTTGGATCAATTAGACATCAAGAGCAGCTTTTCTGTGAAGTTTCATGAACATCCGTCAAGTAGTTTCAGAGGAGTAGTCGCTACAAGTTTTCATTATATAACTTCATGTAAACAAAGATGGCCGCTGACAGCCATGTTTAACATTGAATCAAAATGATGTTCGACTCCTATAACCATCATGCCATGCTGATCATTTTAGAAAAAGTCCCATATCAATATCTCTTATAGTTTTCAAGAAGTAGTCGCTACAAACTTATTTTTTAAAAATCTATTTTTAGCCATGGCGGCCATCTCGAATTCCCGGCCGACCTGAAATTTTGCTAAGATCATTTAGACATGAAGAGCAACATTCATGTGAAGTTTCATGAAAATCCATCAAGTAGTTTCAGAGGAGTAGTCGCTACAAGTTTTCATGATATAACTCTATGTAAACAAAGATGGCCACTGGCAGCCATGTTTAACGTCGTATCAAAATAATGTTTAACTCGAATAACCATCATGTCATGCTGATCATTTTAGAAAAAGTCACATATCAATATCACTTATAGTTTTCAAGAAGTAGTCACTACAAACTTATGTTTTTTAAATCTATTTTTAACTGTGGCGGCCATCTTGAATTCCTGGCCGATCTGAAAATTTGCTAGGATCAATTAGACATAAAGAGCAACATTCCTGTGAAGTTTCATGAAAATCCGTTTGGTAGTTTCAGAGGAGTAGTGGCTACAAGTTTTCATTATATAAATCTATGTAAACAAAGATGGCCACTGACAGCTATGTTTAACATCGAATTAGAACGATTTTTGACAAGGACCAACATCATGTCATGCTGCATCATTTTTAGAAAAAGTCCCATATCAATATCACTTATAGTTTTCAAGAGGTAGTCGCTACAAACTTGTATTTTGAAAATCTATTTTTAGCCATGGTGGCCATCTTGAATTTCCGGCCGACCTGAAATTTTGCTAGGATCAATTAGACATCAAGAGCAACACTGGCAGCCATGTTTAAAGTCGAATCAAAATAATGTTCTACTCGGATAACCATCATGTCATGCTAATAATTTTGAAAGAAGTCCCATATCAATATCTCTTATAGTTTTCAAGAAGTAGTCGCTACAAACTTATTTTTTAAAAATCTATTTTAAGACGTGGTGGCCATCTTGAATTTCCGGTCGACCAGAAATTTTGCTTGGATCAATTAGACATCATCAAGAGCAACATTCTTGTGAAGTTTCAAGGAAATCCCTCAAGTAGTTGCAGAGGAGTAGTCGCTTTAAGTTTTCATTATATAACTCTATGTAAACAAAGATGGCCGCTGGCAGCCATGTTTAACGTCAAATCAAAACGATTTTCGACAAGGACGAACACCATGTCATGCTGCTCATTTTAGAAAAAGTCCCATATCAAGCAATATCTCTTATAGTTGTCAAGAAGTAGTCGCTACAAACTTATTTTTTAAAAATCTATTTTTAGCCGTGCTGGCCATCTTGAATTTCCGGCCGACCTGAGATTTTGCTAGGATCAATAAGACATCAAGAGCAACATTCCTGAAAAGTTTCAAAAAAATCCGCTAAGTAGTTTTAGAGGGGTAGTCGCGACAAGTTTTTACTATATAACTCTATGTAACCAAAGATGGCCACTGGCAGCCATGTTTAACGTCGAATCAAAACGGTTTTTGACAAGGACCAACATCATGTCAAGCTGATCATTTTAGAAAAAGTCCCATATCAATATCACTTATAGTTCTCAAGAAGTAGTCACTACAAACTTGTATTTTAAAAATATATTTTTTGCTTTGGCGGCCATCTTGGATTTCACATCAACATGAATTTTGGCTAGGATCAACTAGACTTTATTGGGAATATTTCTGTAAAGTGTCATGAATATCCATCCAGTACTTTCAGAGGAGTAGTCGCTACAAATAAAAGATTACAGACAGACAGACGGACGCCGCACCACGGCATAAGCTCTGCTGATCTCTGATCAGTGGAGCTAAGAACAGGTTATCTACTGGTCATGACCAACCATCCTTTCAAGGTTGAGGACCGTAGGACCAACCGTTGTGTAGTTATTGATCGGACATCTTTAGATAGCGAATGTGACCGCGACCTTGAACTTTGATGTATGGACCCCAAAATGAATAGGTGTCATCTAGTTGTAATGGTAAAGCGTTCTTCCAAGTTTGGGGTCCCTAGATCCAACCATTTTGTAGTTATTGATCGGACATCGTTTGGATAGTTAATGTCAACACGACCTTGACCTTTGACCTAGTGACCCCAAAATCAATAGGGGCCATCAACTGGTCATGAGCAACCATCCGTCTAAGTTTGGGTACCCTTCTGCCAACCATTCTGTAGTTATTGATCGGACACCGTTTGGATAGTCAATGTTAGCCCGGATGTGACCTTTGACCTGGTGACACCAAAAGCAATAGGGGTCAAAATGAACATGGCGCCCCGACCACACTTTGTTGTGGGGAGCAATAATTTATTAATTGAAGGGCACTGGCTTAGTCGTTGCTGGGGTGATTTACGGAAGAATAACCGTGTGACAACCTGCCGTAAGGATGAGTATTACTACCAAGATTTAACGGTCATGATTGAATAATTGGTAGGGAACTGAAGAAGTGAAGGGTCACTACGAAAGTCTGAAATGAAGATTGCTGTGCATCCCTTTAAGTGGGATGCATGAGATGTTGTAGATTTGGCGGAAAGTGACAAATGAAAATAGGTATTTTGTTGAAAAATATGTGTAATATACAAAAACAACATTACTGATGTGGAAAAAAATAGTTGTATGTACAACTCAGTGTGTCAGGTCCCTGCCAAGACTTGAACTTGAATCTCTTTTCTCAAAAGAAAAGTGTGTTTCCTTACACTACAGAGATCGCCCAGACATCACAAAAAGAGTGTACAAAACTAAGCGAAATTAATAAAGATGTAGATCAAAAGAATGTCAAACTAAAACTAGAAATTGTTATTGTCCATGGGACAAAAACGTATGGCTCCCCCACCCGCCCGAACAGACATAATTGACGACTCTAGGTCCAACCGTTCTCATTGATCTGAGATCGTTTTGATATTCAATATCCCTGTGACTGTATCTACAACCTGTATCAGTAATATTTATTGGTCAACCATCCTTCCAAGTTTGAGGACCCTAGGTCCAACCATTCTCTAGTTATTGATTGGACATTGTTTTGTTATTGATCGGGGATCGTTTTGATATCAATAGGGATCATGTTCTGGTCATGACCAACCATCCTTCCAAGTTTGAGGACCCTAGGTCAACCATTCTGTAGTTATTGATCGGACATCGTTTTGATAGTCAATGTCATCGCTACCTTGACCTTTGACCTAGTGACCCCACAATCAATAGGGGTCATCTGCTGGTCATGACCAACCATCCTTACAAGTTTGAGAACCCTAGGTCCAACCATTCTCTAGTTATTGATCAGACATCGTTTGATAGTCAATGTCACCGCGACCTTGACCTAGTGAACATCGATTTGATAGTCAATGTCACCACAATCTTGACCTTTACCTAGTGACCCCAAAATCAATAGGGGTCATCTACTGGTCATGACCAACCATCCTTCCAAGTTTGAGGACCGTAGGTCTAACCATTGTGTAGTTATTGATCGGATATCGTTTTGATAGTCAATGTCACTGCGACCTTGACATTTGACCTAGTGACCCCAAAATCAATAGGGGTCATCTACTGGTCATGACCAACCGTCCTTCCAAGTTTGAGGGCCCTAGGTCCAATCATTATGTAGTTAATTGATCGGATATAGTTTTGATAGTCAATGTCACCGCGACCTTGAGCTTTGACCAAGTGACATCAAAATCAATAGGGGTCATCTACTGGTCATGACCAACCATCCTTCCAAGTTTGAAGACCCTAGGTCAAACCATTCTCTAGTTATTGATTGGAATCGTTTTGATAGTCAATGTCACCGCGACCTTGACCTTTGACCTAGTGACCCCAAAATCAATAGGGGTTATCTAATAGTCATGATCAACCATCCCTCTTAATTTGAGGACCATAGGTCCAACCATTCTCTAGTTATTGGTCGGAAATCATTTGTGACACAGGCAGACAGACAGACAGCACAAAATCAATATGGCTCCCCTCCAGACTTTGTGTGGGGGAGCCATAACTATCACAGAAGGTTATTAATACCCCATCCATGACTTCATGTATATGCGCAGTTCAACTTCATACTGATGCTTCTCACAATGTTTGGGGTATGACAGAGGTCACAGTGACCTTATTTTGGTATGCGACACACCGCTATCCCAAGATGTATCAACATACCAAGTTTGGTATTTCTAAGTGTTATTGTTTTGAAAATATGGTCCGGACAAGCATTTTCTATGACAGAGGTCACAGGTCAAGGTCACAATTACCTTATTCTGGTACGCGACACATCGCTATCCCAAGATGTATCTAAATACAAAGTTTGCTATCTCTAAGACTTAGTGTTATAGTATTGAAAATACGGTCTGGACAAGCATTTTCTATGACAGAGGACACAGGTCAAGGTCACAGTGGCCTTATTTTGGTATGCGACACACAGCTATTCCAAGATGTATCCACATACCAAGTTTGGTATCTCTAAGTGTTATAGTATTGCAAATACGGTGCAGACAAGAGGTGGAAGTGTCTGTGGATGTTCTACTGGCTAAATGTGCAGGGGACCGTAACACATTTTCAACATTCATTCAACCGGCACATGGCAATGATATAGGTCACTAGTTGTTGAATGCCAGCCACGTAGCAGGAGAACTAGTCTGTACAAAGTAAGTGTAATACAGGGTTCCCACAGTTTTTTGAGAACAAAACGCAAGGTCTTTTCCAGGTTTTCCCACTGTTTTCAAGGACAATTTATACCAGTGTTTGTCCGACACCGTTGTTGCAAAAACGTTAAATTGTTCGCAGTACTAATATGTGACACCACACAAGATGTTAGTTTTATTGTTTTTGACAAGTATTGACTTTAACCCGCTGTTTTTTAGGCCGTTCTCCCTCCTATGAAGGGAATTTAGTGGTGACATTTAACTTGTCCTCAGACGACATGCTTTATCGATTCAAATGATTAGACGCTTGCATATACGACGTAACATTGCGAGTTTTATTTGAAAATACTCGGCTAAACTCGTCAACATATTTTATGAGTCAACCGGTGAGGTAACGAATTTGTATGACAGCGATCGAAAGCAAAAGTACAATTTGGGGTTCACATTTCATTGATCAGAGCATTAACACATCTTTACGAATGTTCACGAATACCAATGGTTAATTTCTATGGGCTTATTAGGCCATTCGCCAAATCGCCATAGGCGAAAAGTAACCTGAACTGGCAAATGAAAACCGTAAGAAATACACACCAAATTCGCCAGACATCGGCGGTCTGGCGAATCCAAATTTCCGACCGATTTTATCTAAAAGATCTCGGAAAATCCCGAATTCTAATTCACAAAGTCTTTCACTGTTTATAAGCCACTATCCCGCTGAGTGTTTTAGCTAATTAGTGAAAATCAATTTAGATCGATAAACTAATTATGTCAGCGTTTATTGAAAACCAGCGTTTATTGAAAACCAAATTGTCGGTGCGATAAGACTCTGCCCACTGTTACGCCTCTTGCTGTCAATCAACTTGTTTGTCCCCGTGCTCAACATTATCTGTCACATAAAGTTGTGACATTATTCACAGATTTAACTGCGTGATTGAGCCGGGTAAAACATCAAATAATGTGGCGCCCTCTAGCGACCAAAATGGCTGATCAAAACAGAAAATTTGAAAATGTTTGCTTACGAATTAGCCAGAGATACTCAGCCCGTTTTTGAACTTTACGATCACTGATAAGTGTTAAAGGAGCACATGGCAATCTTGAGTTTTCAAAAACTAGCAGCGCCCCGTTAGTTTTTATCATTAATGTTAATTATAAGAATTGTATTAAGCCATTTGTTTTTGCATATTATTATTTTTTATATTATTGCACCAGTAATATATTAAAACGTATAGTATAATAAGACGAAATAGTGAATACTTAAAATTTGATTTATTTAAATGTAACCAGGGTAAAAGTAAAAATGATACTGGATATGTAAATTGTGACACCCATTTCAAATACTGCAAGATTGCCATGTGTCCCTTTAAGTGCCTACTAATTAGTTGTACACATGGTAGCGTAAACTGGAACAATGGCAAGTGTGAACCGGTGTTTGATCGGCTGTTTCTGAATTGGGTTCATTATATGGTTGATTGTTTTATCAACATGAAATAATACAAAAGGTGCGATTACTCAAAATAATGGTGTATGTAGCATTTCTGAATTTGCAGCGCGGTCTTTCTAGATTCTTTGGAACTCGTGTTAGTTGAACTTGTATATGCCTCAGTTTAGCCTTACATTTTTTAAATATATATTGCTATTTATTTTATTTCTCTGCATGTTAGCATATTGAAATGCATTTAATGAAAATACTAAATGGCGAAAAGAGTTTGCATTTTTGTATTTTCTCATTATATATGCATGCATTCATTCTGTCCTTTTTTAAATTTCAGTCTTTACAATTTTTAAAAATTAAAATTACATTAAATTAAATACAATTTTTACAAAGTTCTGAACTTTTTCCCGGTATGGGAAGCATGATATTATGTCCTTTAATGGGGCATAACACCGCCAAAAGTCATTCAACTGGAACACAACAATGACATGCACAACTACACATGGCACTAATCATCCTTGCCATTGTATCAAGAGAACAGCAATGTGACAAAGTTTGTGTATTAAAACTTTAAAGAACTCCATATCATTAACCAGTACACAACAATGGCAATGCAACTAGGCTTGGTATAGTTCTATGACATAAAACTTCACAGAACAGAGCTACAGATATGCAACGTATTTGCGTAAATTCCCAGTTAAAACTCCCTAAATTAGGCTAAATACACAATTAAATTACTTTATTGGTGCGTACCAATTATTTTTAACAAATTAATTACGCAAAATAACCGTTTTTGTCAGCATATCATATTTTATCCATTACCGTGAAGACGGCCAATATCAAATGGAATGCATCGCCGTTTCCAGTCAATTCTCAAATAAGCGAGACATTGAGATTGGCTAAATGTGACTGGTTATCAAGTTTATTTTTTTCACTCGAAAGTAAATCCTTCAGGAACAAAAATGTTGTATTCAGTCTAGTCTACTTTTAATTATTCGGCACCATAGAACCTCTTAACTTTCTCTGTATGTCAACATGGCTAAAAGAGGCGCAGGTGTTTGAACTCAGTGCAAGAATATTCATTATCGCTAAATATTAATAACTAACTCAGAACACAATAATAACTAACGTTGCGACGTTGAGTCACGACGTCAATAAAGTGTTGCCGACGTCAACATCATCCGCCAATAACGTTCAATAAAGCGAATATTTGTTTGCAAAAACGTAATTTAAAATGTAATAAATAGATTATTTAACTGCTGGGATCGACTATGGGTAATCCTTTTACTTGATGGTAGATGTGCTTTGTTTTTTTTACTCATACGCATGCGCCCGTTCGTGAAAAAAACTACACGCCTACCTCTTGTGAAAGATTTCCCTATAATCGATCCCAGCAGTTAAATAATCTCTATATAATTCATATAGGGCCCTGGTTTTGTATCACTGCTTAACATAGAAGTTCAGAGAGATATTGCACAGGGTATAGTTCTCCCTGTACACTGGACAGACTACTTTACATCCCTCCGAAGGATGACCTATATTCACAGTACCATGCCCAAGTAAGATACTGCGGGAGTTTGTTTGAGAAATCCGGGATGTGACCCCACTGGAAATCAAACAGGTGATTTCTGGGACTCGAGTCAAGTATGCTTAACACTTGGCGACCGCAGGGTTAAGTTTCCAAAATTATATGGAAACAAAAGAGCACAAGATGTTTCGAAAGATAAACATTCAAGAAAAATATGTCTGGAAGTCTCCTGAAACATGAGTCATACACAAATATCCTAGACACATTCAGTATACACAGGGTCTGAATGATTCTCACGTCTGCGTCTAGGTATTTTGTTCTTCTTTTAGTTTAGATACTACAAATTACCAAATATGCAAACGACGACTAGATACGTCAGGGAATGTTTATGCACACACAACCTTCCAATTGTTCACTCGAATTTTTAAACATGCAGAATGAATAACAAATACGTAGTCTAAATCATCTGCGACGCTTGCTTGTTTACAAAATTATCAGGCGTCGAACATAATCAAGACTAATTTCATGTAGATCAATCCGTGACAGCACAAAACATTCATAAACTAAAAATGTGTGCTTTATTGACACGTATGACAGTGGAGAGTGTAAACTTGCACATATTCTACTTACGATAAATTGTTTCGTTCTAACTGGAGCACTCTTGCTGCACAACAGAAAACAAAATGGAGGAATGGCCGGATCAAAACGGAAATGGATTGCTATGACGTCAGGCTGTTCCAGTAACACATTACTTTCATGAAACGCCTCCCAGTATTTCGCGATATACATGCTACTCCTGCAGTTGAAGACGCAGTATGCAAACTACCCTAAAATACCACAGGCTTGCGCGAGCCAAAACAATGCATGTGTACACGTACGACACCAACTATCTATTCCATGACATTGACACCTGCATATCCCCCACTTTTCAAAATTGACTGCACTGACTACTGTCAGAAATATTATTACATAATGCATTCCTTTCCGCATGTTGAGTTAGCTTCCGTAGAAACAGCAAGCGTGTGGGACTTTATTCAGAGGGTTACCGTAAAGCTTATTTACATATACGTATACTAACTAAATGTTACCAGTGTGTGAAAGAAAACTCTGTAAAACCTTTAGAACTGATGAAGGTATTTTTAATCTATGGAAGAGTTTATTTTAAAACAAAGACAAAATCAAACAAACAAATCTTGCATTCGACAACTCAAAGTTCGTTCACACAAAACTCACAACATATACACGTACCTACCTTTCGTCGCGAACTTTTGGACAACCGTTACTCACGAGCTCTAATGCAATTCGTTTAATATCCTCAATCGAAATGCTCACGAAATTCAACTGTGCTGCAATAAAAATGGCGTCCTCAAAATGTCTCTAAAATTGTCTGCGCATGCGCGGTAAATGTGACGTACGCGTTAACACCAGATTTATATATGCATATTAGTATTCATCCAAGAGATAGCAACTTATGTAATACCAAATTCAACGTCCCGTTCATGAATCTTTATCCACTACTGTCTTTCCGTACTAGAAAACTCATCAACTCTGTTTAATGATTGACGAGGTGTTGCTTATTTTAAAATCAGACATATCCAAAAAGAGATACATATATAGCTGTAAAAACAAACAGTTAGTAATATTCAAACACAATTTCCTTTATAATATTCTTAAAATTAATATTAATTACTGAACAAATGCAAGTTAAGTAGAAAAATTAACGGGTCGCCGCGAGCTTTTAAAAAATCAAGATTGCCGTTTGTCCCTTTAATAAAGTTTAACATCAGTTAATAATCAGTGACGATACCGATTTGGAACCAGCTGTATTCGTATGCTGAGAACGGATTGATAGACTGTATCCCTGCAATTTACATCTAATTTTTGTAGTAAACACCAGTTAGAACCAGTTCTACGCGCATGTGCAGATTATAATTTGTAGACTGTATTCCTAAAATTGATACGTAATTCAAGTAGTAGAAGGTGTCATATTGCACCATTGATTTTCCTTCTTCGTTTTATATAGGACGAATGTATGGCAAGAGACTAAAAATTCGCATTTTTCTCCATAGAAAATATTAAAACACATATCAATCAAACGATCGAGCGTCCGCCAATATAAAAATGCAATAAAAACAGGGGGTCATGTATCATGTAAGAAAAAGCCAATCTGTTGAATGACGTCACGTTCTATTTTGACACGTCACAGATAACTTTACCCCGTTTCTACTTTCGCTTTACTGTCTATGTCAATTATAATTAAATATCTCAAACAAACACTAATATATGTTCCCAATACATCATTCGAATGAATTATAGGTAATAATAATAACAAAAAGCAATCAAAAGTGGTCATTTTGTATCACTAGTAAGGCAGGGAAACGTTTTTTATTAGGCACTATTTGACTATACATCACGGAAGCATAAACGCAATGGTGTAATTACGCCTTAAAGAAAACCACAACAAGTTCATGATTTTTAATTGTAAACTTTTCATATTCTTAGCTATATACCGTACACAACTGGAGAGATCAGAGATCAGAGAGTATTTTGTCATGCACGGACCTTCGACTCAGTGATACAGTGCAGCAGGAAGCTGCTATGGATCAAAGTGTTTGTTCAATTAAGACAGTTGGTTGTCTGTTGGCAGTGTGTTGGACTTCCCGAACTTGGCACATAAGCAGATATGGACATTTGAAGATACATACAAAAAGTTGAAATTTATCAAATTCAAAGACTTTTTTCTTTAGTTTAACATTCGTTAAATTGTCATATGAAATGACATTTCTTAGCAATACTCATTTCTAATGTGACGAATTATCGCAATATTTCAATACATTTCAATAAAACATGCAGTTTAGTAACCAGCAGGACTTTTCACATGTAAAATATTCAGATTGGCACACCAAAACGTGTTTTCCTAGTAAAATTCCATCAATTTGTAGAATATTATCTATTTTTAGTCGAGTATACTCGCTCAAACATGTCACAAATTCCACTAAAATCAAAATTGATAATAGCTGTATGCTACAAAGTCGGTGTTTTTATGCATATTAATAATATTTTACAAGTTAAATCCTTTTAAAAATGTTCACAATATCCTATTTTGGTAGGGATAGGGGAAAGACTAAGTGATGTCAAACCTAACAAACATTTTTTATGAAGATAAGTTTTGAAAACATGTTACACACATAGCAACCTACATGTTCATACCAAAGAATAAAAGTTCAATGAAAGAAGTACCTCAGGCATAGGGGAAAGACTAAGTGATGTCAAACCTAACAAACTTTTTTTATGAAGATAAGTTTTGAAAACATGTTACACACATGGCAACCTACATGTTCATACCAAAGAATAAAAGTTCAATGAAAGAAGTACCTCAGGCATGCCATTTAAGACCCCCAAAAAGCTGAAACTCGAAATTACGGACTTAAGAGACGAAAACTGACTGCAAATGCTCACAAATGAGATAAAGACACACGCAGTGTGTGTTTCGGAGCTCTATTTACTAGAGTTCATCTGAAATTCGTCTATAAGTACGAATCCAACGGAGACCGAATTATCCCATTTAACTCTCTTAAAGAGAATGATAACAAGTTCATGATTTTTAAATGTAATGTTTTTATATTGTCAGCTATATATCATGTTAAGAAATGCCTATTTTTTGCAAATCAAACAGGTATTGACCGAGATATGGACATTCGAAGATACATAGATAAAGTTGAATTTTACCAAATTCAAAGACTTTTATCTTCAGTTTGACACTCTTTGAATTGTCATATGAAATGACCTTTTTGGCAATACACTTGACTAATGTGACGAACTCTCACAATAATTCAATACACATCAATAAAACATGCATTTTAGTAACCAGCAGGACTTTGCATATGTAAATTTCAAATTTGCACACCAAAACTTGTTTTCCTAGTACAATTCCATCAATCTGTGGCATATTATCTATTTTAAGTCGAGTATACTCGCTGAAACATGGCACAAATTCCAATAAAAGCAAAGCTGATAATAGTTGTATGCTGCAAAGTCGGTGCTTTTATGCATATTAATAATATTTTACAAGTTATATCCTTCTAAAAATGTTCCCAATATCCTATTTTTGGGGTATAGGGGAAATATTTAATATACCAAACTTTTATTTTATGCAGATAAATTTTGAAAACATGTTCCACACATAGCAACCTACATGTTCATACCAACGAATTAAAGTTCAATTAAAGCAAAGTAGCCCAGGCACGCTATTTTAAGACCCCAACAAAGCTAAAACTCGAAATTACGGCCGTTTGAGACGAAAACTGACTAAAAGTGTTCAAAAATGACATAAACGTACACGCAGTGTGTGTTTCGCAGCTCTATGTACTATTTTTCATCCGATATGCGCCTATAAAGACGAATCCAAGGGAGACTGAATTATCCCATTTAGCTCTCTTTAGGTGTCATTGCACCATTGATTTTCCTTCTTCATTTTATATAGGACAAACGTATGCAAAGAGACAAAAATGCGCATTTTTCTATGTAGAAAATGTTAAAACACATATCAATCAAACGATCGGGCGTCCGCCAATATAAAAATGCAATAAAAACAGGGGGTCATGTATCATGTAAGAAAAAGCCAATCTGTTGAATGACGTCTCGTTCTATTTTGACATGTCACCGATAGATTTACCCCATTTCTACTTTCGCTTTACTGTCTGTGGCAATTATAATTAAATATCTTAAACAAACACTAATAAATGTTCCCAATACATCAGTCGGATGAATTATGGGTAATAATAACAAAAAGCAATCAAAAGTAGTTCTTTTGTATCACTAGTAAGGCAGGGATACGTTTTTTATTATGCACTATTTGACTATACACCACGGAAGCACAAATCGCAATGTTGTAATTACGCCTTAAAGAGAACCACAACAAGTTCATGATTTTTAATTGTAAAGTTTTCATATTCTCAGTTATATACCGTATACAACTGGAGAGATCAGAGATCAGAGAGTATTTTGTCATGCATGGACCTTCGACTCAGTGATACAGTGCTGCAGGAAGCTGCTATGGATCAAAGTGTGTGTTCAATTAACACAGTTATTGAGGACAACGACCGGGTGTCTGTTGGCAGTGTGTTGGACTTCCCGAACTTGGCACATTGGCAGATTATAAATCCAACGCTGGTTGATAAATCCGCTCCTGTAAACGTGATACACTCCCCCTCTGTGTTAAATGGCAATAATAAATACGTGCATGAATCGTCACATGACGAGGTCATCTGTGACTCGACGAAAGTTGTGCAATCTGAAACGGACAATATACACTCTATACAATGTGCGAATACGTAACCTGTATTTTAGTATAACTAGACACAGTTTTGTTGTGATCACCGGTGATGAATCGTATGACGTATGAGCAGACAAAATGTAAACAAAACGAGTTTTGGATAGAAAAGTAGCTTCAAATCGTAAGTATTTTAATTTTAACAAATGGAATCTGCTTTAGTTTCGTTCTATACATTTGGTCATTGTTAGCAATTAACCACATACCCATATATCACACTGTGCATATTTTGACAAAATTTGAAATATATTCTTAATATCTCTTCCGATCATCCACAAAGTGAAATTTGTATCTCAGTGTGTGTTTAGATATTGTAAGTAAGTAAACTACACAATGTTTTTATTTCATGCCAGTTAAATGTATTTTAAGACCTTAGATAAAATCACAATGTGACAGTTTCTTTTTATAAACGCTGCAGTTTCTTGTAGTACTTTTACACATGTGCGCCAGTTTAATCTTGAAAAAGCTACAGTTTTTTTTATATAACATTACAAATCGATGTGCATACTAAAATACTTATATTTCATTAATATTGAGAATTTAGAAACATACAGTTGAAAACATTTTATTGTATTAAATAAGAATTCATTCTCATTTCAGCTAAAATGCACCAGTACAGCTACTACTATTGCGACTTCACTAACGATTAGTTTGTAGACACCATCAATCACACATGTGTTTTTCACGAACAAAGTCATTGAGCATAAAGAGAAGAGAACGGAAGTTTTAGTAGATCCATACATTCCAAGTAATATCATCCACACAGTATTTCAGTGGGAAAAGCATTGCGGCATTGCCTTGCACCCGGACCATTACGTTTTAACACGGGTACTATTTCTGTAAAGTTTCAAAATTGTATGTCTAACAGTTACAAGTTACAGTGTGTGACATTTTTTCTCAGGATTCGGTCATTGTAAGGTCAATGTGATATTGATGTCCTACTGGACCCAAAATCAATAGGCTTCATCCTCTCACCAAGGGCAATGTGCCTCCAAAGTTTCATGAGTGTAGGTATTATACTCCTGGAGTTATGACTTGGTATATGTATTGATGACCTTGACCTAGTGATCCCAAAAGTAAGAAGGTTCCTTCTCTGACCAACGGCACTGTACGTATTAAGTTTTACGAAGTCATCACGCGGAATGCATATTGCCACATGAGGTCATAAAGACCTTGATCATTAACCTATTGACGTCAAAACAATAGTGTTCAACTTATAACGTAACACGTTCATTGGTAATTGTGTCAAACATCTTGACATTCTCGTTTAATAAGTCGATTGTATTGTCAAATCTAATGATTCCTTTGATATAAAACATTATGACATGAACTTGTATGTGCCTCCTAATTGTGCTGCATCCGTAGTTTTTGAAAAAGGGTAGAGAATTATGTTTTGAAGCAAAATATTCAATTATAAAATAACAGTCTTATATGTCCATGTCTGAACGTAAAAATTTGGAATATGAATTATTTGCTATTTATCGGTTTTCAAGATTTCAACGAAAACTAACATGAAATTCAACTTTGAAAATCATTGAATTCATGAAAACTTCTATTTCGAAACCGCAGCTTCATGCATTGTTATGATTTTCTCCTCTTTAAAAACTAAGTTTAGTTACTTTCTTATAAGAAAAGAAAGAACAAATATATAACTTCAGATTTAGGGGCTAACACACCCATATTTTCAAAATAAGGATAAATAAAAAAAATGATCAAAGATGTCTGTAACAAGAAAAGTCATAGTATAAAATATAATAGGATTATTACTATAGTTACTTGTTCTGGAAGTTTGTATCACCTCGAGTTGGAACCTGCCAGATCAGGATCGCACGAGAGGCATAGCCTCGAGTGTGATCCTGATCTGGCATTTACCTACGAGAGGTGATACAAGCTTCAGAACAAGTTACTATAGTAATGATCCTTTTATTATATACCTCTTTACATATCATTAAAATATAATACATGTATCAAAAACAACAAATTAAAACAAAATTATATAAAATCAAATTAACTGAAAACCACCAACAGGAAAGAAATATAAAAAGATCGGACAGGGAAAGTAGCATTCAAGGAGGACAGTCAACCACAAAACACAGAAACAGACAAACAAGAAGGCAAAGGTAATCATAAATGCAAACGACAATAGGGCTACCGCCTTGGAACGGTCAGTTGCTAAGAAGGCCACTGGGGGTTTAAACCGGTTGTAGGTTGACCCAAACCTCACACTTACCCTACTTCATCCCATTAAAACAGGACAGTGTAAATAAAGAAATCCCCGCCATGATCTAATCTCTAACCAACAAGGCAGCATCAATAGGCAATATAAGTAAAACACAAATATGCTTGTGTAAATATAATACAAAGCAACAATAGCATAGAAAGCCACAATGAAGGTACCCAATGACTTGGCAGAAGCCAGAGCAAAAAGAGAATAAACCATTAAGGGCACGACAAGAAAGATCATAGACAAACATCAAACGCCACCGTCCCAATGGGCTTTAGGTAGGCGTCATCATAGGGTCCACAGCCTGTCCCGTCATCGTACAATTAAAGAGGAAAGCATAGTGGCGAACTGTAAAACAAGACATGATAACATGTACATTACATGCGCATGAACACATGTACATTACATTGCAACAACTACACTTGTCTTCATTACACATCAAATTCTGGTGAATTTACCAACTGACATTATTTTAAATTAAATAATTAAAGCACTATGTTCACAAACGCACAAACAAACATTCTGATTTTCATGTTAAAACATCCATTGTTCTTAATGTATTACTAGCTGGGCAATCCCCAACATTCCAATCTGACATTTTCCAAAATCTATTTTTATTAGCATACTGATAACCTGTAGTGTGATACGGGTTGTTTTATTCCATTGTAAGAAAATGAAGGTACTATGTATATATTATTGATAGGTATATAATAATTACTATGACGACGAGCGGCAATAAGAATGAAAATTGTAAAATGTATTTGTTTTAATTCATTGCATTGGCATTACAGCATCATGTGTGGTTTGTTAGTGTAACTTTAATAGCGAGTTCTATTTGGTGTAGCAACGGCAGAGAACTAAATGGAAAAGCGAAATAAAGATAGTATGTTTTTATTTGAAACTATACATCCAATTTAAGTGCTTTGCTATAACCAAGAAAACGCTATTTTCGCTATTTTTATATTAAGCAAAGACTCGAGGAGCTGGACAAAAAGAACCTTCGTTAAAACCGACAATTCGCTATAGCTGAGTTCCGGCTATAAATATATATTCCGGCTATGTATTCTTTTGACTATAAATAATGTTTCAATGCACAATTATATAAAAACACACTCTGAATATGTATGAATAATTACAATTGACATACAGTAATAATATGATGAATGACTATCAAATGTACATATTTCGATTAAGTTCATGCTGTACAGAAACGACATTACTGATGTGGAAAAAAAGAAAAGCGTGTTTCCTTAACTACAGAGATCGCCCAGACATCACAAAAAGAGTACAAAACTAATGCGTACCGAAACGTACACCTCGTTTCGCAATTTCTAGATTAAATGGTTTGTTTGGTTGTCGAATTGTTCTGTTCCGTACTCGTCACACGTTTGTAGAATATGTTCCTAGTACTGTATGATGCAAGACTAGATTAGAACATATTGAGAACGAGTCTACGTTTGACTAAACGAACATTTCACAGACGGGTTTAGGGTTATGTTTATTTTATAAAACGTGTTGAAAATCGTTAATAGGTACTGTTATCCAGTCTGCGTATTGATATCCTGTCAAATTTTCCCGTAAAATACCAAAAGATGTCAGGTAAAAGCATTCGCGGAAGGAAAAAGTGCATAAACATCGTTCCAAAGGTAAAACAAATTAACAGCTATATTTCCGTTAAAGCAGATGTGTCGTCTGTGTCAATTGTCCAGCCAATAATATTTGATTTGATTGATCAAAGTGTTTGAAAGTCAAAAAAGAAACACGATGGAAGCACAATTTCAGATAAAACTATTGCGGCTGGAAGTTGAAATTCCCATGGCTTGTAGTTGAGACTAGCGGCGATGGTGTATTGTAAAATTTACAATAACTATCAGTAGTTGAAGAAAAAAAAAGCAAATATAAAAAAACGAAGGGTATAACTATTGACAAAAAAAATTGACTGGGTTAAAAAAAAACAAATATAAAAAAATGATGCGTAAAAATTCCAAATGGCAAAAACTTTATCTAGAGCTCTGCCATATCAATATCACTTACAGTTTTCAATAAGTATTCACTACAAACTTGCTTTATTAAAAGCTATCTTGAACTTTCGACCGACCTGAAATTTTACTAGGATCAACACGTCAAGAGCAACACCCCTGTGAAAAATATGAGATATGGGGTCCTATAGAAACCACAGCGTCCGAACGCACTGGCATCGTAGGTCCGCACTGTACTGCAAACAAGGACTTGGTAATACAATGAAAGAGACAAAAAACAACAGAAAGGGTGGTGAAGACAGGGTTCCCGACTTGGAACGGTCAGTAGGCAATAAGGCCTACTGGTTAGCTTGAATCGATTTTATATGCGCACAATCCTCGCTATTATCCATTATCCAGTTTCATGGAAATCCGTTAACTAGTTTCAGAGAAGTAGTCGATTCAAGTTCTCACGATAGAACTCTATGTAAACAAAGATGGCCGCTGGCAGCCATGTTTAACGTTGAATCAAAACAATTTTCAACAAGGACCAATATCATGTCATGATGAATATTTTAGAAAAAATTCCATAACAATATCACTTATAGTTTTCTAGGAGTAGTCGCAACAAACTTGTTTTGTTTTTAATTTATTTTTAGCTTTGGCGCCAATCTTGCTTTTCGCATCAATGTGAGTTTGTGCGCCAGGATCAACTAGACATCATGGGCAACATTCCTGTAGTTTCATGAAAATCCATGCAGTCGTGGCTGATCTTTCATCAGTAGAGCTAATAAATGGCCAGGGGAGGCTCTTGGTTTTCTTTTTTGTCATTATTAGGCCTGTATTGGCAATGCCAAAACACATCCCTTCTGCCATTTCAAGGCAATAATTCCTGAATGAAATGATCGTTTCTAATCAAGCAAAAAAACATAGGTCTGCGAAATGCCATTCTCGATGACAGTGTTAGCGAACTGTAAAAGAGTATTAAAGGCAGAATTAAAAGATGAATGGTTTATCCAACGAACCCAATATAGGTGGCTTTGAAGTAGAATACCGCTTAAGCCGGTGCTAGGGGGCGTGAGGGGTGCTGCTTCTTTCATTACTTCTCATGAACAGACTCAATAAAACCGAGTCTGCTGGTTTATTCTCTTAATTGTGTTTGTTGCTCCCAAAGGATCACCTTTATCAGTATTTATCATACTTGCCTAATTTGCAAGCGAAACCCCTCAATTCGTAATCGCGACAGTATGGGTTATGTACGCATCATTTTTTTTTGGGGGGGGGGGGGGGGGGTGGGTGGGGGGGGGGGGGGAATGAAGAAAAAAACTGCTCACAAACATTCGTCAGAAGATACCACGAAACTGTGAATCAGAAAATACCACCACATTGGAATACTAACCGGTAAATATCTTCTGTCACTACTGCTGTCTCTCAACACGACATGCATGATACACAACAATGCAGAATACCTTCACACTGGAAATACAAAGAAATATAAAATGATCGGACAGGGAAAGTAGCATTCAAGGAGGACAGTCAACCACAAAACACAAAAACAAACACGCAAACAGAAGATCATAGACAAACATCTAACGCCACCGTCCCAATGGGTTTTAGGTAGGCGTCAGCAGAGGGTCCACAGCCTGTCCGGTCATCGTACAATTAAATAGGAAAGCATAGTGGCGAACCGTAAAAGTACGTTGCAAAATGATAGGATCATAACCTCTTTTGATAAACTTTTTAACAAGTTTAACAAAGATAATATGAAAGTGATCATGACCAAGAATCTTACGAAGTTTATAAATCACATCACGATAGAAGTCAGGTTGTGATAGTCCATGTCGCAGAAGAGTCTTTAAATTACTTTTATATTTGGAAAGAAGATCAGGGTTACGATAATATAATGTTGCAAAGGTTTTACGAAGTTTATGATAAAGGTAACCCTGATTGAGTAGCTTTTTAGTTATACAAATATTACGAATATTAAAGTCCTCAACTCGAGTACAAGCTCTTGAAAAACGAATAAGTTGCTCGGGAACATCCTCATCTAAGTGGGGATAATTAACAATGTCAAAATTAAAATTATCTCTCTTGTCATAGATTTTGCTAATTATTTCACAATTTTCAATCGAGAGATCTAAATCAAGAAAAGAAGCGTTAGCATCAGATTTATTAGTTTTGTTCAGCTGAAGTTCTTTAGGATAAATATTATTGTTGGAAAGAAAGGGTTGCCAATGTTCAATATGTCATACAGATACCGGGAGGTGTCATTAAAGGCTTCAATAGCATCTGCCTGAGTATCTGGTGAAAGACTCAACATGAAATCTCTTTCATAGCAAAATAGAAACAAATCTGCGACAAGTGATGCACAGTTCGTACCAATAGTTCGTAAACCGCAAAACCATGTAAAGAGCACAAGACATAAATGAAGAAATATAATGTGGCAAGGCAACGATATGTTTTGTTACATGTAAATCTAAAAACTTGTAAAAGCTGGAATACTAAAGATAAAGTTTACGTGGAAGGGACCACAACTCTTTCACAAAATCATTCAACCAGAACATGGCTAGCCAATATCAAACGGAATGCATCGAAGTTTCCCGTCAATTCTCAAATAAGCGAGCCTTTGAGATTGGCTAGATGTGACTGGTTATCAAGTTTATTTTTTTTCACTCATAAGTAAATTGATTGAATTGGATTTTATAGTCGCACCAACAGCTAAGGTCATATGGCGACTTTCCAGCTTCCATTGGTGGAGGAAGACCCCAAGTGCCCCTCCGGGCAATTTTCGTGCACGGGCGGGCACCTGGGTAGAACCACCGACGTTCCGCAAGCCAGCTGGATAGCTTCCTCACATAAAGATTCCTACGCCACTGGGGGATCGAACCTACAGCGGTGAGGTGCAAGTGATTTCAAGTCAGAGACGTTAACCACTCGGCCACGGACGCCCCCACTCATAAGTAAAACCTTCCGGATCAAAAATATTGTATTTAGTCTATTTTTAATTAGTTGGTATCACCGAAGAGCTCAACTTTCTCTAAACGTCAACATGGCGAAAAGAGGCGGCGGTGTTTGAACAAAAGAAGGAGATAATTGGTTAGGTTATTTGTCTAAACCAACGACTAACGCTGTTGTTACCCAAACATTGGACGACCCTATTCTAGCCTGTTGTGATAACACAACGAACATTGCCAAATCAAATTTGAATGATGTTGTGTTGTTGATAAGATCGACTGTAAAAAAAAAAAACATTCTGGTGATCGTGTGACGCAATAAACAAAACGAGAATGGAAGTCAAAGTGTTCATGGCTGATTATAGTAGAAAATGGTTTACCCAATTAAAATCCTAAAATACCCAATTAAATAAAAATGAGTGGGTAAATACCCAGTTGATCAAAAAGCTTATTTGTAGCTCTGAAAGAATATTTAAATCTGGCATGGATACATTTAATTTTTTATCAATATTGATCTTTTATATTTTTCTTTTTTTTTAATTATTCAATATCTGTGACGTTTTATGGGCTTAAGTTAAAATTCCCGTAAGCAAATTCGGAAATGTAATCCAGAAGTATTTCGTGGTTTTCGTTGTTGCGAAATGATATAATAAACATTAAACTGGCATCCACCTTCAGGGCTTTTTTCCACCAGATTGGGAAGAGGCCCAGGCCTGTCCATTCTGGGGAAAAAATAACGCGTTTTTTCTCATTATGGAAAAAAAGGTAAGAATTCAAAAATTCAGTAAATATGCTTTATTTATATTTTATTCCATTATTTATTGTAATTACTAACTTGCTTGATTCAGAATTGACTAAACAGACAAAAAACATTGCATTATTCATGATTTTTCTCAAATTCTGAGAGAATGCCGCCTTCTGATTGGGAAAGATTTTTGCCAAAATTGGGGACAAAAATGTCAAATTTTGAATTGTGAAGAGACATGTTATATAAGGTAAAAAAGCCCTGAACTTATATCTTGTGAACGATATTCACAAAATAAGCATCGCTGTCGTTCAAAATACAAATCGCCTTCACAAAGACATTGATTCTGCATCCATGTTATTGTGAGTTTGTAAAAAAGTAGAAATATTTTTTAGACGAAACAGATTTTAATGATTATTTTCTAGTACGAAAACAAGTAGGAATATTATTAATTTATTTAGTTCTCTTTTCATTCCGCACATTTAACACAACCCGTTAGGCCGCCTGTTTAAAGCAATGTACATTACATTGTCAGTGTATGGGGGGAAAGTTTAAATACAGATTTTAAAAAACAGTAATTGGATTATTTTAATCACAAGTAGGTAACCTTTCAGTGACTTTTCTGGCCATCTTTTATTATATATACATTATTTGCAAAAAAAATCAATGGGAAACAATGAAATTAATAATTTTGGTTCTGACCAAAAATCAGGACGGAATTGCTAACGAGAAATTTAGCTTAGCGATTTAACGTCGGGATAAAGTGCAAATAAAAAAATTAAAAGAACAGCATAAAAAACGTTGAACATTGATGGTTATCATCCCGACGGTAAATATTATTGAACTAGGCTTGGTACTGATTGTTCCCACCAAGGTTCTTTGAAATCCGGCAAGAACTTCATTAGCACCTATGCATTATTTTGTAACCTCAACACATGAGTATAGTTTGCAAGAATGGTTTTATAGTGAAAATTGGCGCTTGAGTTACTTTAACAGGGCTAAACATTATTCAACCAGTATACAGTTAGCTTGATACTGATAATCCAGTTTCCCACCAAAACAACCACAGTACTCCAAACATGTAGTTTTACATTGATAAGAAGCAGAAACCTGACAGAATGTGTGTTTAAATCTAGAATCTATGTAATTTTGTATGTAACTTCAGTCCAACTTGTCTGCAATTTACACTTTCAGGAGGCCACATCCATTGTTTCTCTAAATAAAAACATTCTAGACCATTCTAATAACAGCATAGTAAAGTCATAGCGTCAAACTATCAGCTGATATAAAAACATAAAAATACAGTTCTGCATCTTCTTGCATCGCATAGGCACATACACTAGACTTTAAAACATAGTAAAATGATAAAATTCGCATATAACTTACAATACATGCGTTTTAAAACGACGACACACTCCGTTTAATCGCTGGAATAAAATGTACTGCGCAACACAAAATATGGCGGGAAAATTACACCTTCCATGTTTTACTTTACCTACTACAGCTCACCAAATACAAACAACGCAAAACAGAAACGTCACTGTCATGTTTGTAAACATACTGCCGTCTCATTTCTAACCATGCAGATTGTACAACAAGTCAGTTTTATCAACACGCACAGTAAACTTGTTTTTAGTAGGTCACGCTCTGCAATCACAAACAATAACAAACAATTCATCAACTCAACTGCAAATGTCTGCTAGCCTATCTTCAACTTGACACGTCCGGCAAAAGACACTGTACATTTTTATGCAAATTAAAACACATCTTCTACTTACGATTAGTTGTATATATGCGAAAACCCAAAATGTCAACAGCTCTCTTTGAACATGTCAATCAAAATGGTCGCACGCATCAGCAGTAAAAAAAAATAAAGAGGCTATGACGTCACTCTCTTCCAGTAATACATTACTTTCATGAAACACCTCCCGATTTTCGCGTTTTCCCCAGTGAGGTTTAAATCACCTTTACGCACATTATAACAAACTCATACACTTATTAAAAACTTTCTTGGAATTTTATTAGAACAAAAAATGTTTCATATTGATTCCAAAGCGTATACAGAAAATGGAATTCACAAATGACTATGTCCATACACGAGGGGTACAGAAAATTTACGCTTCACTGGTCACTATATACGCTATATGGAATTGGCACATGGGTCAAACCTAATCACAGTAATAGAGCGTTCTAATGGTTTCCATACACAGTAATAGTTAGCTGAATTTACATATTCATGAATAATAACACTCTATGAAAACATCAAAAATAGCTATTTACTTTTTGTCTTGCAAAATGTGAATAAAATGCTTATTTTGGTTAATTTGTAAAATCATCGCTAACATAAGAGCAAACTGTCGTATCTTTTATTAATTTCCTAATATTGCGATAAAATTCGAACTTTTAATCCAACTTTTATATGTTTGTCTTACAGGTCCTTTGGAATCATCAAGCCATTATGTGCTTTAAAGAAGAATATCGCTTAAGCCGGTGCTAGGAGGCGTGAGAGGTGTTGCATTTTATAATTACCTCTCATGAACAGACTCAATAAAACCGAGTCTGCTACTTTTCTCTCTTGTTCGTGTTTGTTGCTTCCAAGGGATCACCTTTTCAGCATTTATTAAAATAAAACGTACGATCACATTTAAATTACAAACCCAGTTTTAAACAACTATGATATGCATTTAGTGGAATTATTTGGTTTAAGGTAAAACTCTTCGGCAATGAGATACATATAGGTGTAAAACTGGAAAATAGTATGCACCTAATTCAAAATGTAATTTAAAGTGAACGGCGTGAAATTAGAGATTATTTTTAAATGTATACATTCTAAGTGACAGTTTCAAATAACTAAATCATGAATTTTCTTATGATAATCCCTTTCGCTTAAAAATTACATCTTAAACAAAATGTTACGTTAAAAGTTAAACACGGTCATAGCGACCTTGACCTTTGACCCATTGACCCCAAAAATTCTGGAAAATTAATAAATTACTTTATATCAGTTTTCTGAATTGTCTGTTGTTTTAAAAACATCTGTCACAGTAATGATTTATTTCGAAATAAATATTTCATGGGCAGTGACAATTGCTGCTGAGATTTGAACGTCCGCTCTAATTAACTCTCCACTATGACGTTTTGGTGCTTGATGGTGTTGATGTTGTGTTGCTTGATGACGTCGTGCGGATTATGGATTATGAAAAAGAATCAACTGATAATCATTGTTTTGCTACTAAAATATGTTACTATTTATGTAAGGTATGTAATGTAATGTAGTGTATCTACTGACTACTGTTCTAGTTGTGCTTTAATCTGATATATCGAGGACACATAGCTGGCAAACGATTATTTGCCATTTACCTGTTGTACCCGGTTACACACTTGCTCTGTGATTTTTTAAACCCTTCTCTAAGGACTGGAACGGGTATAAAAAGTGTACATGTATAACCCTAAACTCCATTACTGCCGTACACCTTAGTATGCTTTTTTGATTTAATTTGAAATGTGCAACCTTTTAATGTCCCGCCACAAAGTGAAGTGGGCATTTAAAAATCAAAAGTTGTGATACTTGGATTTTCCACTTTAAAGTCAACTTTTTAAACTTCTAATAGTTTTATATAGTAGTAATAATTATGTGCACAGTATTTTCTTTATTCAGGATTTTATTATCTTAAAAAGTCCTTGCTTCATTGTTAATTCATTGAAAATGACATAAAACACCATACAAAAAACAAAAAAAATGTTAATTCAATTACTAGAAATATAATTAAATTATCAGAAATGGTAAAACAAATATTTTAGTAGGGTAAGTGTATACTAAGCAAGTGCGGCGTCAACACAAAACATGTGCAGTGAATTGTGGCAGTATTAGTCTGAGATCGGTGCAGAAATAATAGTAAAATACTAGGCGGTTAGTTAGGTAGATGGTAACTGTCCTGTGAATTGTATTGGTAGGATGACTGTTTTTTTTAATGTGTATTTATCTTTACCTTAATGCTTTCCTTCCAGATTTAAACAATCTCTAACAGGGTCTTTGTATCATGTCATTGTGTGTGGATGTAGGGAACAGACACCTCTGTGTAGCGATTAATGCCAGTTGAGTGGGGCCACTCCAGTATAATGTGAACCGCGCCTAATAAAGTGTAGCTGTGAGTTTAATGGCTCCTATGTTATTTATATTCTGTACCTACCATAGTACTATGGTGCAACCTACCATAGCACTATGGTGCACCAATTTGATAAAGAATTGCAGTGGCCGAGTGGTTGGCAGGCGCGTATCCATGCATACGCACGAACGCCAATGCGTACAATTCGTCAGCAAAAGTGAAAAAATAAAAGTTCAAAATGCCATATTACCGCTGAAATATAGCTTGAGAACGCATCATTTGCCTCCTAATTTTCAAAATTTCCAAACCCCCACAGGTGGGAGGGGGGAAACACCCCCTCCCACCCCTACCCCCCACTCGCAGCGTTGCCGCTCGGTTCGCTTTGGTGTTAAAGTATGCCAGCCTTCGGAGGGGATGTAAAGCTGTCGGTCCGCAGCAGAACAACAGCCAGTACTTGTTGCTTCTGTGTCAGCTTCAGATCAATCAGTGATTCACGTCTGTAAACATTCCCCAGAAATATGGTTGCTCATACAGTGATCCAGATAAGACGCATGTATATGCGTAATTATGCATATTTTTTCACCAAAAGTTCATTAAAAATAAAATTGATGCTTACAAAAATGCATTAAAAAATCGCCGATAAATATGGAAAACCCACATACACACGTAAAAGCTTATAAAAGCAGAGTGCGCCCGGCCATACTCAATGGATGGCTATTGAAGATTGAGGT
Source organism: Cyrtodaria siliqua (assembly GCA_037043455.1). Classification (NCBI taxonomy): domain Eukaryota; kingdom Metazoa; phylum Mollusca; class Bivalvia; order Adapedonta; family Hiatellidae; genus Cyrtodaria; species Cyrtodaria siliqua. The sequence continues at coordinate 329,863 of JAWPHD010000929.1, forward strand.
AATGAATGACAATCAAGTGCAGAATTTTACTAAAGTAGAATGATGCTTGCAAGAAAATAGAAATGGCCTTTTTGTCGGCTGTTAATGCCATTTAAAAAAAGACAGAAACAATGTTGAATGTATATATTTAAGGGGAAGAAGAAATATGCAATACTATTTATGATAATCATAATGAATAAAGAGTAAACATTTTACAAAACCTGTTTCCCAGAATACGCATTTGTAAATGTAAATATGTAAAAAAAAAAATCATGCGTACATTGTGCTGAAAACTTATCTGGAGCACTGCATATGTATACTCAAAATACGGTGTAGGAGTAAATTTAGATAGATAGGTAGAGTAATACGGCACAACTCCTTTCGTGTTTTCCGCCGATGATTCTGAAGACATTGATCACCCAATGCCTGCTTTTACAATCACCGGATTTCAATTGACTGAACCTTGAATACCACACGTATATAAATATAAACTCACCAAAGAAAATTGATCAACTTGGAAATATGGAACTAGATTTCAGATGACAGCGAGCTATTTGGAGAGAAAAACATTGAACATGTCGGAAAAAACATAACTAGATTGGCATGATATTCTTTTCTTTGGTGAGTTTTATATATGCACGTGTGGTATATAAGGTTTAAGTCAGTTGTTTATGTAGGCATTGCGTGATGTCTTCCAAAACCTGCGGATGGAGTTGTGCCACATACTCTACCTACTTTATAAAGGGGATCTCTGTGGTAGGCAGTGCTCCAGATAGACCGCGTATACATGTAAATTATGCGTTTATATTTCAGAGATCTCATTTTATTTTATTTCTCTCCGTACCATGTACGGACGTAATTTTCCGGGTATGCTTCTTTTTTGAAAACGGTGCGTAACTTGGTAGCTTCTTTTTGCCAATCAGAGTTTTCGTTATGCGCAGCATACTTGTCACGAGACAGCTTTACTGATTGTATGAAACAGCGTCAGCAGTTATTTACAATTTTCTCCGTTTGGTTCTGTTTCTCGTTTTTTCACTTGTAAATTATGCGTTTATATTTCAGAGATCTCATTTTATTTTATTTCTCTCCGTACCATGTACGGACGTAATTTTCCGGGTATGCTTCTTTTTTGAAAACGGTGCGTAACTTGGTAGCTTCTTTTTGCCAATCAGAGTTTTCGTTATGCGCAGCATACTTGTCACGAGACAGCTTTACTGATTGTATGAAACAGCGTCAGCAGTTATTTACAATTTTCTCCGTTTGGTTCTGTTTCTCGTTTTTTTTCACTGTAATAGTGGTACCGGTTCAATGAGCATTTACCGCCTAGTTGTTATGCAAAACAATGCACAATGTGCCAATGTTTTTGGCGTGCACTGCAAGCGATGAGAACAATGAAAAAAAGAGAGACCCGCTAATTTGTTTTACCATTTTATAGTTTATTTAGTTATTAAAATCTGAAAACGTCACAACTTTTTAAATCCTTGCCATATTTATCTTTAAAGTTTCAAAAAAAGAAATGAACTGATGTATAATGGATAATGTGTATACAATATGTTCCATCCTCTTTTAATGAAGTAACATCAATTGGAGTAATATGTATGATTTTTTTGTAATTTTCTGAACTACTTTTGTTTGTTCATTTAACTATAGATACATTCTGATTTTTGGTCGAAATATTAGGAATATTATAAACGCGAAAGTATTTCTGTTACCGGTGTTTTCTTTGTATAGTGTGTGTGTGTGTGTGTGTGTGTGTGTGTGTGTGTGCGCGCGCGTCCGTGCGTGTTTGTGCGTGCGTGCGTGCGTGTTTGCGTGCGTGCGTGAGTGAATGCGTGCGTGGTTGCATGTGCGTGCACGACATTGATACACTATAATTATATCTTCATTTTGCATGAACTGACATTGACTGTTAACTGTTAAGATAATTTGTATACTCATAGGCCATTTGGTCTTTTGTATGAATAAAGCATCTATCTGTCTATCAATATCGTGCTCATCAATGCCTATTTTTTGCAAATCAAACATGTATTTACCGAGACATGTACATTTGAAGACACATAGAAAAAGTTGACATGTTTGAGCATGTATAACTCGACTAATAAAAGATAATATGCCACAAATTGATAGAATTTTACTAGGAAAACACGTTTTGGTATGCAAAGTCCTGCTGGTTACTAAAATGCATGTTTTATTGATGTGTATTGAATTATTGCGATAATTCGTCACATTAGTCAAGTGTATTGCCAAGAAATGTCATTTCATATGACAATTCAAAGAGTGTCAAACAAAAGGAAAAGGTCTTTGAATTTGGTAAATTTCAACTTTTTTTATGTATCTTCATATGTCCATATCTTGGTCAATACTTGTTCGATTGCAAAAATTAGGCATTTTTGAGAATGATATATAGCTTAGAATATAAAAACATTACATCTAAAAATCATTGAACTTGTTGTGGTTCTCTTGAAGGCGTAACTACACCATTGCGTTTGTGCTTCCGTGGTGTATAGTCAAATAGTGCCTAATAAAAAACGTTTCCTTGCCTTACTAGTGATACAAAATGACCACTTTTGATTTCTTTTTGTTATTATTACGTATAATTCATCCCAATGATGTATTGGGTTTTATTAGTGTTTGTTTGAGATATTTAATTATAACTGATACACAGTAAAGCTAAAGAAGAAATGGGTAAATCTATCTGTGACGTGTCAAAATAGAACGTGACGTCATTCAACAGATCTTCATTTTTCAAAAGCTCGCGGCGTCCCGTTAGTTTTTCTACATAACTTGCATTTTTTAAATAATTAATATTAATTATAAGAATAATATAAAGGAAATTGTGTTCGAATATTACTAACTGTTTGTGTGTACAGCTACATATGTATTCTTTTTGGTGCTGTCTGATTTTAAAATAAGCAACACATCTTCAATCATTAAACAGAGTTGATGAATCTTTAACTGAAGCACCTTCTAAAGAGTTTGAACAGGTCTTCTCCACTACTACTTATTCTCATGAACTACTGATCATATTTCAGTAATGAAAAACATCTAACATTAAACCCTTTCTTCTAATGTAAATTTACATTGCTAACAACTGAGAGTATCTTCGCAGACGCTAATTTCAATCCAGTTGCTATTATATTAACATTAAGTTGTCTTCTTGTTTATCACTATGATAATTTACCTCTTCTTCATATTCTAACCATGATATTTTTCCAATTCCTCACTTCCTACTCACGAAATAACATTCTATTTAGTGATCCATTACACATACTATTTCAGATGTCTATCGTATTTATATTATAACATTATACAACACAGATGCAAAAATTAAAAACATGTTCATTTTGTCTCATGATGACTAGTTTATCTAGTGCTCAAATCTTTCATGATAAATGTGTTTTGATTGTTGACAATTACAAATACAAAAATCTAACATCTAGACACAGTTCGTTTATTTTTATTGTATTCATTCCCCTTACTGTTTTCTTATGTAACTGTTCTGACCGGCTTGTGATACTTTGTAATTTGTATCAGTTTTCTTGTATATATATATTTAATGTTTGTACTTGTATCTTATAGATCCCATGTTACAGAGAGTTCGTTATTCTGAATTTAATTCTCTCACAAAAAATGTTATATATATATATATATATATATATATATATATATATATACGTCGTCGTCAGTAGGTTTACAAACGGTGTGCATATGTTATAAGATGTGGCTGTTGTTTGTGGGATAGCTACTTTAACGAAATTCTACTTACTAGGTCAATCCATAATGCAATGGCCCCTGTAACTAAAAAACCCAACTTCTGTTATTGTCAAAAAGAGTCCTAGAACAGATGTCGACATCTTTCAGAAATAACTGTTATACCCTAGACTATTGTGTATGTACAAATAAAGTCCTCAGAGTTACTTCCTGTTTGTTCGAAGTTCTTATACAGAGTCTAATTGCTCTTATATTTTGTACAGACATGTAAAGCAAACGTTTTCTTTTAATCTTCTTCTCTAATCTGTAATAGCATAAAGCTATGGTGCTAAACAGAATGCGTACCCACCATAAATCCGGGGATTCTACTTACCCCGCCCCCCGGGCTCTTATATTGTAAATAGAAATATATTGGGACAATCTTAAATTATCAAATTAATTATTTTGCGAAACGGTATTGATTACAACTACGATAGTGTGCATGTAGTAACATGGTGCTTACTAAATGTATCATACAGGGATAATTATTAGATCCACCCTGATGCCGTTTTACACATCCACCTGTGTCAGTACACAATGCGACAAGGCATCAGGTTGGCCCGAATGTAAAATATACCTGTTATCTATTTCCGTACAAATAATGTACAATTTTAAATTATTACGGAAAGATTAGTAGATTTGTGTTATGTTACTTACAACAAACTGATTCTCGGAGTAAAAGGGTTGTTTTATATTGTCCAAAAGATCTCGTTGATGTGTAAAATGTTATAGTTCACTCGTTTTGGAGTTTTATCTAGGAGTCTTGAGAGTTTGGTAAAATAATTTAAAGAATAAAAAACAGTTATGAAGGAAAATACATTTTATTAATGGACATACAGTATAACAGTTTACTTAAGTGTGGTTACTACTACGAAATGGAAGAGCACATATATAAAAAATAAACAATAACTAAAACATATTACGGATATCTGTTGGTTTAGGGTTCAATTTTCATCGAGAAGAATGCGTCAAACGAATGTGTAACACGAGTAGAAATATTTAGTTTTCTCATTTCGAGTTGTAAACGTAACCCGAATTCACGACACATTTACACATATACACATATTTTTTTATTATATACAGTGAATAAAAATATGTCACAATGTAGTCAAATGGTAAACAAAAACATTTGAGACTTACATCCAGTCATAGATCGACGTTATGATTACTGTAAAAGGACGAACAAAATATGTTAACTCAACGGGGATTTGAACTCGGGGCTCCTTAAAGGCAAAGCGAACGTTAAAAATTGTTAGCAAAAAATCTAGTTCTGTGACGAAAAGGTTAAACTTGTCTATTTACATAAACCCACACTGAACCCTACTACAATAAACAATATTACACTACTATACATGAAAAATAATTATAAAAAGTTTCATCTTCAAATGTGGGTAAAAAGACAAAAGTGTCTAAAGTGAAGACAGCAGAAATAGGCATGGCAATGAACAGTGTATGGCACTGACGGTTCGCTGATACAGTTTAGGTATGACAATGCATGTTAGAGAATAGGGTTTATTTAATTAACCATATTTACAATATTGTTTACATTTACATCATTAACAGTTTACATTTTTCTATTTAAAGCAATACACGTAAACAAAATGGTAAGGATGACAATGTAAATATGAAAACACGATGTAAATGTAAATGGTATTTTGTGAGTGTTCAGTCTAGTCGAATATTTGTATATTTATGTCGACATACACATCATTTCTTTTTGAATATGGCTTTCTCTAGGCCCATCATTGGTGACTCAAAAAAGAGCGAGACGATGAAGGCCACACCGTAGGACATCACCAGATGTCCGATGAACAAGTAAGCCTGAAATAAAATAAAATCATGACAGAGAACAGGTAACATGTCCTTGCAACGTTGTGTTATTTTCTCGTCGAGCATTTATAGTTTATAATATGAATATATTTAAATGACTCCAAAATTTACAGAAAATCGTGTGCAATTGAGTCAGAGTTTCGACTTAATGGTGAACTAGTATTAAGTGCTCTTTCGTAATTTCGATCGTACTTCTGTAAAATGCGCGATACTTTTAAGGAAACAAACCCGCCAAATAACGTCAAAATTGTACTACGAACCCGTTCACCAAAACTGTATCCAGGGGTTCAGGTCATATAATAATGTATGCGTGCCGATTAAAAACATAGGCTTTCGGGTTCTTAAAATATAACACCATATTAGATGTTTGTAGCGTTTCGTTGAAGATAACACACAGTGTGTTTGTTAATGAAATTCCTGAAAGCCTGCTTCTTTGTCTACTTGAATATATCTGCGAGGTTGAGAAATGTTGGATTCTCCCTCAAACCTGCACTTCTTTATTGCTATGTATCCCCTTAAAATTGTTTTAACAAACGTGTTGCAATAACAAGCGGAAACGCGTTGTTAACAATTGTTCAATTATGTAAAGCATGAGTTTATGATTGTTGAACATAATCTAAAATATATAATTTAAGTTGAATATTTGCAGGTAAAGCCGCAATAAGGCATACATTTAACTATTGGTATATACTAGTTCTATAGACGTCCTTTTACAAGCATTTGCTAACATCTCTATATTTATGAAGAATATAAGCTTACTGTTTCGTAATCTGTGAAGTAAGTTGGGCGATTCCTGCTTATATAAAACATGAGCATGACCAAAGGATGCACGAGGTAAGCACAATATGTCAGACGACCGAGTGGTATGAACGCCTTCCAGGACAGAATCTGGTTTATCCAGCCTGCAAGGTAAGCAAATAAGTAAATAAGTTGCGAAAATTTACAAAATAAATTAGAGATCTAAGAAGTGGTTTTAATACTCTTCTAAGTAAATATACAATTTTTTGATTCAGAGCGGTACTTGACGTGCATGATGTAAGTTTGTGTTGTTCGCCATTAATGAATTGAACAGAAGACAACATAGTTTGTATGTATGCATAAAATCAAATGGTCGCATATTACGTATGTCAATTTATACAGACCGTACCCCCTACCCATTAACAACCCGACCCCCACTCCACCCCTACCCCACCACCACACACACACATGTATACACCCGCCCTACTGCATCCGCGCCTGGTTTGATACTCACCGCCATATCCACAAGCACAGGCAAAAACAATCCAGCACACACATATTCCCCAAACCGTCCTGCTTAATGCATTAAACGCCGTGGACCTCTCGACACTAAATATATTACTGTCCCCTTCATTGTAGAGGGAATACACGAGAACACAGCACGTACTTATGCAGACAAACCAACAAATCGGATTCACAATCTGAAGGAAAAACACAAATTGTAAGAACGCATTCCAAATCTTCCAATGGTTAAACTTTACAGAAGTTACAAAATAAAGCGTCACAATGTCACACAGCCAGCACATATCTATTTAAAGGAACACAGGTCAATATTCAGGTCTGTATGGCATATGTGTTCATCTGTCTTCTTTTAGTCTTCCTATTCCAAAAAATAAAATGTGTGTGTTTTTTTTGTGTTTTTAAATATTACTATTTTTTACTATCGAGTTGCGCTAGCTTGCGGAAATAATATAAAACTCATTTAAATTGAATAATAAAGTGTTCTCCTAAAGGTCAACATTATCTTAGTCATAACTGGCTATAGTATGCCAAAAAAACTGCAAAAAAGTTTAATAATTATATTGGCTCGAGTTATTTCGAATTACTGAAATCCGTATTTTGAAATTAAATACATTTCTTAAAGAACCTGTATGGAGTTTAACTTTCACCATAAAATCATGGAATGTCTTTCTTTTAAAAACAGTTTGGGTAAAAAATCACAACGACTGCCGTGTGTCCCTTTAAATCCCTTTAAATTGTTAAGTTATGTTGTAGATTTAGTTAAAGACACATTTCCCAACGCTACTTGGTCAGTGAAAAAGCATGGGAAGCTTGAATATTTACAGCCAGTACTCAACTCAGGTACATAAATTGAGGCCCACTCTTAGTTTTTTTTATTTGTATAGCATTGCTATATTGAGGGTAAGAATAGCTTAACAACACTTTGTAATTTACTTTAATGAAAAATATATGTTTATAATTTAGCTTTTGAATACAAAACTTATCTGGTATTTCTTAATTGTTTTTAGACCAAAAAGCAGAGCATAACTCAATAAATATACAACATTTTTTAATGTGTTATTATGTGTACTGGTCAAAAATGCTTTATTGGGTGGGCCTCATAATCTGAAGAAAAATTCGTCCCCAAATACAATAGGCTCGAAATATGTCTTTAATGTTTCGTGGCAGATGCATCAGTAATAAGTTCTCTTTTACATATTCTGTGTTATTTAAAGGTAACTCAACGTGTTGTATAATGATTTGTCAGTTTGTTGTTTTACTTTAAAGTTACCTTATTCTGTTATTTTACGTTGTTGTTGTTGTTTTTATCAAATGTTTTAAATGAAAATTGTGTTATGATTGAATTACCTACATTTTAAAAAGTGGTCTACTTATTTGCTTATTTACTTACTAACAAAACAACATTATATGTAAGTCTTTCCGTCAGCTGCAGGTAACTAACTATTTATTAAAGAGCATATACCTCACATATAACATTGTTAACTATTACACTTTGTGTAGACTGGCATTAGTCCTTAATATTATAATATTTTAACTATAACCTATCGTTATAGAATGACCTTAGCACTGAAAGAGGCACATATCTCCACTTATAACTTGTATAGTCTTATCTCAACATTAAGATATTCAGCCATGGAGAGAAACAGAGCTTGAAATAAAATAATTGTTATGCAGAGTATTATTTTATTTTTTAATTTTTCTAAATGTATTATTTATAGTCTAATTTATAGACTGATACCAGCCTACACTTTGTTTAAAAGGTTAGTTTACTAAACCATAAAGCTACTGAAGCAAAATTAAGATTTTTTAGAAAATAAACACTTAAATAATAGAAAATATAGGTCACAATGTCATACAGCCAGTACAGGTCATGAATGAATGTCTATATCGTACCTTTGGTATTCTGCATTTGCACTTCCATCTGTATAGAACATATCCGGTAAATAGGCCGATAACATAAGGTCCCATGCGAGCATAACTTGGAAAGTATAAATTCACCATGTAATCCCGATCAAGTCTGAAATTAAAAATATTGTCAAATGGAATGAAGCATTATGTCAATATATACTATCCTTGATAAGGGATGAGACCATACTGCAATTTATTTCTCATTTCTCGGACACCTTCGAGAGATTCCCATTCTTCACTAGATTTAACTAACACAACTCTCCTATTTGTTAAACGAATGTGTAACAATAAAGTTTACGTTTCAATAAAGAACATGTTAAAAGCATAGTACTCATCAAATATAAACGCAAAAGGCATATACATATATGATATACACGTGTTTGTGTGTGTGTCTGTGTAAGTAAGTATAAGTGTGTGTTTACCCTCGTCATTGGCAACTAGGACTTTTGGCGAGCATTTCCATAGAAGATTCAGTCAGTTGTAAGTCGAATGTCGATTCATCAATCAGATCCAATAGAGATTACAAGACAGCAGCAATAGAGTTGAGTTGGTGGCATGTTGGTGTAGATACCCATCGTTGATAGTCTGTAGAAGATTCCAAAGTCAAAGTAGATTAGTGTTGCAATAGAAGATTTTGGCCAATCGGATTGCCTGCAGAATTGTTACTAGGTCAATCCGATTGCCGGCTCAAATTCGTCTCGTCCAATCATTAGAGGCGCCAAATATGTCTCAAGTAGGTCAATCCGGCTGCACGTGATTATGTTGGTAATGGCTCCTCCGGTATCCACACCATCGCATAATGGTAATTTTATAAACTCCAGGGTCCCGTACACCATTCAAAATGCAGAAACCCTCATGGTCCCGTACATCATACGACAGGTGCACATCTCGCACGGTTAATCCAACGCAAATGGTCCAGGGTGAGCTGTTGAGATCCATCCAGTACATGTCTATATCGTACCTTTGGTATTCTGCATTTGCTCTTCCATCTGTGTAGAACATATCCGGTAAATAGGCCGTGTCATCATATGCAGTGACTCGCAGTGACAAGGCATATCTCGCTGGTTCAACGTCAATTTCCAGTAGTCGTCTAAGCGTCCCCCTTTAGGGCCACGTTAAAATCAGGTTAATAACGTATGTACAAATGTAAGGAATTGTCCAAGCCTCCTCGCGACAACCATATCGTACAGCGTTTTGTGTATTTGTTTATTTACTGCACAACCAGCCAGCGGCACGCCTTGCGTTGTCACTTTGACCCAGACGGCCGCAAGACGTCCTACCTGTTCGATGGTTTGAACCTGTGTCTGGGCAGATGTTTGACAGTAGTGAGTACAAAAATACTGAATTCTATTGGACCCGGCAGACAGAATCAATATTTGGACGAGGCAACTGTTTTGAGTATAATAGCGGAAATACGGGATTGCCACATGGTTAAAAGGACATAAAGATATTTGTTAGATGTACACAGGTGTGAAATAATATAATAAATCTTACGGTTTCGGTGCATATTCGTCGATAGTCTGTGACGGATAGTGGTGGCGCTGGTTTATAACTGCCGTGGCACTTATGGTCGCGATGAGGAAAATAAGGCAGGATATTCCACCCGCTATAAAGTTGCTGTAATGAAAAACTCAAAATATGGTATCTTTCTCTGTGTCCCACACACGTAAATGTCGTTGCAATTGTTCAATGCATAATACTATTGCCGAATTCAAAATAAGGCAGAATATTCTACGGAAGGACATGTTAAGGCAAGGTTCAATACTGTACAATCTATCGACAACTGTTCGTTAATACCAACTGATTTTGGTTTCATGAATTATATTTAAAAAAATAAAAATTCCAAAATTCACCTTTGAAATCACATGCTAAATACGAGTTCGTTTGGCATAAAAGATAAACAAATTTCGATGATAGCTATTTTGGGGAATGCATGCAACTGTATTTGGAAATATAACGTAGGTATTACTTAGAAGAATGTTAGACAGAAACAAATTGAATACATAATACTACATGCCCGATTTTGTCAACATATAGTGGAATATTGTCGTATTTTATTTGGTTATCGTACCATGATACAGAAAGTAGGTAACTTTACTTCATCGCATGTGATTCTGAGATATTCCCACATCTGTTTGATTCTTTGTCAACAAGTAAAAATAAGTATAAAAGTCGAACAGGAAATGCACCTTTCAAAGAACACAGTAAACCCCAAAACACGCAAAAAGACAAACATGAATGTCAATAAAGAATAAAGGCATATGACGTCACAAACACAAACAGGGTTTACAATAGGATTACCGCCTTGGAACGGTCAGTGGCAAAAAAGGCCGCTGAGGGTTTAAACTAGGTTCTAGGGTGCACCAAACCTCACACTTACCCTATGCCAAGACTCGGTTTTAAAATATTCAAAGAAAACCAGTCAGGGAGGTGACAAGTGCGACATAAAAAGTAAAATCCACTACTTCTTCTATGGTTAATTGTTTATTCATTGATTGAATATGAATAACGTCAAAAGGAAATAATAAAACACGTGCACGTTGTAAGTTTTAATGTTTCAAACATCAAATTATACAACTAAAGTTTAAGGCAAATTGCTTACTAGAACAGCGGCAGAAGTATAAATGGACTGATGACATAAAACTGCATGTCGTTTGCCAAATACCACGACCAACCCAAACACTGGAACGAAATATTTACATGTACATGGCATTGTATACAATACTTTGTTAATTTGCTGGGCTATGTATTAATGTAATATGAAGTTAATAGAATTCCCAAATAAGCCAATTCTAGTTAAACTCGGGTGAATACAGATAAATGAGCCAATGTCCGTACTGACCCGGCCCATTTGGGAATTCATGCGAGCTTTATACTGTTCGTGTTTTTAGTTATGCTAACTATATAAAACTAAGTTTACATAATAAAATAGTAACCTATAAATATTATAATGTTGTTTTGTCAATGCCAATGGCATTTGGCATGGCATATATTTTAAAAGAACACTTCTATCTTTCATTAGTTTTAACACTATTTTATTCATAAGTGTTAACCCTTAACCTGCTAAGCACGAAATAACCTTTACGTCCATTGTAAACCCAGATCAGCCTGCACGATCAGGGTTTACAATGTCCTGCTGCTGCTCAGTCATTTTTCACCAAAACACCCCTTTGTCACATAAATGGAATGGTCTTAATTCAAAGAAAGAACAACCCATTATATATATGTGGCGGGTTAATGGTTCATTACATTCATCAACTGTCCGGGACACTTCTTTAATCAAGGGTTTTGGGCATCTTAAGACACAGTGAATAAACATCATTTACCAGAATATATTTGGTCAAGTGTGCCCAACTTTTTCATTGATTGCATATGGTAACAATATGCTGAACGTGTTATTTACTCAAGAGATTTTACATATGTGCAAATATGAGATAACATATTGTCAAATAAAAGAAATACGTACCATTTTGTCGGCCTTGACATAATTGTTGACGTACAGAAGGTTGGTCCACCAATTGTCCCGACAGTTGGTCATACCCGGGAATTCTCCCTCGCGCCAAAACGGCCCAGAGTACGTATACGGCAATATTACGGTTCCAACCATTATTACCAACATGTACGGTGGTGTAAGTCTGCAGAAAAATAACCAAACATAAGGACTAATGTGTATGTTGGTAGAGAAAGTCTTTAGCGGAATAGGAGCCCATTGTACAAATGCAGGGAAGGTAAAACAAAATTGTATTCATATTAGTGTTTCGACACTTCTAAGTGATAGAGTTTGAATTATTCCTTTGAAATTCAAAATTAAATGCACCCTTTAAATCACATTTAGTAATGTTTTAAGTATCGATTTGCATATAATACAATAAAATACATTCTTTAAACCGAATATAGGAACGTTTTAATTATTAATTTGTATTTGAATGCATTCACTTTTTAAAATTAAAAAGGGTTTTAATTATTATTTAAAATTCAAATCTTAAATGCGCTTTTAAAACAGCTTATAGAGAGGTTTTACTCGTTACTTTGTTTTTTCTACAATGAAATACACTCTTCAAACTGCATATAACAAGGTTTTAATTATCAGTTTGTACGTTGAACATTGAAATACTATCCTTGTTTAATATGTAGTGACATACATGCAATACATCCATGAAATACATTTTTCATGGAGAAAACTGCAACTGATGTTGTAATAACGTGTAGTGAAATCAATTTGCATATGTTGCTATGAATTATATTCAATATAACATTGTGATGTTGAATTGATGTACAGTAGAATATCTGCAATAACATATTATTAAAACTAAACACCTTTCAAAATGCGCATTTTATGGGATTGAATAATAGCATCAGTTTCTATATCACAAAATGAAAACTACATTCTTCAAACCGCATATAAAAACGTTTTAAATGAATTATTAATTTAATGAAATGAGCATACAATGAAATACACTCTTCAAAAGGATCAGTTATCCGTTTTTCATACAAAAGTATTCACTAATCAAAATACATACTGATAATAAATTCCAAATGGGAAGAGAAGAGGTTACTTGCCTCCAAAATCTGTGAAAGTAGAACATGAACCAGTTCAGTTTCAATGCGCCTCCGACTTTCTTCAGTTCTTTTAATGACAGGTAAGCCACCAAGATCCCACTGTCAAACATAAGGCTAAATATAATTAAAACTATCAAATAATACACAAGGTTTAATAGTTTAAAATAGGAAGTGTCAAGTAAAACACTATTTGGAGCGCTGTGGTCTAGTAGTGGAGCGTAGGACCCATGATCGAAATGTTGTGGGTTTGATCCCCGCCATAACCATATGTGTTGTGTCCCTGAGAAAGACACTTTATCTAACTTTGCTTAGTACTGGTTCTACACTAGAAGACATCGAGAGTGATTAAAATAAGTTCAGAGAGTTTTCATTACAATCGATGTAAAACAGATAAGTTTAAACTAAAACACTATGCGTGGATTATATGTTGTATCTTGCCTTTTATTCATCTTTATAGTTGTTTGTTTCTGTGCGTGTTTGTCGTTGACTGTGGTCATTGAATTTCGATTTTATCTACTTTTACGATTTAATATATAATAAAAGAGCTTCGCCCGAATGTATGGAACTCTTTTAACTTATAGACTGTGGAAAGGACTTGCCAATCATTAAACACCCAATGCAAATTAAGGACTGTCAAGACATATACTTATACGAGTTTATCTTATTATCTTAACATGTCCTACTACTTGCACGTTGTGGTTAATCCAGCTTAATGATACGTGATCATACGTGTTAACGGCAAATATAGCCATTCATTATATTTATTAAAACCCCATTGTAGGGAAGGGCCGTAACTTTTGTGGGCAGCACGTGTGGCCCCACCAAGTTGCATTGTACTTGTACATATATGGCAATAAAATATGTTTAAATCAAACATAATAAAGGACTGGTGCAAATCAAAACAATATGTGTGCCTTTGCGAATCAATAAGAACATGTGCAAGACCAATTAGAAGGACTAATGCTTTGTTGACTAATCATTAAGCACTGACACAAATATAAACCTGATAGATCCTTAGGGAATGCGGTACAAAAACAAGAGGTCAATGACCTTGAAGCTCTACTGGCAGGTTCTGAAAGCTAGATCAGCATTCCTGTGAAGTTTCATGAAAAATCTGTCAAGTAGTTTCAGAGTAGTCGTTACAAGTTTTTATATATAACTCTGTGTAAACAAAGATGGCCACTGGCAACCATGTTTAATGTCGAATCAAAATAATTTTCAACAAGGACCAACATCATGTCATGCTGATCATTTTAGAAAAAGTCACATATCAATATCACTTATAGATTTCAGGAATTATTCTCTACAAATATATTTTTAGCCATGGCGGCCATCTTGAATTTCGAGCAAACCCGAAATTTTGTTTGAATCAACTACACATCAAGAGCAACATTTCTGTTAAGTTTCATGAAAATCCTTCAAGTGCTTTCAGAGGAGTAGACACTAAAACTATTTACTATATAACTCTATGTAAAGAAAGATGGCCGCTGACAGCTATGTGTAATGTCTAATCAAAATGATTTTCAACAAGGATCAACATCATGTCATGCTGATCAATTTAAAAAAGTCCCATATCAATATCACTTACAGTGTTCAAGAAGTAGTCGATACAAACTTGTTTTTCAAAAACCTATTTTTAGCCGTGGCGGCCATCTTTAATTTCCGGCCAATCTGAAATTTTGCTAGGACCAACTAGACATCAAGAGCAACATTCCTGTAAGGGTTCATGAAAATCCGTCAGGTAGTTTTAGAGGAGTAGTTGCTACAAATGTTTATTGTATAACTCTTTGTAAACAAAGATGGCCGCTGGCAGCCATGTTTAATGTCGAATCAAAATAATTTTCGACAAGGACCAACATCATGTCATGCTGATCCCATATCAATATCACTTATAGTTTTCAAGAAGTAGTCGCTACAAACTTGTTTTCTTAAATCTATTTTTAGCTGTGGTGGCCATCTTGAATTTTCGGTTGACCTGATATTTTGCTAGGACCATGAACTAGACATCAAGAGCAACAATCCTGTGAAGTTCCATGCAAATCGTTCAAGTAGTTTCAGAGGAGGAGTCGCTACAAGTGTTTACTATATAACTCAATGAAAACAAAGATGGCCACCGGCACCCATGTCGAATCAAAATGATTTTCGACAAGGACCAACATCATGTCATGGTGATCATTTTAGAAAAGTCCCATATAAATATCACTTATAGTTTTCAAGACGTAGTCGCTACAAACTTATATTTTAAAAACATATTTTTAGCCGTGGCGGCCATCTTGAATTTCCGGCTGACCTGATATTTTGCTAGGATCAATTAGACATCATGAGCAACATTCATGTGAAGTTTCATGAAAATCTGTCAAGTAGTTTCAGAGGAGTAGTCGCTACAAGTTTTTACTATATAACTCTATGTAAACAAAGATGGTCGCTGCCAGCCATGTTTAACGTCAAATCAAAACGATTTTCGACTAAGGACCAACATCATGTCCTGCTGATCATTTTAGAAAAAAATCCCATTCAAAATCATTTATAGTGTTCAACAAGTAGTCGCTACAAACTTGTTTATTAAAAATCTATTTTTAGCTTTGGCGGCCATCTTGTAATTCACATCAACATGAATTTTGCTAGGATCAACTAGACTTCGTGGGCAACATTTCTATAAAGTTTCATGAAAATCCATCCAGTAGTCTCAGAGGAGTAGTCGCTACAAAAAATGTTTACGGACGGACAGACGGACGACGGGCACCGCGCCACGGCATAAGTTCTGCTAATCTTTGATCAGTAGAGCTAAAAAGGAATGATACAAATCTTGACCGATCATAATAACGTATCAATACAAGACCTGATCAATAATTTAGGACTTGTGCAAGTACGTATAAGTCAGTAATGCTGGTTCATGCAATTTCAAGATCAGATCAAAGAGAATACAGATATGACGTATAGTTTACATGACGTACTGTCGTCAGGACTCAATGATAAACTCAACATTCATGCGGACAATGTTGACCTGCTTTTCATTTATATGACTAGACGTTTTAAAAGTGACACTAAACATGATCGTTGTTTTGATTTCGCTGTGCGATAACATATCTCTAAACTACATAGTCCACTACAGTCAACGTGTAGAACGTCTGCAGACAGTGGGTATCCTTTAGACTTCCAGGTTTAATTTGCTTAAAAACGCGTCAAGAAAACTATTTTAACCAAGTATGGAACAACCTAATTCCGACAAAATATACACACCTTTCAACAGGGCAATTTCATCATTTACAGAAACGAAAAATAATTGGACTGACAAAAATATCAATTTCAACTACCTTTTCGTGAACTTATCGAGGAAAACAACTCTGGGCACCGACCTCTGTTTCTACATGGAGACGTAGTTCTTCGTCGACTAATTGGAACACTATTGGAATACTTGCCAAAAGACCCAGTCGAAAGCAAACATAAAGAAATACTAAAAACTAGCTAAACCAATTATTCACGACTAGTGCAACTAAAGGACAAGTTAAGCCTGTTATTAAGGTCTGGTTCAAATTTGGGACTGATGCAAAGATTTTACCACGATGCAAATTAAGGACTTATGGAATTGTTTTATCAATCATTAAGAGCTGTTACAAATTAATGACAGTTTTACCAATCATTAAGGGCTGGTTGAAATTAAGGACTTACGCTATAGATTTACCTACTGGTGTAGATTAAGGATTTATGCAATAGTTTTACCAAGATGCAAATGTAAAAGACTTAATCAATTGTTTTACCCATCATTAAGGATTGATGTAAATTAAGGACTTATGCAATAGATTTATCAATCATTAAGGGATGTTGCGAATTAAGGTTTTATGCAATAGTTTAGCCAATAAGTTAGGACAAGTGCAAATTAAGATCATATGCAATTGTTTTGACAATCATGAAGCGCAGGTGCAAAGTAAGGGCATGCGTAACTGTTCATAGTCGAGGACTGGCGCAAATTAAGGACCCATGCAAAGGTTTTACCTTAAAGCAAAAAAAGAATCCACCGAAACCGACGCATAAGGTAGCGCCATGAACGTCAATGACTTCATTTTTCTACCGAAATATGGAAACAGGTTATCTGTAAAATAAATAAATACGAGTATATATTCAGTTTACTGATGGGCATGATTCAAAATGGTAAACAACGTATTACACATCCGACAAGAAACAAAAAATCCGTAATCTGTTTATAAGGATAATATTAGATGCGAGGAGAGGGTATCTAGATCCGCATAGTAGTTCAAGAATAAGTATTCGATTAACAGTATATTGTTATATTTCTCAAAGTACTACAAAGCAATCTGGCCATCGTGACAAACAAAACTCGTAATTATATATGACGGTGTCATTGCTGTACATGATGTACTATAGTTGCAAATATGCTGTAAAGAGGTCCTAAAGAAAGGCTGACTACGCTTTGACCTAATGATTTACCCACTGACTATAAATACACCACCATCGGCGTATATATGTATAATGCATATCAAGGTAAATGTGTACAATATGATGTGTGAAGACACAAAATAGCACATATGCAAAAGGATGACCTTTGAAGAGGTTAAAGACAAGTAAATAAATGTTAAAGGTTTTACGCCAATGCCATATATGGATTGGATGATGGACACATTTTATTTTCAAAATAGGACTACGACAGTTGATACTGGCTATACTTTATATGACGTTGTATATTCCTTACCATCAAGTCCAAGCGCAATGAAGTAGGTATGCCCCAGGATGACCCAGCACATGCTGAGGAACCGGATGCCATTGACGGCTCCAAGACTGCCTGATCCTTGATTCGTACTCAGTATCTTCACTCCATTTGTGTAAGCGGAGAACGACAACAGGATTTGTTCAACCATGCCTGGTAATATTATATAGTAACGTTATAAGCCTGTAAGCCTGTAAATATACAGTCTCTCACAAGTAAATATACACTCTCTCACAAGTTAATATACACTCTCTAAAAAGTAAATATACACACTCTAACAAGTAAATATACATTCTCTCACAAGTAAATGACATTTTATTTGGTCCATAAACATATATGGTTCGTCATAAATCCCTCATAAATTGTATGCTAAGCATAACGCATAGCATGGGACAAAAACAAAATGAAAACCACTGTTTTGTGGGGTAACCGAAATAAATTCAGTAAACACTAGCAATTTTGCACATATCAATAACAAACGATTCTTACATGATTCTGATATGACACCTGTTATATTACGATTCTTACATGATTCTGATATGACACCTGTTATATTCCGATTCTTACATGATTCTGATATGACATCTGTTATATTACGCTTATAAAAAATAAAACCTAGTATAGGAGATTAATATAAGTCTCATTTGATAATTATATACAATATAAATACTGAAATTTGGTTCCCTTGAAAGCAACAAACACAAACAAGAGAGAAAAGTAGCAGACTTTGTCTTATTGAGTTTATTCATGAGAGGTAATATAGGGATGGACCCTCTCACGCCCACTAGCACCGGCTTCGGTGGTATTCTGCTTGAAAGCCACACAGACTGGTCTTCGTGATCCTAAAGTACTTAATACCATTAATAACACTAAATAGATATTTAGTCGGGGCGACTTTTAAAAGCTGCTACACGGCACTAAACCACAGACCAAATAACAATCTGTCTGTGACAAAAAACAAACGCTATTGTTACTGGCAATAAATAATCAAAAGGGATCCAAGCTTTGTCAAATACTGTTTACATGACAATATATTATATGAAAATGTGTGTGTTTTGAATACGGAACCATTTATGCATTTATTCTCATATGAACATTATATGAAACTCATATTATATAAATATCACATGCAATGTTTTATATAACTATTATATATGGCAAAATTGCCTTTATAGCTCGATTATTTTTCATACAGTTCCCTTTCTGTTACATTAAAATGTAAAATTTAAATTTAATGTAACTCACATGATAGGAGATGTTGTCATATTTTACAGATATATGATTTCATTCCCATATGAGAATCATACGAATTTAGTAGGATTCTTATATAAAAGGAGCCACATATAATACCCATATAAGACCTTTGAAATGATTTATTTAATAGAAGTTTTATATAATGTGCATATGGCAATACACTGATAAAAGTTTCGTTTTAAAACACACATTTTCATAAATGTCATGAAACAATAGTTGTAAACTTGTATATGATTCTCATATAATACTTATATGATTCTCACGTATATGATTCTCATATACAAGAATCATGTACTGCTCATTTTAAGTATCATATAATAGATATCATATGAGACACATATTAGTGTTACGTATGTGTGGTAAAACTGGTAATGTATTAAAATTATTCTAACTCACTAAGGTGAATCGAGTTCATTTAAGAAATAGAGGGGTGAAATGGTTATTTTTTTGTTTTACCCAGTTACCACTATTGTTTCACCATTCAACATCAACATTATAAAATTATTCAAAGCCCGTGAAGTGACTTGTATACCTCGTTGCTTGGGTGCCTTTTGCGGTGTTACTATTTCGTTCGTTCCGTTATTTATAGCAATGTTAACATCACTGGCGCCAACCGGTTTATCGTTCTCTTTGTCGTACTGCAATGTTGTTTCCATTTCTCTTGTTCCGCCGTTGGCAATCTCTGTAACCGTATAACCGCCGTTTGTATAGCCATTATTAGCTTGTACTTCATAGTACGCGTGGGGTCTGTCGATTGGTTGTTTGCAATAGGTAAGGACGGGTTTAGAAGCATGGTATGTTCCATTTGTTATGGGCCCAGGTATTTTGGCCTCGCTGTCCTCGGAACGAAGCTGAACGTACATGACGTCATATAAGGTACCGAGAACCACAATAGAACCCAAAACTGACAAAAAGCATCTGGAAAATAAAATGCATCGTGATTTTCCTCATTTGTCAATAGAATTAAATATATTGTAAAGGCGACCTTTAATTAAAATAATAAAAACGCCACACAAAGCAAGGAATTCTGTGCCTGACATCCAATGTCATCTCACCCCATATTGCATAGCAAGCATTTTACTTACACATCGGCTAGGTTAGAAGATTCAACACTAACAAGTATGCAAGCATTAGCACTACACTAAGCCAAGCGCATAAAACCAGGTCCTTTATTTATTCCATTGTGTTGTAGAATAATGTATATTAAATAAATTCCCGCCTCTTTAATAAACGGTTAGATACTTTTTCTACCATCTTAGATCTGCCTACGTCTCTTTCTTTCATTAAATGTGGTAGAGGACACATATCCGACGCGGAAAAGGAATTATTTTTAAGTCAGGTTTTTCAGGCTTGTATTAGTGAGACCAAACGCTTCAATCACTAACATATTCTAACAACTTATTTGCAAACGTAAATACTGTTCTGACTAAACTGTATTGGCAATTTGTCTACTACCTCGTCTTCTTCTTTTATAACGTTCATACAGCTTACTCTTTTCCGCTTTCATTTAACAATAACGAACAAAACTATATCAGCATATGTATATTTCTCTTTAGTTTGTTTATAATACTTTGTAAAATAATATGTAACTATTTAGCCATGTTCATTTCTGAAACTCATTGTATTGGAAAGGGCTTGATCCTATGGCCCAACCCCTTTGCATACTTGTATGGCAATAACAGATGTTTAAATCATCTGCCTATTGAAGATGAATGGCCACCGTTTCTGAAGTATTATCAATTAACAAATTTAACTCTTAAACATCATACGCACATTTCTTGATAGCCCCGGAGAGAAACATGTATTTAAATCCGGTACTAAATTATATGTAAAATATGTATTATAGCATGACGTAGATACTACTTTTACCACTGCGTGACTGCACGGGGAAATGAGGTAAATCTGAATTATATAGCTGCATAACTATTGCCAGATAATTGATAAATACATTTACTTGTGGATTAATTTACCTGTTCAAAGTTTTCTACGTCATCAAATAAAAGCTTATTCTCGCTTTTCACAAATATTGCAATGCGTGAATTGTACATATCTATTATCGTGTTTTGATTTCAATTTAAATAAACATAAATATGTTCATGAAAATGGCCGGAGAACTTTAACTAAATACTAAACAGGAAATAGTAGAGACACTGATGTACGTACGATAATGGGAATCTGGTGGTATGTTACTGATTGTGAGAGTTTCATGCGCTTTTAAGAATCAGTAATGTTATTTTTACTGGTTCTTTGTTATCAACGAGCCTGTCACAAAATGTCACGGGTAGAGCGTATTGGTCGTTCATAGCTCTTGTAAGTTATCGGTTACACCCAAAATCTATTGTTCGAGTTGAAACAATTTCACAATAGTCATGATCTATTCATGTAACACGTAAAAGCGTGCACATTTTAAGTGGCCGCCAGAGAGGCCGTGTCATAAGTTTAGTTTTGTGCTAATGCATGTAAACGTATAGGTATATTTTCCTTAAACGGCAAAATTGTATAAGGGGCCTCTCGTGTAGATTCAATACTGTATATTTAGCCACGTTTGTCACGGACTGAACGGGGGAAAAAATGATTTGGGCGTAATGTTTGCTATAAAACCCATTGTCTTCTAGCTCTCTCCGGGATCATCGATAGTACTTTGTTGGAACAGAGATTGGACGGCAAATTTCATAGGCAACATGTGCCTAAGCCATCCAGGATATAAGCCATCCAGGGTTGGAGTAAGCCATCTAGGTTTGGATATCCAGGAGTGGAGCTAAGCTTCCACGAATAACGTTTACAAGCGGTGGAGACGGTCCCCGTACCTGCGCAGCCATGTTTTACTTACGACAACCCCCGGGACACAAGGTGGGCCCGTTACCAATCCTCACTGGAGGAATATTACTCACAATCTCAGTGGAGGTTAACTATCATTGCATCGCGTCATCAACCCTTACAGAAGGCATTTGATGACAATCATCCATTGAATTCGCGCATCATCATCTTCATGAGCTCTCGCGCATCACAGTTATCGCGCTAGATCAATATTGTTATAGCTTTAACAACACTTTAGTGTCTTAGACATTCAGTATTTATAACAATACTAAGAACGTCTTAAACGTTCATGAGAACATTCCTTTCATAGATCATTTGTGTATTCGCTTGTTTTTTTAGATAATTGTATATATATTAAACATATTTTAAAAGTTGCATTAAACTTATGTAAATGCATTCACCGTCATTGATTCTTTCCTGAGTTAGCCCAACCACTAAGGTCATCCTGTGACAACTGGTGTCAGAAGTGGGATTTTGGGCGACTACGGAGGGAAAGAATCAATAAGTGATCTTTATTATGATATACTAAATCTCTACTTATTATTTTAGAATTGTGTACCACCCTCTGATCCATCAAGGCGACTGTCGACGATCACGGCCACAGCTTGGAAGACAAGTCAAGACACGACAAGGGTAGGGTGAGTCCAAACTGTTGTTTTGTCCGTTCTTTCCTTGGCGCGAGGTCGCAGTGGTCTACACGAGTGGGTCTGAGGCACTTTTGCTCAATAATTTGGGTGTTTGTTTTACCTGCCTTGATATACACATAGTATCCAATTAGGTTGGCGAACAAGACGTTCTACTCATGTTGTGACACTCGAGTATACTTATATTGATTGTAGAAGTAAATATACATGTACATGTTATACACATTTCGATGATTGTTTAAGGTTTATGTCCAATATCAAATTAAGATATTTTATGTAGTGTATATGTTTTGTGGAAGCTAGATACTATCTATACATAACCGTTAGTAGTTAGCGCTAGTACAAATGTGTATGTAACTTGTCCTATGATGATGCCCAGGTATTTACTGAGGACACAGTGACTTACCATTAGTAGTTAGTTGAGTAGAATTATTAGTGACGTGTGTATTGTAATTATTGTAGTTAGTAGTCCACAATGTCCATAGACATGACGTCCATAAAGGATCTTACGGAAATGGGTAAGGAGTTAGGGTATGCTGGAGAGGAGCTTAGAACCTTTGTTAAAGACGAACAGGCTAGGGAAAGGGAATTTAGACTTAAGGAAAGAGAATTAGCAAAGCAGGAAAGAGATGAAGAAAGTAGAATGGCTAAAGAGAAGCTAGAAACTGAAAGTAGGTTAGCTAAAGAGAAGCGAGATGATGATAAAGAGAAGCTAGAATTAGAAAGTAGATTAGCTAAAGAGAAGACAGAACTAGAAAGTAGATTAGCTAAAGAGAAGGTAGATGCTGATAAAGAGAAGCTAGATGCTGATAAAGAGAAGTTAGAATTAGAAGGTAGATTAGCTACAGAGAGGTTAGAATTAGAAGGTAGGTTAGCTAAAGAGAAGCGAGATGAAGAAAGTAGACTAGCCACAGAGAAGCTACAATTAGAAAGTAGAATAGTAAGGGAGAAGCAAGAGTTAGAACATGAGAGGTTCGAAAAAGATGGTAGACTAGCTAAGGCTAAGATGATAATGGAAAGGGAGCAAAAAGAGTTTGATCATACGTTAGCTTTAGAGTTGGAAGCAGCTAAGACACATAGTAAGGACAGTGGAACTGTAGGGAAAGATAGTTATTCTGGGAAGTTAAAAGGTTCGAAGTTACCATACTTTGATGCTGACAAAGATAACATGGACAGTTACTTGTTACGGTTCGAGCGTTATGCTGAGTTACAGGAATGGACCAAAGATAAGTGGGCAGTTCATTTAAGTGCGTTATTGAGAGGCAAGGCCTTAGATGTATTTTCTAGATTACCTAGTGTAGATGCTCTTGACTATGACAAGTTAAAGGATGCTCTTTTAAAGAGATTTGAGCTAACTGAAGAAGGTTTTATAAAGCGGTTTAGAGCTTGTCTGCCTGAGAAAGGCGAGTCATTTATTCAGTTTATTAGTAGGTCTAGAAATTACTTAGATAGGTGGTTAGAGTTAGGGAAGGTAGCACAGACTTATCAGGGCCTCATAGATTTCTTGTTGCGGGACCAGCTATTCAATGTTTGTAGTAGAGATCTGTTCTTATTTCTTAAAGAAAGAAAACTAACTAGTGTAAATGAAATGGCAACTCAAGCAGATCAGTTTGCCGAGGCTAGAGGTGGAGCTCATAATGTAGTGTCGAAAGACAGAACTTTTAGAGATAGGCAAGGGGACGATCATAAACAGAAAGGCCAGAGTGGAAACTATAGAGGTGGAGGTAGTTCGATGGGTTCTAGAGGAGGTAGCAATAGTGGTAACATAGGTAGACCTTTTATTCGTTGTCGTCACTGTAATGGGAATCATGCTTCACATGAGTGTAGGAAAGCGGTGAAAGTGTCCGCTGTCGTAGACAATTTCAGTGAAAATAGTAGAGTGGACAACAATGTAGGGAGTCAGAACCAAGGTTTTAACAACCCATGTAATTTCGGTAGAGGTAGAGGTGGTCAAAACCGAGGTAGAGGTAGAGGCAGAGGTAGTAATAGTCCGGTTATTAAAACCGAGAGTAGTAGCTGTTGTGTTAAATCGGATGGTGTAATGGCGAAGATCGGAACATGTCTCTTTCCGTATGCAAATCTTCCAACGGCAGATGGTAGAGTGAATGGCACGGACGTAATTGTAATGAGGGATACAGGTTGTACAGGTGTGGTAGTTAGGCGTAGTTTAGTTACGGATGACCAGTTGGTAGGTAAACAGTCACCGTGTATGTTGTTAAATAAGTCGGTAGAGCACGTGCCAATAGCGAGAATAGATGTAGATACACCTTTCTTTAAAGGGACTACATAGGCACTATGTATGGATGACCCGATGTATGATTTAACGATAGGGAACATAGATGGTTCAGCACTTCCGGTAATGTCCGATTTTAGAAGTAGCATAAGTAATGCCGTAGAGACTAGAGCGCAGGTTCAGAAGCAAGCTCAGGCTTATAGAAAATTAAAGGTTCCTGCAGCCGTAGGTGACATATCTAAAGCGGAGTTTATAGAAGCACAAACTCAAGACGAGTCATTAGGTCCTTGTAAAGTGAAGGCCAAGGATGGTGTAGTGAAGAAGTGTAAAGGGTCCGGTAGTTGTAAGTTTGTACATAAGAATAGGTTATTGTACAGAGAATTTGAAGATAGTGGTAGTAGACAGTTTCACCAATTAGTGGTACCTACCCAGTATAGAACGACAGTGCTTAAGGTAGCTCATGAGTCGATTATGGGAGGTCATTTAGGCGTAAAGAAAACGTCAGATAGAGTATTGGCAGAATTTTATTGGCCAGGCGTTAGTGGAGATGTAACTAGGTATTGTAGGTCCTGCGATGTATGCCAAAGGACAGTACCAAAAGGTCGAGTGACCAAAGTACATTTAGGTCAGATGCCACTGATAGATACACCATTTAAGCGGGTAGCCGTAGACATAGTTGGACCAATTTTTCCAGTGTCGGATAGGAAAAATAGGTACATTTTAACCATGGTAGACTATGCAACTAGGTATCCGGAGGCAGTAGCATTGCCCTCAATTGAAACTGAGAGAGTAGCTGAGGCATTAGTTGATATGTTCAGTAGGCTAGGTGTACCAGAGGAAATGCTGACTGATTGTGGGTCACAGTTTACGTCAGAACTTATGGCTGAAGTAAGCAGGTTATTGTCTTTGCGTCAAATCATGACAACACCATATCACCCTATGTGTAACGGGTTAGTCGAACGATTTAACGGGACGTTAAAGCAAATGTTACGGCGTATGTGTACCGAGAGACCCAAAGATTGGGACAAGTATCTCAATGCTTTATTGTTTGCATTTAGAGAGGTTCCACAAGAGAGTTTAGGATTTTCTCCGTTTGAGTTATTGTACGGTAGGTCAGTTAGAGGTCCCATGAGGATTCTTAGAGAGATGTGGGCAGGTGAAGTAGATAGTGATGAGGTTAAGACTACATATCAGTATGTTTTAGATCTGAAGGAGAAACTAGAGGAGACTTGTAAGATAGCTCAAAGTCAGTTAGTTAAGGCAAGTACCAAGTATAAACGGTACTATGACCAGAAAGCTAGAGCTAGGAAGTTTAAGATAGATGACCAAGTGTTACTGTTACTCCCGACCGACAATAACAAGTTGTTATTACAATGGAAAGGTCCGTTTTACGTTAGAGGGATAGTGAACACTATGGATTACCGTATCGAGATAAACGGAAAGTTAAAGACCTTTCATGCGAATATGCTAAGAGTATATCAGTAGAACCGATAATGTGCAACAAGGGGTGTTAACCGTAGTTAATGTTGAAGTTATTGAGGATAGTGAGGAAGACAGTAGTGAGGACACTAGTCCCACATATTCTCCCACTAGTGTAGATAAGGAGACAGCAGCCGATGTAGACATATCGGGCATGCTTAGTGTAGCAGAGAAACGAGAGATAAGTCGTTTAGACTCTGAGTGTAGTACTGTTCGGTCCGATAAGTCGAGACCAACAGATGTAGTGCAGTGTAGCTTTAAGCACACTTTAGCAAAGCCGATTAGGGAAACGAGAGACCCGACTCCATTTCGCAAACAGTATACTGGTAATGCGATGGATGCGATGTGTAAAGTTGGAGTTCTTGTAGTGACGGGAAGTAGTGTTATTAGTAACCGTAAAGTCAGTGTAATAGACCGTGGAAAGGACAATATTGGGGCAGACTATTTAAGTCGCCGCACATAATGACCGGTTTAATACAATAGTGTATTGCAGTGTATTGTACAATAGTAGTATATGTTACGACAGGGTAGTGTACAATTGTAGAATAGTGTTGAAATTGTAATTACATATTATAGTTAGGTTATAACTGCAGTGGATGTTTTCCGGAAGACGGTCGTTGTACTGGCTAAAGGTTGCATCCTTCCGTAGTAATAGTTAACATACTCAAGCGATTGAGCGATCAGCTTGTACGTTTTGTCGCTCATTTGCTCAGAAGAATTAATAGTTTCTTAACGTGTAAATATTAATTATCATTTTGTTGAATTTTAAAAGTGTAGCACTTTCTTTAAGTGGGGAGATGTTGTCACAAAATGTCACGGGTAGAGCGTATTGGTCGTTCATAGCTCTTGTAAGTTATCGGTTACACCCAAAATCTATTGTTCGAGTTGAAACAATTTCACAATAGTCATGATCTATTCATGTAACACGTAAAAGCGTGCACATTTTAAGTGGCCGCCAGAGAGGCCGTGTCATAAGTTTAGTTTTGTGCTAATGCATGTAAACGTATAGGTATATTTTCCTTAAACGGCAAAATTGTATAAGGGGCCTCTCGTGTAGATTCAATACTGTAGATTTAGCCACGTTTGTCACGGACTGAACGGGGGAAATAATGGTTTGGGCGTAATGTTTGCTATAAAACCCATTGTCTTCTAGCTCTCGCCGGGATCATCGATAGTACTTTGTTGGAACAGAGATTGGACGGCAAATTTCATAGGCAACATGTGCCTAAGCCATCCAGGATATAAGCCATCCAGGGTTGGAGTAAGCCATCTAGGTTTGGATATCCAGGAATGGAGCTAAGCTTCCACGAATAACGTTTACAAGCGGTGGAGACGGTCCCCGTACCTGCGCAGCCATGTTTTACTAACGACAACCCCCGGGACACAAGGTGGGCCCGTTACCAATCCTCACTGGAGGAATATTACTCACAATCTCAGTGGAGGTTAACTATCATTGCATCGCGTCATCAACCCTTACAGAAGGCATTTGATGACAATCATCCATTGAATTCGCGCATCATCATCTTCATGAGCTCTCGCGCATCACAGTTATCGCGCTAGATCAACATTGTTATAGCTTTACGACACTTTAGTGTCTTAGACATTCAGTATTTATAACAATACTTAGAACGTCTTAAACGTTCATGAGAACATTCCTTTCATAGATCATTTGTGTATTCGCTTGTTTTTTTAGATAATTGTATATATATTAAACATATTTTAAAAGTTGCATTAAACTTATGTAAATGCATTCACCGTCATTGATTCTTTCCTGAGTTAGCCCAACCACTAAGGTCATCCTGTGACAGAGCCCAATATATGTGGAACCGCTTAAACCGGTGCTAGGTTGGAGTGAGAGGTGCTGCGTCTTATATTATCTCTCATGAACAGACTCAATAAAACGGAGTCTGCTACTTTATTCTCTTGGTTGTGTTTGTTGCTTTCAAAGGATCTCTCTTATCAGTATTCATTTAGTTCATGTCAATTACAATCACCTTAGAAATGTTTCATTTCAATGGCATGTCGTCTGCACTACTTATTGTTTGACTGCACATACGTCGGTGAGTTAGAGGTCAAGTTGACCATCATTACAAAAGAGTGTCTATTTGCAATCAATTTAATACAGGTTGTATACGGTTTGTTGTAGTAAACTTACAAAACAGCAATAGCATCTGTCTCTAATTTCTTTTCTTTAGCGCAATTGAAAAATGATCCAGCCGGCATTTGTACTTGAGCAAATTCTAATACTGAAATGGAATTATAAACTTATAATATGATATAAATGTTTCCATCACACGAGTTTGACAAGTTTGTCTAATCATGTTTTATTTCCCTCAAGTCGTATTTTATCGTCCACAACCAATTTGATTCAGTACAGTGGGAACAATGTTGTAATATAAAATAGCATTGTCTAAGCCGTTCAACTAACAAAACATATTATATGAAACAAATTCAAGCATTTTACCTGTGTTGACGATACCACTGACTTCTTGACCCGAGCACGATTGTGACACGCATGTTCCCACATATAAATACGTACCAGGCGGCAACAACTGAAATAA
This sequence comes from Cyrtodaria siliqua, assembly GCA_037043455.1. Lineage (NCBI taxonomy): Eukaryota > Metazoa > Mollusca > Bivalvia > Adapedonta > Hiatellidae > Cyrtodaria > Cyrtodaria siliqua. The sequence continues at coordinate 358,861 of JAWPHD010000929.1, forward strand.
AATGCACACCAAGTATGACAAATCACCCTGCATTATATGGTTTCCATTCTACCTGCGACACCGTGCATGATATGGTTCCACTCTTTCTGCGACACCGTGCATGATATGGTTCCACTATTTCTGCGACACGTTCATGATATGGTGTCCACTCTTTCTGCCACGCCGCGCATAATATGGTGTCCACTATATTTCTACGACACCGTGCATGACATGGTGTCCACTCTTTCTTTGACACCGTACATGATATGGTGTCCACTCGCCCTACGACACCGCGCATATGGTGTCCACTCTTTCTGCGACACCGTGCTTGAAAGGGTGTCCACTTTCTGAGACATCGTGCATGATATTATCCACTCTCCCTGTTATATGTTTTGCTTTATCCTCAATTCCTAAAAGCATTGCAATATTTCCCTTTTCTAATATTTTGCATATTTTCATTGCCCATTTCCTAAAATATGTTTACCCTAATACCTTATCCATTTTCACCGGCTTATGACCGTCTGATTTTTCAATTCTATAACTGTGATCTTGGTTTTAACATATTGAATGTTTCAAAAGTTGACATTTCATATATATAACTACTAGAACGAAAGCAAAATTATTTAGATAATTTGTAGTTCTACATAACACGGCCATGGTTGTTATAATTGTGATTTAGCAATCATCGAGAGCATGTTCATTAACAATAATTAGCCGGATAATCTAATGCATATAGACATTTCATATGAAACTGAAGCATAATATGAAGGTTTTTGTTTATACTTGGATTGACACCAATCACTCCCTCTCCTGAATGTTTAAAATAGACGAAGTGAACTGCATTAAATAAAATATCAAAAAGGGAACGACGAATTATCTATAAAATTTGCATCAACATGATTTAATTAAGTATCGGTAACAAATATATCTTTAATGTCTGTATCATCTTTCAGAATTATAGATTCTTCAACCATATTACATATAGCATGTATCGAGTCAGAGTGGTCTGTAAAATACGAGAAGTTTAAAACAAGTTCCACCCAAATTCGTTCAATGCGAGTATGAATATTGTGTTTAATATACAGCAGAACATCATCGTGAATACCAACAATACTACATTTTCTATCAGGAATGTGGACAGACTCCTTTAGCTTATATTCCGAAAATGAAAGGATGTCCTGGTGGTAAATTTCGAATTTGAGAATATATAGCGTTTGTAATTGTATGTATGCTGTAGTGAATAAAGGAACACTTTTGTGATAAAACCAGTCGTGAAATAAAACAAAAAAACTAGTCGATATTGAAACATATTTAGTATGTATGTATGTATGTATGTATGTATGTGTGTGGTGGTGGGTGGGATGGGAACCAGGAAGTAAAGATCTCTATCTTAATTACTAACGAGACATTCGTGGTTGGAGAAAACTGTATGCTACTTTAATTGTGGGTTGTGTATGTGTGCGTGCAAAGCGTGCGTGCGTAAGGTTCTAAGGTTTATATTCCCTCCGCCTTTTAACCAATAAAACGTCCTAAAGGTATAGGTACAATAGAGTCTGGATTGTTGTATGATACTGTCGCTTAAAAAACCGAGAGAGAGCAATGACGGAGAGAAAGAGAGAAATGAGGGAGATATATATATATCATTATATTACTAACACTAGATAAAGCCGAAGGTAGGCCTGCTACAGGTATTCCCGCAGCACAATATTTGCCAGTAAATTGTTCCACGGCTTCTGAATTGTTGTACGCTACCGCCTTGACTTCTTTACACTCGTCATAGCTCCCGGTCCACTTAAGCTGTCCTTCCAATAAACCATTGCGAGGTTTGCCAAACGCATCAATCACTGAAACAAACAAAAATAGCAATGCTAATTGAAATGTTATTTAATTTGTTTATTTGTATAGAGCCTCAAATATCAAAACCTTCTTGTACATACCATGAGTATGGATCCCAGTTGGAGTCGGCTACCAGAACAAAACTCACTTGTCAATTTTGAAAGTCAGTGTTAAAACTATTGTTAAATAAAAACAAAAACAAACGTTAGAACAGATCCTTACAATTTTATAAGGCAATTTATGTACAGGTTTGAAATTTAAAATGACGTCCTTTAGATATGAGATGCACCTTCAAATGCAGACAAAAGTCAAACGATATGTAGCTGCAAGAATCATGCCTGTATGGTGTGTTCCTACCATAGAGCTACGACGCGATTATTTATAGAATATGTAGATATCCGGATCGACCCCATCAAGAGAGGTTTCTGAAGACATCATGCAAAAAAATAACAGCCGTATTTCTGTAGAACAAACCTTGAATACCAAACATGCATGCATACAACTCACTAAAGAGTATAATATCACGCCGATCGAGTATGTTTTTGGAAGCCACTCGATATGTTTCGGTCATTTTGGTATTTACATTCGCCGCTCTCGTGTGATCTCAATCCGTTTTGGAAACTTTACCCCGCCCAATACACACACGTGACTATTGCGGATTTCGTGTGTGTGGCACGAGTTGGGTGGGGTTAAGTTTCAAAATACGAAACAAGACCATATGAGAGCGACGAATGTAAATAACAAATGTCTAAAAATATTGAGTGGCTTACAAAAGAATACTCGATTGGCGGTTGTTTATCAGGCATTGACGGATTTGCCTGATATCTTCGCAGGAAAAGTGTGTAATTCAAAGCCAGTAAATCATGGCTCTATGGTAGCTTCATGTAACATCAGGGCTCTATGGTAGCTTCATGCTGCCATAAGTGAATCATGGCTCTATGGTCGGTACATACTACCATAAAAGCCATGATTCTGAGGTCTCAACTATGATGATGTGTTCCTCGTGTACATGCTAGTTTGTGTAATTCCTCTTGGTATTTAAAGTGTCAAACACGTACTTTATGATATCGTCTACACGTTTCAGCAATGTTTGCGATACAATAAATAGAGTGGACCTATTGAGGGTAACTTAAATCTAAGAAGGTAGGTACAAAATTGACAAATACTGTGTCTTCGGTAATCGGTTATCGGTTTCCAATTTATTTTTCAGGTCAACCTTATACCCACATAATGGATCGTCATCGGAACATCGGAAACGTTATCCCTCAAAATACGGGATATTCGCAAATTACTCTACAATTTAAAATAGTCGAGATGAGTCTTTAAAAATAAATATCTTTTTAAACAACAATTGTTTCAAAACACTTCATAGATCAATAGCTTAAACAATAATATTTACATTACTGAATCATTACTGATTCTGATTTCAATAAGACTTGAATTGTGTGACGAAGTGGACGCTTTAAGATGGGCGATTGTCTGTATTTACATAAATAACCGATAACCTAGGCAACCGCATCCCGTAGTACAATGCAACAACAACAACAAACATGAATGCTGATTGTGAAAACCCGATCTAAACTAATTAGTAAATTCTATGATATAAGGGATCAGTGGAGCGCGTGGACCAGTGGTATAGCGTCGGACTTCAGATCGAGAGGCCGTGGGTTCGATCCTCGCCATGACCATGTATTTTATCTTTGAGCAAGATAGTTAATCCACATTGCTTTGTACTGGTTCTACCAGTAGGAAGCCATTGAGAGTGATTACTATAAGTTGCAAGAACTTGCTTCGCAATCGATGTAAAAGAAATATGTTTAAATAAGAGATCAGTAGAGATATCAGTTATTATCGCATGCATGAGCGTACTTTCTATTGTCCAAAGACATTTGATATATTCAATACAGGAAAACGATAGTGTACTGATATTTCGTATAACGACACACTTTTCAGATAGCATACAAGGGGCGTGGCTAGCGATAAAACAGTTAAAGTATATCCAACTTGATGTTACACGCATATATCATGAATATATTTCATGATATATGCTCGTAACACCTCGTTGGACATTCTATAACTAATACATAATGAAATGTTTGAATTAATGACAATAATTGCGTTGCCCACGCACACAAGTATCTACCAGATTCGATATTAGCAATTTAGCCCACGTAAAAATGCAGTTTAGTTTTAGTTTATTTAATTCAAGACCACTAACCGGGGTATGTGAATACAACAGAATAACAACAAAGCAATATAACATCAACATGGATGGAATGAACATATGTAACATCATTTACAAATGATAAAAATATATGTTATGGAAATAACATTCAATGAAGGAAGGTATTTATGGAGAGAAAAAACATAATAAAACTATATCATATGTAATTTTTAGGCAGTTTCAGTTACAGAAGCTGAACTAAGGTAAAAGAACAACAGGCATGATTGTGACATTAATATAAAGGGCAGTATTTATTAAAAAACAGATAGAATTATTTTACAAAATTTAGCCAGTTTCATTGCAGTATGTATGTCTTCTGAATTAAAGAAAATATTTATATTTTGAGTGTTATATGTTATGGTTCTTAACAATTGCAGTAGGGAGCATTCTTTTCCTTTCCTGCCGGAAAAAGTACAATCAAAAATATAATGGTATTCATCACCTAACTTATCAGTACTACAAAATTCAGAGATGCGTTCATCCCTAGCAATACCAATGAATCGTCCTTTCTCGATAGGTACTTTATGATTAAGACATCTTAATTTACAACTTATTCTCAGATCTACTGGTAAAAAATCAAAATATTTCTCCAAACAATGTTCAGTCTTAAATATTCTATAGTTGAGGCACATAGCTGATGTATTTACAGAGCCATACCACAATTGTTTGAACTGATCTATTAATCTATATTTAACAAGTTTAGCAACTCCACAATTTGGTGAAATATACTGATTAATCCAATACTCAGAGAATGCACAATCATTTAAAATATTTTCTATATAACATATCCACTTAGAGTGAAAAATATCATATATAATACAACATTTTATACAAGGTAACAGAGATTTCGTCCTGCTTTCCGCAGAAAATTCTTTTACAAAAATCAATCATTTTTTATTTAATAAGAATTTCAGCAGGAAAGCGATCCAATTCACCATATAATATACAGTTTGGTGTTGATTTCTTAAATATAGCCATATAGTACATTTGGGGCGACCATACTATCAAATAATTGCAATTGAATATCTATTGGCAAGAACAATTTCTAGATTGTTGTAGCACACTGAACATAGCCTTTCTACCTTGCTCCACCAGATTTGATTAGTGCCATTATTGGTCATTGAAAAGCATTCAGCATTTAAGCGTCTTATCACTCGGAAGTTGTTGTTGTTGTTCAAAACAAGCCTCCATTTAAGGAACACTGCCAAGAGATACTGCCATTATCGTACGTTTTTGAAATATTTAGTATAGAACTATTGTTTTATATTTATGCAAGGTAACTGGATATCATTGTAAAGTAATTGGATATCATTGGAAAGTAAGTAAAATCAACCGGATATCATTGTAAAGCAAGTGAGAGCAACTGGGTATCATTGTAAAATAACTGGATATCACTGTAAAACAAGTGTTAAATTTATAAATGTTAAATGTTTGCTTACAAGCAAGATTCATTTATAAACCACGTGCATCTTGACTGGTTTTTGTGTCACCTGCATAGCATGGCAGACACTTACAAGTCACTTTGTCCGTCACTTTGTCCGTCCATCGTCCGCCACATTTTAACCTGCAACTTAACCATAACTAGAAAAGTATTTCACTTATGTTTAGGAAACATGACACACATATTGATATCTTACCTTAAGATATATTGTAACACATGTCCTATAACTCTGGCTTTACTTTTTGGCAGACTTATGCCCATTTTCATAAAACTTAAACCTTTAATCTAACCAAGCTCAAAACTGGCCATAAATTAAAAAGTATTTGAACTTTGTTCGTGAAAAAGACTGCACACACATATTCCCCCCAAGGAATGTTGTTGCTCAAAACCAATAACTCTCAATTTAAATTTGGGAGAGTAATCACATTTTTCATAAAACTTAAACTCCTCGTTTGACGTTTGTTCCTCAAGAACAGCTTGTACGTATATCCAACTTTTAAAGTTCTCGGAATGTGGACTTCTTACACTCTGTTCTTTAGGATTTATATTAGGTCGTCTCTCCGAGCTGTTTGTTAAGGCATTATATCCGAAAATACGTCAGTATATAATGTTGAATAAATACGAATTTCCCTGAAGGTTTGGAATAGGAATGGGTTGGATGATATTCATAGAATTTGCTTACTTTTCAGTGCCCACATCTGCCTGTCTAGAAGTCCTTGTAGAGTCAAAAAGAAGTCATTTTTACACGTTTCGCCGACTCCCCGTGCCGTGAGGGAGTTACTGAGGATCGGTTGGTACATATAAAGTGCTTGTTTTGCTTGCTCCATACTGAATCCTCCCGGTTGTACAAGCTTTAATAGACTATTTATATCCAGGCCTTGATTTTTGTCCGGTGAGACTTTATCACCTCCAGAAAGGCATCCAAGAATCTGTTCAAAGAAAGTGCTGTTCGATATAGAGCCAACAATGTTTTTAATGATGCCAGAAAGTGGATTCTCGCCATTTGAGGTTCCGTTGTCCTGCGTAGCATTTGAGACTGAATCACCTCCAGAAAGGGATCCCAGAATCTGTTCAAAGAAACTGCTGTTCGACAAAGAGCCAACAATGTTTTGAAGGATGCCAGAAAGTGGATTCTCGCCATTTGAGGTTCCGTTGTCCTGCGTAGCATTTGTAAAGAGGGATCCCAACAGTCCAACAATATTGTTTAAAGGTGAGGTATCATTTCTTTGTGCGGATACTTGCGTCGATAACATTAATATAACAAAACACACCAATAACGTCCTTGCCTTTGCCATAGCTAACGAAAAATTGAACACTTTCCAAATAAATAATATCTACAACAAAATGTATGCTTAGGAAGTGTGATGCTAGTATTTCGCCTGATATATCGCCTGATATTTGCCTTGGCTGTGGGCGATATCGCCGGTAGTTAGCCTCACAGTGATATCAGCTGAGTGGTCAATTCTTTATAAATACTGACGCTCTTGACAACTATCTCCATTTTGCAATTTCAGATTTCAAAATAGGTGTTATGTTTACATTTGTTTAAGTGAGTGTTGTACATTGTGTACCTTTCCAGACGGTACATTTTCACCCAGGACTTCTTGTGTTTACATTGAACACCAAACGACCAAACAACACATGACCGTTTATGCTATTGTTCCAGGTTTTAGTATAATCGATGACTGGATGACTGGTTTTATAATGTATTACAATGGGGATCACTAGATGCAGTTAACATTTTCATTGCATATGTTACGATTAAACAGCTGCGATGTTGTGAGGATTAGCACTAACAAGTCCATTTTTTTCTGACAAAATCTAAATATCACATTTATGAGAGGGTGATAGTAAGAATGTTCACCCTGAGGATATTGATTATCACCCTCGGCGAAGGATGATCATTCTTACTATCACCCTCTCATGAACGTGATATTTATTTTATTATACCGAAATCCCTTCTGGCCAAAATAAGGTTCATTTGCAGTACAGATTTCACCGTGCTGTATACTTTATTTTTTAAAAACTTGCTATGAAAGTTATATCATTGGATATAAAATAACTTAACCAAGAAAATGAGTGGTAGTTTATTGAAATCGGTAACGTACTTTCGAAGTTATGACGAGTTAAAAAGAGCAATTTAACCATACTGAGCCTTAGCCGATGACTTCAGCGGAACAGTACGCACACCAACGCGCATCAATGCTGCGCATTCGATAATTTTTTTACTATCACCCGGCGATTTACTCTGTTGTTGTCTATGGGGATTTAGCTTGGGCGTTTTATGTGAGGTATAATAAAACAAACTAGTCACCCCTTAAACAAGCAAAAAACAAATTCTGTATATAGAAGTGTGAGAAGTGTGAATTATTACATTGTTATCAGCTATGATGCGTTTGAGTGTGTATATACGACTTTTACGTACACTTCCTTACATTAAATCATATACTCATCAAAATAAAGAAGTACCCCCCTTTTTTGCTGGTATTCCGATAGGCCAGTATTTGAGGGCGCAGGACAGCTTGAATAACGCTTTAATTAAACAATGTTTCATGTTTTAAGCACACTTCACTGAGTACTAAATATTCTTTCAAATTTTGCCAAGCAATATTCTTTTACGATGCTATGGAAACCTTAAAGGGAGGTAATTTGATGACTTTTGATAATCCAAAGCTGCTACCTTCACAATCGGTGTATTCACACAATGTTATTCTGTGGTATTTTCGAAAGCAACGTATAGAGAACATTGTCTTGGACAAATTGAGGTAATGTTTGTAGATAGTATGCATGGTTTAAGAAAAAGGAGGATAACTCCCTTGTGTATTAAACGTTTCATAAATATATTTTGTTTGGACTATTGGTGGTGGTCGATCCAAATTTTCCATCATTTATTATATAAAGGGATACTTTTTATTTTTGCTCAGTATACATACTTTGTTATCTTTTTAATACATGTGTTGAAACGTTAGATATTCACCCTAATAAAACTATAAGGTGAAAATCTAGCTTATTGCAGGTGGCTGATATTATGCAATACGGGGTAAAATAAACATGATTTTGCACAATGTTATTGCACTTTCTGACTCTTTGCTTTTTTCAGGTACTTGCATACCTCCTCATACATTTGCATAGAGGATATTGTTTTCTTGTTGAACACTGTCGTATAAAGTTTAGATAGTCCGTGAGAGATGGTAACAACATGCTCTTAAGTGAATTTTAACCTTTGTGATAATATACACTTAGTTCTAGTGTATATGATTTTTACTGAAAAATCTTACATAATTGAGTTATACACATATTCATTATCTATAACGAACCATCCCCTCAGTTGTTAGGTTGGAGTTTTACAGTAATGGAGATAGCACATGTTTGTTTATTTGAATGTGTTTTACGTCATTTTTAACACATATTAGGACATATTAGGACATTTTTAACCATATTAGGATGGTCAATTGTTTGTGGTAGAGGCAGACCACCCCATTTTTCCTGGGTAGAACCAGTACTGCATGCCTTCCGCCATCCGTAGGAATCGACACTTTCTTATTTACAAGTGGACCTCCTAGTGGGATACGAACAGTGAGAGGCGAGAAGTGAGAGGCGAGAAGGATTACATCGCAATGTCGGTAACCCCTCGACCACGGAAGTGCTTGTTAACACATACAACATACTGTCACATATAGCATGACACTCGGGTTAGATTATCCTGAGAAGTTTGCTAACTGGAAGTGCGTAAGGTCTGAGGTCTACTCGGCTCTCTGTTGTGGCCAGACCCACTTAAGCTCATTAAAACAAGTCACATATTTTCTAAAAATTGTAAATGACAATATCTCTCAAAAATTGTATCCAGATACTGAAAAAAAAGAAGAGAAACATATGATTTATTCATTTTTTATTGAAGACAAAAAGGCAACCAGATCAAACATCGCTGGTGTCCTAGTATGTGCGGGTGAGTAGTTGTGCCCTTTTTCTTAATATTGCCCTAGAAGCGTGAAGCCTAATAATGCAGAACACTGGTCACAAATATGACAAGGACGGTATATTAAATACATGCAAACAAAATGTTTAACGGTGTTCAATGCAATATATAGAGGATCTGACATGAGTTGTCATTTCATACAAGATTTTATTAAACGAGTTCAGGAATTTGTTATTAAGCGAGCCTCTGGCGAACTTAATAACAAATTCCTGGACGAGTTTAATGACATTTTGTATGAAATGACAACGAGTGTCAGATCCGTTTTATCACATGAATTTTGAAAATTCCAATTTCAAAATTCAAAATTTCAAAATTCCAATTTCAAAATTCAAAATTTCAAAATTCAAAATTCCAAATTTCAAAATTTCAAAATTCAAAATTTTCAAAATTCAAAATTCAAAATTCCAAAATTGCAAAGTTTCAAAATTTCAATTTTCAAAATTCCAAAATTTTTAAATTTTTAAATTTTTAACAATTTTGAATTTTTGAATTTTGAAATTTTTGAATTTTTAAATTTTTGAAATTTGAAAATTTGAATTTTGAATTTTGAATTTTGAAATTGGAATTTTGAATTTTGAATTTTGAATTTGCAAATTTTTAAATTTTTGAATTTTGAATTTTGAATTTTGAATTTTGAAATTTCGGTCGCCTTGTAGTACACATGGTTAATATAAGGAAATGCGTAATGGGTATATTATACGGAATACAAGCAGTTTCATGTGATAAAATGCTTTTTTAGGTAAACAAAATGTATAATTGTGTTTGATGCTATATCATGCTGTTGTAAGTACACAAACAAATTGTGTTTGATACAACATCATGTTATTCTAAGTACACATCCTATTTAATTGTGTGCAATGCTATATATCATCATGCTCTAAGTACAAAAAAATGTATAATTGTGTTTGATGCAACATCATGTTGTTCTAAGTACACAAAATGTGTAATTGTGTTTGATGCAATACCATGCTGTTCTAAGTACACATACTGTTTTTTATTGTGTGCAATGCTATATCTTCATGTCCCAAGTACACACAATGTGTAATTGTGTTTGATGCAATACCATGCTGTTCTAAGTACATAAATTGTGTAATTGTGTTTGCTGCACTATCATGCTGTTCTAAGTACACAAACTAATTGTATTTGATGCTGCATCATGTTCTAAGTACAAAAAATGCGTAAATGTGTTGATGCTATCTCGTGCCGTTCTGAATACTCAAGAACCCGATATAAGTGCACATGTTCTTAAAGGGACACATGGCAATCTTGAGTTGTTTATAAAGCATTAAAATAAGTACTTCAGTTTATTAATCCTGTATTATTTTGACTTGCATATAATCAAATAACAATTTGGATTGTCTTCATTATTCTAACAAATGTTTAAGTATATTATTTGAGCAATATTACATATAGTTATTAATATATTAAAAACATTTGCTTTGAGCTATTCTAATAATTAATAGTAATGATTGAACAATTACAAGTTATGCAGAAAAACTAACTTTTTAAAAAATCAAGATTGCCGTGTGTTCCTTTAACGTACTGTCAACATTTATTGAGGGCATGGAGATTTAGGCTGCGGCGCAATTTCAAGTTATATGACTGAGTATACACTGGCATAGCGTGATGAATTAAATTTAAAAGAGTTAAGCTGCCTGTCCTACATAAAAATCGACCGATACTCTTTAGACATAGGGGGTAGCCATGTGACCGCTCTCAAGCAGTGAAATTCCTAGACCCTAAGTGCAGTGAGGTTCATTATAGTACATTTGACCTGTTTTAAAACCCAGACACTCAAGATATGGGTGGTGAAAGCACGAGGTAACAAAGGAATCCCACGATGTTCCACTTGAATATACGGTTAGAAAACGTGACGACTTTGATTTTGAACTTCAAACTACTGATTAAAGAAATCGTTCAAATTAAAATATTAGAATTCTATGCCCACTGATAAGGAGTTATACCCTATTATTTAAGTCAGTTGGTCAAAATTGTAATTTGAGAAATAATTTTAAATAAATTGACACCCCTATTACATAGACGTTTACATACACCAAGTTATGTGCAAGAATATGGAAAAATGACAGTGTAATTGATTTTTTAGTGTATTTGACCCTAAGACCCCACTGAGGGACCCTGGGTGCAGAGCCATCATCATAATGTTTAATTTGAGAGATAATTAAAAAAATAATGACCCCATATACCCCCCCCCACCCCACCCCACCCCACGTCCGTCCCAACCACCCTGGGCCCCAGGTCAGACGTTCGAGTTTGCGAAATATAAAAATCGTTTGATATGTTGTTTATCTTTTATAGACGATTACATATACCAAGTTATGTGCAAAAATATGAAAAAATGACAAATAAGTTTGGTTGAATACCGTTCAGCGGTTTAGAAGGATATGTGGTAACCGACAGACGGACGGACGAACAGACGGACAAAAGGAGGCGATTTTAATATAGAATGTTTTTTTCAAAAACGTGGGTATAATTACGTTTAAATTGTAATGACCTTGACCATTACCTTCAGCATCAGCCATTAAAGGGACACAAAGTCGTGTAGCATGCATCAAGCATCCCAGTTAGCACCTACATTTAAGGGACACACAGTCGTGTAGCATGCATCAAGCATCCCAGTTGGCACCTACATTAAAGGGCCACACAGTCGTGTAGCATGCATCAAGCATCCCAGTTAGCACCTACATTTAAGGGACACACAGTCGTGTAGCATGCATCAAGCATCCCAGTTAGCACCTACATTAAAGGGCCACACAGTCGTGTAGCATGCATCAAGCATCCCAGTTAGCACCTACATTTAAGGGACACACAGTCGTGTAGCATGCATCAAGCATCCCAGTTAGCACCTACATTAAAGGGCCACACAGTCGTGTAGCATGCATCAAGCATCCCAGTTAGCACCTACATTTAAGGGACACACAGTCGTGTAGCATGCATCAAGCATCCCAGTTAGCACCTACATTAAAGGGCCACACAGTCGTGTAGCATGCATCAAGCATCCCAGTTAGCACCTACATTAAAGGGCCACACAGTCGTGTAGCATGCATCAAGCATCCCAGTTGGCACCTACATTTAAGGGACACACAGTCGTGTAGCATGCATCAAGCATCCCAGTTGGCACCTACATTAAAGGGCCACACAGTCGTGTAGCATGCATCAAGCATCCCAGTTAGCACCTACATTTAAGGGACACACAGTCGTGTAGCATGCATCAAGCATCCCAGTTAGCACCTACATTAAAGGGCCACACAGTCGTGTAGCATGCATCAAGCATCCCAGTTAGCACCTACATTTAAGGGACACACAGTCGTGTAGCATGCATCAAGCATCCCAGTTAGCACCTACATTAAAGGGCCACACAGTCGTGTAGCATGCATCAAGCATCCCAGTTAGCACCTACATTTAAGGGACACACAGTCGTGTAGCATGCATCAAGCATCCCAGTTAGCACCTACATTTAAGGGACACACAGTCGTGTAGCATGCATCAAGCATCCCAGTTAGCACCTACATTAAAGGGCCACACAGTCGTGTAGCATGCATCAAGCATCCCAGTTAGCACCTACATTTAAGGGACACACAGTCGTGTAGCATGCATCAAGCATCCCAGTTGGCACCTACATTAAAGGGCCACACAGTCGTGTAGCATGCATCAAGCATCCCAGTTAGCACCTACATTTAAGGGACACACAGTCGTGTAGCATGCATCAAGCATCCCAGTTGGCACCTACATTAAAGGGCCACACAGTCGTGTAGCATGCATCAAGCATCCCAGTTGGCACCTACATTAAAGGGACACACAGTCGTGTAGCATGCATCAAGCATCCCAGTTAGCACCTACATTTAAGGGACACACAGTCGTGTAGCATGCATCAAGCATCCCAGTTGGCACCTACATTTAAGGGACACACAGTCGTGTAGCATGCATCAAGCATCCCAGTTAGCACCTACATTTAAGGGACACACAGTCGTGTAGCATGCATCAAGCATCCCAGTTGGCACCTACATTAAAGGGCCACACAGTCGTGTAGCATGCATCAAGCATCCCAGTTAGCACCTACATTTAAGGGACACACAGTCGTGTAGCATGCATCAAGCATCCCAGTTGGCACCTACATTAAAGGGCCACACAGTCGTGTAGCATGCATCAAGCATCCCAGTTGGCACCTACATTAAAGGGACACACAGTCGTGTAGCATGCATCAAGCATCCCAGTTAGCACCTACATTTAAGGGACACACAGTCGTGTAGCATGCATCAAGCATCCCAGTTGGCACCTACATTTAAGGGACACACAGTCGTGTAGCATGCATCAAGCATCCCAGTTGGCACCTACATTTAAGGGACACACAGTCGTGTAGCATGCATCAAGCATCCCAGTTAGCACCTACATTTAAGGGACACACAGTCGTGTAGCATGCATCAAGCATCCCAGTTAGCACCTACATTTAAGGGCCACACAGTCGTGTAGCATGCATCAAGCATCCCAGTTAGCACCTACATTTAAGGGACACACAGTCGTGTAGCATGCATCAAGCATCCCAGTTGGCACCTACATTAAAGGGCCACACAGTCGTGTAGCATGCATCAAGCATCCCAGTTGGCACCTACATTAAAGGGACACACAGTCGTGTAGCATGCATCAAGCATCCCAGTTAGCACCTACATTAAAGGGCCACACAGTCGTGTAGCATGCATCAAGCATCCCAGTTAGCACCTACATTTAAGGGACACACAGTCGTGTAGCATGCATCAAGCATCCCAGTTGGCACCTACATTAAAGGGCCACACAGTCGTGTAGCATGCATCAAGCATCCCAGTTGGCACCTACATTAAAGGGACACACAGTCGTGTAGCATGCATCAAGCATCCCAGTTAGCACCTACATTTAAGGGACACACAGTCGTGTAGCATGCATCAAGCATCCCAGTTGGCACCTACATTTAAGGGACACACAGTCGTGTAGCATGCATCAAGCATCCCAGTTGGCACCTACATTTAAGGGACACACAGTCGTGTAGCATGCATCAAGCATCCCAGTTAGCACCTACATTTAAGGGACACACAGTCGTGTAGCATGCATCAAGCATCCCAGTTAGCACCTACATTTAAGGGCCACACAGTCGTGTAGCATGCATCAAGCATCCCAGTTAGCACCTACATTTAAGGGACACACAGTCGTGTAGCATGCATCAAGCATCCCAGTTGGCACCTACATTAAAGGGCCACACAGTCGTGTAGCATGCATCAAGCATCCCAGTTGGCACCTACATTAAAGGGACACACAGTCGTGTAGCATGCATCAAGCATCCCAGTTAGCACCTACATTAAAGGGCCACACAGTCGTGTAGCATGCATCAAGCATCCCAGTTAGCACCTACATTTAAGGGACACACAGTCGTGTAGCATGCATCAAGCATCCCAGTTAGCACCTACATTAAAGGGCCACACAGTCGTGTAGCATGCATCAAGCATCCCAGTTAGCACCTACATTTAAGGGACACACAGTCGTGTAGCATGCATCAAGCATCCCAGTTAGCACCTACATTAAAGGGCCACACAGTCGTGTAGCATGCATCAAGCATCCCAGTTAGCACCTACATTAAAGGGCCACACAGTCGTGTAGCATGCATCAAGCATCCCAGTTAGCACCTACATTTAAGGGACACACAGTCGTGTAGCATGCATCAAGCATCCCAGTTGGCACCTACATTAAAGGGCCACACAGTCGTGTAGCATGCATCAAGCATCCCAGTTAGCACCTACATTTAAGGGACACACAGTCGTGTAGCATGCATCAAGCATCCCAGTTAGCACCTACATTAAAGGGCCACACAGTCGTGTAGCATGCATCAAGCATCCCAGTTAGCACCTACATTTAAGGGACACACAGTCGTGTAGCATGCATCAAGCATCCCAGTTAGCACCTACATTAAAGGGCCACACAGTCGTGTAGCATGCATCAAGCATCCCAGTTAGCACCTACATTTAAGGGACACACAGTCGTGTAGCATGCATCAAGCATCCCAGTTAGCACCTACATTTAAGGGACACACAGTCGTGTAGCATGCATCAAGCATCCCAGTTAGCACCTACATTAAAGGGCCACACAGTCGTGTAGCATGCATCAAGCATCCCAGTTAGCACCTACATTTAAGGGACACACAGTCGTGTAGCATGCATCAAGCATCCCAGTTGGCACCTACATTAAAGGGCCACACAGTCGTGTAGCATGCATCAAGCATCCCAGTTAGCACCTACATTTAAGGGACACACAGTCGTGTAGCATGCATCAAGCATCCCAGTTGGCACCTACATTAAAGGGCCACACAGTCGTGTAGCATGCATCAAGCATCCCAGTTGGCACCTACATTAAAGGGACACACAGTCGTGTAGCATGCATCAAGCATCCCAGTTAGCACCTACATTTAAGGGACACACAGTCGTGTAGCATGCATCAAGCATCCCAGTTGGCACCTACATTTAAGGGACACACAGTCGTGTAGCATGCATCAAGCATCCCAGTTAGCACCTACATTTAAGGGACACACAGTCGTGTAGCATGCATCAAGCATCCCAGTTGGCACCTACATTAAAGGGCCACACAGTCGTGTAGCATGCATCAAGCATCCCAGTTAGCACCTACATTTAAGGGACACACAGTCGTGTAGCATGCATCAAGCATCCCAGTTGGCACCTACATTAAAGGGCCACACAGTCGTGTAGCATGCATCAAGCATCCCAGTTGGCACCTACATTAAAGGGACACACAGTCGTGTAGCATGCATCAAGCATCCCAGTTAGCACCTACATTTAAGGGACACACAGTCGTGTAGCATGCATCAAGCATCCCAGTTGGCACCTACATTTAAGGGACACACAGTCGTGTAGCATGCATCAAGCATCCCAGTTGGCACCTACATTTAAGGGACACACAGTCGTGTAGCATGCATCAAGCATCCCAGTTAGCACCTACATTTAAGGGACACACAGTCGTGTAGCATGCATCAAGCATCCCAGTTAGCACCTACATTTAAGGGCCACACAGTCGTGTAGCATGCATCAAGCATCCCAGTTAGCACCTACATTTAAGGGACACACAGTCGTGTAGCATGCATCAAGCATCCCAGTTGGCACCTACATTAAAGGGCCACACAGTCGTGTAGCATGCATCAAGCATCCCAGTTGGCACCTACATTAAAGGGACACACAGTCGTGTAGCATGCATCAAGCATCCCAGTTAGCACCTACATTTAAGGGACACACAGTCGTGTAGCATGCATCAAGCATCCCAGTTAGCACCTACATTTAAGGGACACACAGTCGTGTAGCATGCATCAAGCATCCCAGTTGGCACCTACATTAAAGGGACACACAGTCGTGTAGCATGCATCAAGCATCCCAGTTGGCACCTACATTAAAGGGACACACAGTCGTGTAGCATGCATCAAGCATCCCAGTTGGCACCTACATTAAAGGGCCACACAGTCGTGTAGCATGCATCAAGCATCCCAGTTGGCACCTACATTAAAGGGACACACAGTCGTGTAGCATGCATCAAGCATCCCAGTTGGCACCTACATTAAAGGGACACACAGTCGTGTAGCATGCATCAAGCATCCCAGTTGGCACCTACATTAAAGGGACACACAGTCGTGTAGCATGCATCAAGCATCCCAGTTGGCACCTACATTTATTAATCCTATATCATGTTGACTGCGAACTGACTGCGAACCTGCTTGCATATATATGGTTAACGACGTTGCGTTGTAAACCTTCGCCTCTCACCGCTGCATGTTCGAATCCCACTGGGAGCTCGACTTGTAAGTCAGGAAGTGTCGATTCTTACAGATGGCGGGAGATGTACAGTACAGTCTGTGGGTGGTCTGCCTCCACCACAAAAAAATCGACCGTCATATATAACCTTACATGTGTTGAAAATGACGTAAAACGCCATACAAACCATTGATATGAAATGGGATTTAAGGCGCACCAACACATGAAGGGTTATATCGCGCCTAACAGGAATGAACATGCCAGGCTCATCCTCCATTTACATCGAGATAAAATATGAAGCATGGGCCTAGAACAATCTCACCTGCAGAACTGCAGAGTTGCTGCAAATTCTATTGTAGACACTCCATTTATGCTGGAGCCATGTTTTTTGTTTTTCTGCCACTGCTCTAGTGATTTGAGCGTGATGGCACCTGAAACAATGCAGGGGTCATGATGAAGACATTTAATGAACACGAACAAAAAATTATAAAATGAACTATATCGGGATATGCAGTGGCCCTATTCTTTGCCCGGGAACCCTTCTAATTTAAAACTCGCGACGTACAGTTGCTTTTTCAACTTAATTGCAAATTTGAAAATCATTATTTTAATTGTTCAAAGCAAGCAATGTTTACAGTCATATTGTTGAATTCATTGCACCAATAATACATTAAATCAATTGGTATAATGAAAACGTTGAAAATTGTATTTAATTATATGCAAGCAATTTGTTTGTTTGTTTGTATAGCCCCGTGGGGTGTTCCACGGAACATTCGTGTCGCCTGCCGCGTGCTTATTTCAGCCATGTATGTTGCAGGTTAAAGTTTCATGAAAAAGGACATAGTAGGCAGTAGCAGTAGCAGCAGTAGCTAGTACTGCCAGCAGTAGCAGCCAGCAGTAG